>JAQIUQ010003236.1:0-127903 GCA_030378365.1 Hybognathus amarus | reverse complement strand
GTCTACTTGGTTCAGTTACGTATACTTGTATGCCATTATAAATATCTAAATATCTCAGCTCTGGAAGGGTCTAGGGCCTCCATTTTTGCACTCAGATCTAAGTCCCATGGCCCTCTATCAGAATCCAGAGTTTCAAGAAAATCGAAATTTTGACCCGAAAAAAAAAACGACAGTGGTACCCCTTACGTTTTTTTTTTTTCGGGTCAAAATTTTGATTTTCTTGAAACTCTGGATTCTGATAGAGGGCCATGGGACTTAGATCTGAGTGCAAAAATGGAGGCTCTAGACCCTTCCAGAGCTGAGATATTGAGATCTCACGTAGCATTTATGCCATTGTAAATATCTCAATATCTCAGCTCTGTATGCCATTATAAATATCTAAATATCTCAGCTCTGGAAGGGCCTAGAGCCTCCATTTTGCACTCAGATCTAAGTCCCATGGCCCTCTATCAGAATCCAGAGTTATTGGAGAAACTTTTTTTTGCAAAAAAAAAAAAAAAACATAAGGGGTACCACTGTACGTTTTTTTTTTTGTGCAAAAAAAAGTTTCTCAATAACTCTGGATTCTGATAGAGGGCCATGGGACTTAGATCTGAGTGCAAAATGGAGGCTCTAGACCCTTCCAGAGCTGAGATATTGAGATATTTGTGAGATATTTCATGACATACTGAGATATTGAGCCATTATAAATATCTCAATATCTCAGCTCTGGAAGGGTCTAGAGCCTCCATTTTTGCACTCAGGTCTAAGTCCCATGGCCCTCTATCAGGAATCCAGAGTTATTGGAGAAACTTTTTTTTTGCACAAAAAAAAACGACAGTGGTACCCCTTATGTTTTTTTTTGTGCAAAAAAAGTTTCTCCAATAACTCTGGATTCTGATAGAGAGCCATGGGACTTAGACCTGAGTGCAAAAATTGACACTCTAGACCCTTCCAGAGCTGAGATATTGAGATATTTATAATGGCTCAATATCTCAGTATGTCATAAATATCTCATAAATATTTTAATATCTCAGCTCTGGAAGGGTCTAGAGCCTCCATTTTTGCACTCAGGTCTAAGTCCCATGGCCCTCTATCAGAATCCAGAGTTATTGGAGAAACTTTTTTTTTGCAAAAAAAACAAAAAACATAAGGGGTACCACTGTCGTTTTTTTTTTTTTTTTGTGTGTAAAAAAAAGTTTCTTCAATAACTCTGGATTCTGATAGAGGGCCATGGGACTTAGACCTGAGTGCAAAAATGGAGGCTCTAGACCCTTCCAGAGCTGAGATATTGAGATATTTATGAGATATTTATGACATACTGAGATATTGAGCCATTATAAATATCTCAATATCTCAGCTCTGGAAGGGTCTAGAGCCTCCATTTTTGCACTCAGGTCTAAGTCCCATTGCCCTCTATCAGAATCCAGAGTTATTGGAGAAACTTTTTTTTTGCACAAAAAAAAACATAAGGGGTACCACTGTTGGTTTTTTTTTGTGCAAAAAAAAGTTTCTCCAATAACTCTGGATTCTGATAAGAGGGCCATGGGACTTAGACCTGAGTGCAAAATGGAGGCTCTAGACCCTTCCAGAGCTGAGATATTGAGATCCCACGTAGCATTTATGCTCTTATAAATATCTCAATATCTCAGCTCTGGAAGGGTCTAGAGCCTCCATTTTTGCACTCAGGTCTAAGTCACCATGGCCCTCTATCAGAATCCAGAGTTTCAAGAGATTGGAGAAACTTTTTTTTTGCTCAAAAAAAAAAAACGACAGTGGTACCCCTTATGTTTTGTTTTTTTTTGGTGCGAAAAAAAAAGTTTCTCCAATCTTCTCGAAACTCTGGATTCTGATAGAGGGCCATGGGACTTAGACCCTTTGTGCAAAATGGAGGCTCTAGACCCTTCCAGAGCTGAGATATAGTTTATAAGGGCATAAATGCTATGTGGGATCTCAATATCTCAGCTCTGGAAGGGTCTAGAGCCTCCATTTTTGCACTCAGGTCTAAGACCCATGGCCCTGTATCAGAATCCAGAGTTTCAAGAAGATTGGAGAAACTTTTTTTTCGCACCAAAAAAAAAAACATAAGGGGTACCACTGTTGTTTTTTTTGTGTGCAAAAAAAAATTTCTCCAATCTTCTTGAAACTCTGGATTCTGATAGATGGCCATGGGACTAGACCTGAGTGCAAAAATGGAGGCTCTAGACCCTTCCAGAGCTGAGATATTTAGATATTTATAAGGGCATAAATGCTACGTGGATCTCAATATCTCAGCTCTGGAAGGGTCTAGAGCCTCCATTTTTGCACTCAGGTGTAAGACCCATGGCCCTGTATCAGAATCCAGAGTTTCAAGAAGATTGAGAAACTTTTTTTTGCACAAAAAAAACGACAGTGGTACCCCTTATGTTTTTTTTTTGTTTTGTTTTTTTGGTGCGAAAAAAAAAGTTTTTCCAATCTTCTTGAAACTCTGGATTCTGATAGAGGCCATGGCACTTAGACCTGAGTGCAAAAATGGAGGCTCTAGACCCTTCCAGAGCTGAGATATTGAGATATTTATAAGGGCATAAATGCTACTTGGGATCTCAATATCTCTGCTCTGGAAGGGTCTAGAGCCTCCATTTTGCACTCAGGTCTAAGTCCCATGGCCCTCTATCAGAATCCAGAGTTTCAAGAAGATTGGAGAAACTTTTTTGCACAAAAAAAAACGACAGTGGTACCCCTTATGTTTTTTTTTTTTGGTGCGAAAAAAAAGTTTCTCCAATCTTCTTAAAACTCTGGATTCTGATAGAGGGCCATGGGACTTAGACCTGAGTGCAAAAATGGAGGCTCTAGACTCTTCCAGAGCTGAGATATTGAGATCCCACTTAGCATTTATGCCCTTATAAATATCTCAATATCTCAGCTCTGGAAGGGTCTAGAGCCTCCATTTTTGCACTCAGGTCTAAGTACCATGGCCCTCTATCAGAATCCAGAGTTTCAGGAAGATTGGAGAAACTTTTTTTTTCACACCAAAAAAATAACATAAGGGGCACCACTGTCGTTTTTTTTTTTGTTTTGAGCAAAAAAAAGTTTCTCCAATCTTCTTGAAACTCTGGATTCTGATAGAGGGCCATGGTACTTAGACCTGAGTGCAAATATGGAGGCTCTAGACCCTTTCAGAGCTGAGATATTGAGATATTTATAAGGGCATAAATGCTACGTGGGATCTCAATATCTCAGCTCTGGAAGGGTCTAGAGCCTCCATTTTTGCACTCAGGTCTAAGTCCCATGGCCCTCTATCAGAATCCAGAGTTTCAAGAAGAATGGAGAAACTTTTTTTTTCGCACCAAAAAAAAAAACATAAGGGGTACCACTGTCGTTTTTTTTTTTTTGTGCAAAACAAAATCTCCAATCTTCTTGAAACTCTGGATTCTGATAGAGGGCCATGGTACTTAGACCTGAGTGCAAAAATGGAGCCTCTAGACCCTTCCAGAGCTGAGATATTGAGATATTTATAAGGGCATAAATGCTACTTGGGATCTCAATATCTCTGCTCTGGAAGGGTCTAGAGCCTCCATTTTTGCACTCAGGTCTAAGTCCCATGGCCCTCTATCAGAATCCAGAGTTTCAAGAAGATTGGAGAAACTTTTTGCACAAAAAAACGACAGTGGTACCCCCTATGTTTTTTTTTTTTTGGTGCGAAAAAAAAGTTTCTCCAATCTTCTTGAAAACTCTGGATTCTGATAGAGGGCCATGGGACTTAGACCTGAGTGCAAAATGGAGGCTCTAGACTCTTCCAGAGCTGAGATATTGAAATTCCATATAGCATTTATGCCCTTATAAATATCTCAATATCTCAGCTCTGGAAGGGTCTAGAGCCTCCATTTTTGCACTCAGGTCTAAGTACCACGGCCCTCTATCAGAATCCAGAGTTTCAAGAAGATTGGAGAAACTTTTTTTTCACACCAAAAAAATAACATAAGGGGCACCACTGTCGTTTTTTTTTTTTTTGTTTTTTTTAGCAAAAAAAAAGTTTCTCCAATCTTCTTGAAACTCTGGATTCTGATAGAGGGCCATGGTACTTAGACCTGAGTGCAAATATGGAGGCTCTCAGACCCTTCCAGAGCTGAGATATTGAGATATTTATAAGGGCATAAATGCTACATGGGATCTCAATATCTCAGCTCTGGAAGGGTCTAGAGCCTCCATTTTTGCACTCAGGTGTAAGACCCATGGCCCTGTATCAGAATCCAGAGTTTCAAGAAGATTGGAGAAATTTTTTTTTTGCACAAAAAAAAACGACAGTGGTACCCCTTATGTTTTTTGTTTTTTTTGGTGCAAAAAAAAAGTTTCTCCAATCTTCTTGAAACTCTGGATTCTGATAGAGGGCCATGGGACTTAGACCCTTTGTGCAAAAATGGAGGCTCTAGACCCTCCCAGAACTGAGATATTTATAATGGCATAAATGCTACGTAACGTGGGATCTCAATATCTCAGCTCTGGAAGGGTCTAGAGCCTCCATTTTTGCACTCAGGTCTAAGTACCATGGCCCTCTATCAGAATCCAGAGTTTCAAGAAGATTGGAGAATTTTTTTTTGCACACAAAAAAAAAAAACGACAGTGGTACCCCTTGTTTTTTTTGTTTTTTTGGTGCGAAAAAAATAAAGTTTCTCCAATCTTCTTGAAACTCTGGATACTGATAGAGGGCCATGGGACTTAGAACTGAGTGCAAAAATGGAGTCTCTAGACCCTTCCAGAGTTGAGATATTTATAATGGCATAAATGCTACGTGGGATCTCAATATCTCAGCTCTGGAAGGGTCTAGAGCCTCTATTTTTGCACTCAGGTCTAAGTCACATGGCCCTCTATCAGAATCCAGAGTTTCGACTGTTGCTCCGTCGGCACCTTTGTCAAAGTACTTTGTAGATGTGAGACAGGGGTTCTCCAACGTGATGATGACGTCAGAGTGACGCATGCGCGTAGTTCGAGACACTGTGCGGAAGATGTCAGACGACTAGACGCCGAAACAAACTCACTTTCTACCTTTTCTTTTCGCTTTTTTCTTTATTTTCTCCGGTCACACTTAATTTTACATTCCATAACCGGATACTACCCATCGCCATACTGGACGAACTCGAGGACTTTATCGACTCACACTACAACAAGTTTTCCATACTGGAAGACTCGGAGGACTCTATCAGCTCACGCCACGAACTAAACATGCCACATCGATCCGCTACGGGTAACGTCACCAAGAACACTCCAAAAAGAGCTCGCAATGAGCGATCTACCTCGGAGTCTCCAACACCTAAATGCTGTACCGACAACAAAGAAATATTACTCTCCATTCAGACCCAACTCACCGGCTTCGAAGCCAGACTGTAACTCATCCAAGTATTACACAAGGAGATTCAAGCAGCTATTCCCCATTCGCAAACAGATGAAAGAAGAAGGTAAGAAAGCAGTTATAGTGGTCGATAAACTTTACATAAATGATCAGCTGTATCGTGACAAGATTATTACTCCCTGGCTGTTCTAACTCTCACACAGGAATCTATGCAACATCAATGTTTCTTCTCTGTCATGCTCTCTTTTTTTAATATGGTTATCTCGCTCCCGTCTCCATCATGCCTATATCTATATAATAACTTTATGCATTGAAACAGTAGCACAGGTAACTACACTTTCCCTCTAATAACTTCAGTTATTATACTGTCAGTATTTAGGTCTAGGTTGGTGTCTTTATCTCCGTTGCTGTTGTTGTTATTGTTAAATGTACTATTTTAGTACATTTAACGTTAGTTAGCTTAGTTTTACGTTAGTTACCATGCTTTCACAATACAGATAACTCACGGTTCTATGCACTCACAATCACTTACTGATAATATTTCATACACTTTCATTCATTCAGGCTTATCTGTACACTATACTCAATTAGATGGATATTTTTACAGTTAAAATATGTCCAAACTGTCTTTCCTAACATGGAATATTCCTGGTATTGGGTCTCGGGCAAAGAGGGCCAAGGTGTTTGACCATTTAAATAAATTGCAGGCAGACATTTGTCTCCTTCAAGAAACTCATGTGGCAAAATCCAATAGTAACATAATCAAATCATCTCAATATAATCAGGTATTTTCTGCAAATTATAATACAAAATAAAGAGGAGTCTGCATAATGATTCATAAAAAGATTTCGTTTACTCATAATTCTACAATCACCGAAGGGCGCTATATTATCATCAATATCTCAATAGAAAATAACCCAATTACAATCGGAAATATATACGGTCCAAATTCAGATGATCCAATGTTTTTTCAGTCTTTTTTTCTTCCATCTCAGATCTGACTGATTGCCCAGTAATAATTGCAGGAGATTTTAATACAGTCCTTGATCCTTCATTAGACCGTTCCAGTAATCCAAGAAATAAACCAATATGGCAATCTACATTAACAATAAAACAATTCATGACTGATTATGGTCTTGCAGACAGCTGGCGCTTACAACACCCAAGCAGTAGAGAATACTCATTCTTCTCTACAGTCCATCACTCATATTCCCGACTGGATTTTTTCCTCACAAGTAACTCCATGATTTCTAATATATCGCAGTCTTCAATTCATCCGATTATAATTAGTGACCACGCCCCTGTTACAATAGGCTTTATGTTGAGCGTCACGTGACCAAACCAGAAAACGGGTTTAATCGCATCCGCTTGTCAGAGAAAGTGTCAACAGCCATAAGAACTGACTATGATATCTATGGATTTTTATAGTAATCAGCTAACCTACCTAGTTCACTTTGTTATTGGCGTTTTATTCCATTTAAATATCTAAACGTTACTGTAGAGAAGAAAAAATAAAAAACGTTTAAATATCAATCTGCACATGTGAGGGACATTGGTTATGATAATCTTTGCTCGCTCCTTTTAAGTTATCTTGAGTAAAACCGCAACAAAATCATGAAGCACATTCAAAAGACCAGAACCGGAAGCGATGACACCTGTTTTACAGAATGCGGAAGTAGGTAGTGCATAAAGCCTATTAATTGGACAATGACTCATACACACAAAACAACACCTAGATGGCGGCTTAACACCTCTCTCCTCCAAGATTCGAAATTTGACGCCCTCATAAAGAAAGAGTGGGCATTCTTTCTAGAAGTGAATGACTCTCCTGGGTTATCATCCTCTCTTCTGTGGGAAACAGGAAAAACAGTACTTAGAGGAATTATTATATCATTCTCAGCCCACAAAAAAAAATAGAACAGGAAAAAGAATTGCATTTAGAACAAAAAATTAAATATCTCAAAAATATTAATAACACTGAATCAACAATTGAAACTAAGAATAAATTAGAGTTATATAAATCAGAACTCAATGAAATAATTAACAAACGAACTCAATTTCTAATACACAGGTTAAGACAGGAACAATTCCATCATAGCAATAAATCTGGTAAATATTTGGCAAATCAAATAAAAAGAAATAAAGAAAAATCGAATGATAACTGCAATACAGGACTCAGCAGGGAAGCTCACCCATTCATCAGCTGAAATCAATCAAATCTTTTATCAGTTCTACAAACAGCTGTACTCATCAGAAAAAGAACCAGACGATGAAGAAATTAACCACTTTCTCAAAAACACTAATTTACCTAAAATTAACGAGGACCAAAAATATAAGCTAGAAACCCCAATATCGCAAGATGAACTTCAGGCTGCTCTTATTTCAATGCCTAATAACAAAGCACCTGGTCCAGATGGCTTCCCTGTTGAGTTCTATAAACACTTCTGGTTAATTTTGGCCCCACTTTTCATCCGAATGATAACTGAATCACAACAAAACTCTAGGCTCCCGGAAACATCTAACCAGTGGTGGAAAGAGTACTGACAAATTGTACTTAAGTAAAAGTATTGCTACTTAAGCAATAATTTACTTGAGTACAAGTAGAAGTACTGAAAAATAATATGACTCAAGTAAGAGTAAATAAGTAGTTTGCTTAAAAACTACTCAAGTAACTACGTTACAAAGTACTTTAGTGTTTTTCTATTTTTACCCAAAATGGGGAGATGATAGCAAAATGGAGCGCTAAACACTCTCATGTCATCTATTTCATTCATACTGAAGGCCCAGTACTGATGCATAGAAGTATTAAACTTCTGCCTTATATGGATATAATAACATGCAAATAGTGATGTTTTGACTTATGAAACATGAAGACAAACACATTATAGCTATAATATATCTTTGTTTATCAAACTATCAGGTATTTTCAAAAGAATTGATGTATGTCTTTAAAGGGATAGCTCACCCAAAAATGAAAATTAGCCCACGATTTACTCTCCCTCAAGTCATCCTAGAAGATATGACTTTCTGCTTTCAGTCGAATAGAGTTATATTAAAAAATGGCCTGGCTCTTCCAAACTTTATAATGGCAGTGAATGACTGGAGAAAATTTGAAGCCCAAAAAAGTGCATCCATCCACGATCAAAGTGCTCTACATATAGAGAGCCTAAGTCCCGCCCCTCCGCTTCCGGCTCATGGGACCTTATTCGGAAAAAATATGAATGGCGAGAGACAACTTATCTTTTTATTCCGTCTGAACTGTGCCCTGAATTACACATATGTTTGTGAATTTAAAAGATAATTCTGAAAGTCAAAAGCGTCGCAGTTTGTCATAAAACAGAAGAGTAACATTTAGTTTTATGTGAAGATCGCTCAATGAACTACATCTCCCAGGAAGTGAAACAACGAGCGAGATCCCCTGCTTGTGTGTGTGCAGTCTGGTACAAAACACTCAGGCATGACGGCGTAACGTTACGATTATAACGTAAGACTATAGACACAATGACAGACGTTAGCCTCAGTAAAGTTAGCTTCATTCATTGAGAGAAAATGTGCGTCTTTGGGGTTTGTAGTCTTTGTAATTACGTATTTTCACAGTGTTATACCTCAACGGGTTTACATCAAACTAAGACGTTCTTGACTTTAAAATGATTCTTTAATTGACAAACATCATATGTGTAACTCAGAGCACAGTTCAAACGAGATCAAAATATTTGTTGTCTCTCGCCATTGACTACCATACAATATTTTTCCGAAATAAGGTCCCATGGTGGTCGACCGGAAGGGGAGGGACTTAGGCTCTCTATAGCCTACTAGCTTTCTCTGTTGTCAAGAGCAATTGTTAATTACTAATTTTGAAAAGTAAGTCCAGGTAAGATCATTTGAATTTTTTTGAATTATTTGAATCATTCATAGAAAGCAAAGAAGGTTAATTGAGACTCGAGGTCCGATAAAAAAAAGTATGAAAAACAATAAAACAGTATGAATAAAAAATTCCCAGTAAAAAAAATAATAATAAAAAATTAAGTGGGGTATGGTTAACATGTTAAATTAAATTATCTTTTTTTGGTTGTAGCCTACCGAAAATGTGCTGGGAGCCCACTGTTGCTATAGGAACGAACTACACTTTTACATGCATCTTATTTCACTGTTTTTTCAGCTTTGTACAAAGTTTGCTTTGTATATTAAGTTAACTGTATTGTTAAACAGGGCGAACTTTACCATTAATTCAACTGTGTGAATGTATTTTAGACACTTACAGTACATTGATCTCGCTCCGTCCATCCAATAACTGCGTCCATGTTATGAGCCAAGCTTTTTTATTTACTTCCACTGCTCAGTGCTCTGGTATTATCAATGGTATAACCCATTTCAGTAGTTTCCATAATTAAATATGAACAGAATACTTACATCCACTGAAATATTGAAACGTTAGCGCGACTGATTCAAAACGTTCAAAACCCGAGCGCCAGTGATTAAATGTCAAAGCGCGGTTTGAACGTCCCGCCCCCAGCTGAACAGGAGGTTTTGATTGGTTTTGCACCCGAGCCAGATCTGTCTGTTATTGGCTGAAGGGCTTCAGATCTGTCTGTTATTGGCTGAAGGGCTTCAGATATGTCTGTCATTGGCTGAAGCGCAGGGCTCCACCGCAGTAGTTTTGAAAAGTGTCTGTCAAATGTCAGCTTGCACTGTTGCTCCGTCGGCACCTTTGTCAAAGTACTTTGTACTTTTTATGAAATATAAATGTAAAGAAGTTGAATACTTTATTTTTATTTTACTCAAGTAAGAGTAAAAGTACCACAGATTTAATTATACTCAAGAAAGTAGAAAAAATGAAAAAATCTACTCAAGTACTGTAACGAAAGTATTTGTAATTAGTTACTTTCCACCACTGCATCTAACACAGCATCAGTTTCGCTTCTACTCAAACCCAATAAGGATCCAACCCTACCATCGAGTTATAGACCAATTTCACTAATTAATGTAGACACCAAAATCATGGCAAAGGCGCTAGCAATTAGATTAGAAAAAGTTATTCCATCCATAATCCATCCTGATCAAACAGGTTTTATTAAAGGTAGACTAGCCGCAAGCAATACACGCAGAATGTTCAATATTATGCATCAATGTACAACTCAAGAAAATAACACAGTCATTGTCACATTAGACGCTGAGAAGGCATTTGACAGAGTCAATTGGAAATTCCTGTTTTCCACATTGAAGAGTTTTGGGTTTGGGGAGTCATTTATTAAATGGGTTAAACTATTATACACTTCACCGACAGCCTCTATCACTACTAATGGCTTATCCTCACAAAACTTCACATTGCACAGGGGACTAGACAAGGATGCCCACTATCACCGCAACTGTTCACCATTTTTATTGAACCACTTGCAGCAGCCATACGCCAAGATGTACTGATTACAGGTATCAGGACTAGAAATATGCATCACAAAATTAGCCTCTACGCTGATTAGGGCTGCACGATATTGGTAAAAAATGGCATTGCGATATTTTATATTTCCGTGATATATATTGCGATATTAGAACAATTTCCCCAGATGATTTGAATAGCTCTATTTGGAGAATGAATCATTGAATGACTGGGGTGGTTTTGTTATGGAGTATATCCACATAGAAACTAATATTAATTAATTGAATGTTTACTAATGTCATTAACAGGTAATGTTAACAGGATTCTGCACATTAGTGGTGGTTGAGGAGATTCCCTTCCCCCTATATAAAGCACTTTGAGTGCAGAGAAAAGCACTATATAAATGTAATGAATTATTATTATTATTAATGTAGTTAACTAGACTTTAATAAATGGAACCTTATTGTAAATTGTTTCCGATTCATGTCTCTTGAGTTCAGTGTTGAATAGATCAGTTGTTTTAACCATTCATTAAAGTGAATCGGTTCAAATGAGTCATAAGTTCGCGAATTGGACGTTTCATTAACGGACCACCACGCCACACCCGCTGTGTGATTATACAGGCAGGTTCAGGACATCGCACAAGATTTTGTGTCAACACAGAAAACATTTCATCACTGGATCGCTTTTTTTTTTATTGAAAGTGTGGTTTATGTAATGTCATCTGAATGTGTGGAACAGCAATTCACAACCAGTGGTAGTTCAGAAAAAAGGTCTTTTACCGTCATGTATTCGCAAGCACAGGAGAGCAGAGAGTTTGAAGACGGATGAGAGTGCACGCGCGACCGGAACTTTCTCTCAGTTAAACGAGCGCAGAAGTCACTCATCGTCATCTACATCATTCACCGGTCAAGTTTGGCGGGACAAAAATGTGCTTCAGTAAGGCTGACAGAAAACAGAGCACAAGTTCCAGTCTTCTTGCGCTTTATGTTTAATCTGACAGGACTTGCAAATTGATAAACTCTCACTATGATGGTTAAACTTTGCATTTAATCCGCGAATCACAAGCATTACGGGCCGGGGAGCTGCTGGCACGCAGCCTACTGATCACGAATCACGGATTAACTACGATCCCTAGTGACATCGCACATTCCTGCGATGTGACTATGATGAATGCGCACATCGCGATATCGATGTTAAAGTGATACATGCGTGCAGCCTCTAACGCTGATGATTTACTACTATTCTTGGAGAACCCTTTAATCTCTATAAAGGAAACAATTAAAATCATACACTCATTTGCCAACATATCAGAATACTCAATTAACTGGGATAAATCATCTGTTCTACCATTACAACCAAAAAGATGGATGTTGCAGCCAACTCATCTCCTATACCCTGTGCACGGATAGTATCACGTACTTGGGTGTAGAGTTTCCCCAGGCTGTCAGATCTATTTACACTAAATTTCACCCGCTACTTAAATCAATTCAGGAAGACCTCCATCGCTGGGCAAACCTACCACTTTCCATCATGGGCAGGATAGCCACAATTAAAATGACAATATTACCCAAAGTAATCTATCTACTTTCAATGACCCCAATACAACCATCCACTGCCTGGTTTAAATCCCTAGACTCAGCAATTACAAAATTCTTTTGGAAAAAATAAGACTCCTGAATAAAACTATCCACCCTCCAGAAACCAAAAAGTCTAGGAGGATTGGAAGCACCAAATTTTACTGCATACTGTTTGGCAAATCATCTGCAATATATACACAGATGGACTCACCCTAATCAATCCGATATCAATTGACTAGACCTGGAACAAAATTTGTGTGACAACTTTCAGATCGCAGACCTGCCTTTTTTTACCAGACAATTAAAAAACACTCCTGTTTCAAATCTTCCACAATTAGTTCAAGTCTGACAGCCTGGTGGAAATTCCACAATTTTACTAACACAAAGCTCTCATATCTGGAACTTACCCAATTTGGAATAACCCACTTGTAATTAGGCTGGGCGATAAAACGATAACGATAATTATTCGCGATAGAATTTTCTCGATAAAACGATATCAAGAGGTCGATAAATGTTCGATAATGTTTATACGCCAAAAGCGGAACGAAACTCATTTGAACAGCGCGCGCCACACGGAGCATTCATCCGCTCGGCTCAGAAGTTCAGACGGCAGCGCACTGAGCGCAGCGTGAGCTCACGCACACTCTGCACTCTGATCGTTCTCCTGCATAAGATCCAGTGAGAAGCGCTTGAGATCAGTGAAGAACGCAAATGTCAGAGTTTAAACCAGTTTAAAGGCAGATGAAACACTGCTGACAAAAAGGAGAAACACTGCGTATGCAGATGCAGTCAGAATCTGAATTGATACTGAATCAATTTAGCCTACCATGGATTTACTCTAAGGTTAGCCTAGTAATATTAACTGCACCATGAAATGTGGGATATACATATTGAATTGTAAAATATTATTAATGTAGACAATGTATTAAATGACTAATGGAATATAAGTACAGTATTTAATAATGTATTTAACTGTTTGGCTACTGTTTTTCATTCAAATACCACAGAAACCATAAAGTTATGCCATAATAGTGAGGTGCTAAGTTATAGGCTATACCTGGTTTTATCTGTGGTTATCATGATCTAAATGCATGATACTGGATGAACAATGGTTAATTTTAATACAACTCAAACAGTCAGAATATTACTTTTACCAAATAAAAATGTGGTTGTTACATAACCCCCCCCACCCCCAAAAAAAAAACAGATGTTACTGTTTTTGTTAATGAACATAAATTTAAATAGTCGTTTAAAACACAATTAACACTCTGTTTTATACAACTTTCACTTGGGAGCAAAAATCTGCCTTTAAACTTGAAAGAAATAAAGATTTAACATATACCGTGATAATTATCGATATTAGACTGATATAAGAAAAATTATCGTGATAATTTTTTTGGCCATATCGCCCAGCCCTACTTGTAATAATAAAACACTCAATTTCAATTCCTGGAAAAATAAAGGTATTACTCATCTGCAACACATATTCGTCGAAGGCAATTTCTCTACATTTGAGGACTTGAGGTCCAGAAATTTGGCATCACTGACAATCAATTCTTACAATACCTACAGATTAAATCATCAATCAAATCATCATTTGAACTTACCACCAACACTCCAACGGTCGATTTAGAACTCACCCCAACTATCTCACAAATAATTAATATCCCATCCTCCCAAAAACTATTATCCAAAATCTACAAAATAGTGATACAAACAGACATTACCACAAGCCTCCCCACCGCTAAATGGGAACTGCATTTATCTATTCACACTGATGCTCGATTTCTGGACACAAGTCTGCAAAAATACTTTCTCATGACAAAAAATTCTAATCTACAGCTAATACAGTACAAAACTATCCATAGGATTCACCTCACTGGATGGAAATTATTCATATGGGCTCCACTTTAGACATTTGTCCACATTGCACTCAAAACTGCAGGGACACATATATTCATGCACTTTGGCACTGCCTCCTTATAAAACAATTCTGGGAAAAGGTTACAAGGATTTTATTGGACTTTTCGGCTGCTCCATCCCATCTTCACCATCTCTCTGTTTGCTCAGAGACATATCCACAATCAACCTGAATCACACGAACAGTAAAACTCTGCTGGTCGCGCTAGCTGTCGCCAAGAAAACCATCTTCATAAATTGGAAAACAAAAAACAAAATCCATATCGCTACTTGGAAAAACTTACTATGTGAGACACACCTCATTTGAAATATTAAAGTACCCATCTGGAAAGACCTCTAATGATTCATCATCCACCTGGCAAGCACTGTCCAAATTTCTAAACTCTTAGCTCTGCCTGCCCCCCTTGCCTGAGATTCGGTTTCGCGACTTCACTTATCATTCAGCAACCCTAGCAAACCTGATTTACTATCGTCTGCCTTTCCCCATTACCACTAAGACAACTCATGACTCACAACATTTCATACTTATCTATAGGAACAAATCAGCAGGATAGGGTTAACTCTTTCACCTCCATTACGAAGCCTAAGACGCTCCCCTTCTATTTTGGGGTTTGGGCCTTTCACCTTGCCTCCACGGGCCTCCTCCACCGCTGCAACTGCTGGGGCCGGCTCTGAGGGCGGGGACGGAGAAGACGGTGGTGGTGAAGGGCTCTGAAGAGGCAACTCACTCCCCCTTTCTCCTAGGTCTCAACATGCTCCCTAGCCTCGGTGTGGCACTGAAGCAGCCAGAGAAAAAGTTCATTGAAGCCTGACCCAACCCAAACGATCACCGTCTCATAGCCAGGACACAGTAATTTGATTACAGTATAGCAAACTCAATCCTGCTGATTCCAACATTCAAACACAAAACACTCAATCACACACAAACTTGCATACATGATAAATCCATCCTAGCGCACACACACACACACAACATGGAACCCTCACTACCTTCATGGTAAACTAGACAAAAAAAATCCCCCCCCCTTTTTTTTTCCCTTTTCTTCTTTCTTTGTTTTGTGTTTCTATTTTGTCAATTATTGTTATTTTGCACTCAGGTCTTAAGTCCCATGGCCCTCTATCAGAATCCAGAGTTTCAAGAAGATTGGAGAAACTTTTTTTTTGCACAAAAAAAAAAAAAACAACAGTGGTACCCCTTATGTTTTTTTTTGGTACAGAAAAGTTTCTCCAATCTCTTGAAACTCTGGATTCTGATAGAGGGCCATGGGACTTAGACCTGAGTGCAAAAATGAGGCTCTAGACCTTTCCAGAGCTGAGATATTGAGATATAATGAGCATAAATGCTGATGGATCTCGATATCTCAGCTCTGGAAAGGTCTAGAGCCTCCATTTTTGCACTCAGGTCTAAGTCCCATGGCCCTCTATCAGAATCCAGAGTTTCAAGAAGATTGGAGAAACTTTTTTTTTTGCACACAAAAAACGAACAGTGGTTACCCCTTATGTTTTTTTTTTTTGGTATCGGAAAAAGTTTTTCTTCAATCTCTGAAACTCTGGATTCTGATGAGGGCCATGGGACTTAGAGCCTGAGCTGCAAAAATTGCAGGCTCTAGCCCTTCCAGAGCTGAGATATTCAGGATCCCACATAGAATTTATGCCCTTATAAATATCTCAATATCTCAGCTCTGGAAGGGTCTAGAGCCTCCATTTTTGCACTCAGGTCTAAGTACCATGGCCCTCTATCAGAATCCAGAGTTTCAAGAAGATTTGGAGAAACTTAGGGGTACCACTGTCATTTTTCTGGGGGTTGAAATTTTGAGTTTCTCTGATCTTCTTGAAACTCTGGATTCTGATAGAGGACTATGAAACTTTGCCAGGGGGCGTTGGACAGGAGTTACTCACATTTACTATGACGTATTACACAGCCTGGAAGGAAGATGGATTCCTTGACATCTCGGATAATCTCCATCTCTTCTGTGCTCAGTACACCTTCCTCCCAAGACTCAAGGCTGATTTGGCCAAGTTTTCTGCTGGATGGAACACTCATCCTATCAGGACAGAGGGCTTCCTTACCCCAAACCAGCTGTGGGAGCTTGGGATGCTGCATCACCCAGTCTGCGAGCCAGAGGAAGATGTGGCAGTTGAGTGATAATGCCAATGACATTGTTGTCTGCCTTTAAATGATTTTTTCAATCTATTTACTGATAATACTATCTTCTGTTGTTTTTAGGAAATCCAAATTGAGGATATTGATTGGGAGAGCCAGAAACAGGTGTTTCAGTGCCAGAAATGGAATGTCCATTGAAGACTAGGGACATTGAAACTCTACACCTTGCCATTGAATTATTTTCATTCAAATAATTTCAGAAGAGACATTTATTTGTTCACACTAGCACATGCATTGTACCTACTTCACCAACATTGACAGTCAGTGTCTGTGCCAATCAGAGGACTAAAAGGCTTTTAATAATTCATGATTGTATCCAGGCACCTTATAGTCCACCTTCCATTCACAGTGAAGTGATTGAAACCAAAGTAATGCCACAATGTTGTATTTTGCTTCCAAAGATTTGTATTTATTTGACTTCTGTCAAACTGACACAACTATGGGAAAAGCAAAAGAAGCAGCAGTGAAGGAACATCTTTCTGACAAACATTGTAATGGTGCAATGCCCATATGGGAATGCTTTTTGAAGTTACAACTTGGGTTAAGGTTAACAGAAACAAACTGGACTTAACAAAAAATGATATGAAAGATTTGCACAAATTTGGTCCCCTTGAATTATAAGGTTCTATTTGCGTCTCTGAACAGTTTTGAGATACTGATCTTCAAAGTTTTTGCATTATATATAGGAAAATTTATATGGAGAACAAGTTTCGTTCAAACACTGAAAATAACAGGGACCCTAAATGTCTTATGAAATATTCCAATATCAAAATCCTCTCAAATTTGTAAAGGGGGATTTTGGAATGGGTCAAATGCAGATGAGACCCTTCTAAAAAACACTTTTTAGGCTAAGAATTATAAGGTTCTATCTTCCAAAACATTATTTGTACATTAAATTAAAAAAAAAAATTGTAACAATGTCTTCAACATGTGTTAGAAAGTAAAATTGTATCCTTTCTTTGACATTTATTTAATATTTTTTAGCACTTCCATGTATTTAGAACATTCAGAATTAAGCAAGGTAGGTCTATAATATTTTCCCCAGTGCATAATCTTTATTTTTGTTACCAATTTGGTGGGTAATTAAACACATTATTGCAGAAGTGATACTTTAATCTTTCTTTGCTTTAGACAAAAGCAGCCACTGTAATACATCCGAGTAAACTTTATTCCAATACTTTAATACTATTATAATGTAATACTTTATTCCAGCTAAAGTGGGCCAGGTAAAATGGCTAGCTTTCTCAGACCTCAAAATGGTTGAAATAACATGCAAATATTTATTGTTGTAATTAAGACCCCATTAATTAAATTGTTAAATGTTTGACCTATAAGCCTTAATATAGTAAAAATTAAGAACATTTAAGACTTTAAAACTGCAAGAAAATCAGACATGCTTCAGCTAATTAATTAATAAAGTTTAATAATCATTGAAAAATTATTTCACTGACTATATAATTGTCGCAGTTGCTTTGTCTGCACCAGTCTGTCTTTGTCATCTTTACTACACTTCCCAGCATCCTCTTGTCTCCACACCAGAACTCACTCCCTCAATCATCCACCTGTTCATCATCCTGATCATCTGTGTCACCTGTCATCACCTTGTTAGTGTTCATTTTCTATCTGTATTTAGTTCTCTGGATTGCATTACTACATGCAAACATATGTGAGAGCCATATCTGGATGTCACAGGTGTGATTGAACTGCACAAGAGCTCTGAAGTTTCTCTTCTCTTCTGGTAAGACAGGAATGTGGCCCTGTCCTGTGAGCCACTGGAGAACATACTGGGGGACAGGTGACCAAGATACGCTCTACTGTGTCACCCACCTCTGGATGTACACCTTTTCAGAGACAGAAAGCAAACAATTATGTAAATTAAATATTTTGGCTTACCTGTACCAACACAGAGGTAGAATTTGGAACTCTTGCATGAGTGTACTTACAATGATAAACAGCTCACTTCCACCTGTTCTTTGTTGGAGCCCTTCTCGCTGAACTCAGGTTGGCAAGCCACAAAGACAAAGTCAGCATCAGCCTGGTGAGAGAAACCATGTATTGTTAGGAGTTTATCCAGAGAAGAGAGAGCAGTAGTGGGCGAGTGATCTGAGAGAGAGGGAGAAGCAGCACAAAAACAATTACGTAACCTGGTTGCTATGCTATGAGTCCCCAACCTCACACATGCTGGCTGTGGGCTACACACCACTGCCCAAAAGTTGACAGAAATGTCCCAAACACAGCAATATAAGAAACCAGAAAATACCAGCAGAAGGCAGTAACCTCTGTAGATAAATAAACCACCTCACACCAGTTGGGGGTCATACCAGGGCTCCAGACGACTTTTTCACCTCTGTCCTGAAACCGTCCTGAATAACAATCTGAACCGTCCTAAAGTTTATGTCAACCGTCCGAAAAATAAAACTGTTGTTTCCAGTACTTTATTATCATCTATAGTTGTTAGTCTTATAATAAAAACAACATTAAAGTGTTTGTGATACATAGTATTATATGTATTTAGCTTCATTCAAAAGTCAGTTATCTGTAAATAGATAAAAAACTGAATTAATATATTAATGTGTACATATTAATGATTTTAAAGTTTGAACATGCAATATAGATAGAGATTTAACTACTGTGACTTAAATATCTTAAAACTAAAATAAAACCACTTTTCCTAGAGTAGAACAGTCTTCTTTTCAATTAATGATTTAACTAGCTTTCATACTTAATTCTTTATTTTTTCAAGCAACAGACATATGTATTTGTATGAATTAAATATAACGAATCCTTATTAAAGCTATTAATGAGCATTGAATGCTTTCTCTTTTTCTTTTGTTGCTTGAATAGCCTATTAAGGACACAGGCCGCATTACTGTCACTTAAAGACATCTGATCATGTCCAATGACATGAGATACAAATGCACTGATGCACATCCAGATACACTCACAACAGTTTAAAAGACAACAGTTTATAGACATAACCAACATGTATAGTTTACATGAATACTCTCCAAATACGGGCATTTAGACAATGTTGTGTGTTATTTTTTGTAATTCAGACGAAAAAGAGCTCAATTCGGTACTCGCGCTTTAACTTAGGTGTCTATGGCTGCAAACTTCAGTCATGTGTACAGTATGCACACAGAAAACCGCACCGAATATACCTTTTTAGCAGTAATCCCTACTTATGTCTACATTTATTAACTCACCTTCACCTCCATCCCAGGGAGAAAGAGTGATTGGCAGATGTTTGGGTACTGGTTCATTAGATCAACGAGACCATAAAGTTTTCAGACCTTCACGTAGCCTGGGAGATAGAGGCAGCAGCCGAAAGTCATGGCATGAAAGAACAACAGCACTAAAATATAGAATGAAGAAAAAATTATATCAATATGAAGTGAAATATGAGAAAAATCAAACATGAATATTAACATCATTGACAAGGGATTAGCATAGTGAAAAAATACAATTATCTAAGAATTTCTTCCTTGTTCCAACATTAACAGGTCCATTATAGCCACAGCTCAAAATGTCCTCAATCAGTTCAGTCGTTGTAGCCTCCGTGGCCGACTCGACCTTAGAAAGATACACACAGAAAAAAAAAACACTGATTAAAATGTGTTGCCAAACATTTTACAGCACTAAACCCTAAGACCTCTTACCTGGGAGAGAGCAGTGAAATATACTCCACATCAGAGATATCCTCTTTGGAGATGTGCTGAATCTGTATCTCCCCATCAGCACCAGTACCTGACAGCCAGGGTGGTGGTCCGCTTGAGCCAGACTTGCCAGCCCAGATTTCACCAGCACTTCTGAAAGAAAACCGTATAAATTAGTAGAAACATAGTAATGTCCAGAGGACATAAATGCATAATACTGTGTTAAGATCTCAAGCCACAACATTTAGCCTACTGAACATAAAACAATAAAGAGTATGCACGCCTACAGGACAGAGGCAGACAGGTGCGTCACGGCGAGGACCAGAAGGGCAACAACTGAAACAGAGGAATCTCCTGCACACTGTCTTAACTTGCATATAAAGTTTAATAGGGAACAATGTTTCGGTTCGCGTGGGACCTTCATCAGGTTATTTTATGGTGTGAACAAACAGAGGAAGCAATTTTAACCCATTCAGACCATTACAATGGACATCACATGTCAGCACCCTTTTTTAACTTCTGGAGCATTTCACCTAGTTTAAAGCCAGCAGTCCATGAGATTTGGACGTTTGTCATCCAATCAAATGCCAGTAAAGCTCTGCATGTAGTAATTATACATAAAAAAACCTCTACATTGAAAAGAAGCATGGCAGCACTTCACTCCAAACACAGAAGCAAGCAACATTTTCTAATGTGTATTTACATTTTGTATATATTTTTGCCAGCATTTCATAATTTGTAAGTAAAACAGAAAGATTAAAACATATTAAAGTTAAAAATCTACTGTAGAATTGCACGTTTTAAATCAATTTTTCTTTTAAATGTGTTTGTCCATTAGAATGGACAGAAGGTTTGAAAGCCTGTTACTGAAGTCACATTTTCAGTGATGCTAATTGAAATTTCTTTTATTAAAAAAATATCACAGATACATTTTTGAAACTTTTCCATGTGCAGAATATACAGTTCTGAAGTGCTTGAACATATAGCTGATGAAAATATCTCAGATGTTGAGATCCCACGTAGCTTTTATGCCATTATAAATATCTCAGCTCAGGAAGGGTCTAAAGCCTCCATTTGTGCACTCAGATCTAAGTATAATGGCCCTCTATCAGAATCCAGAGTTTCAGAAGATCAGAGAAACGCAAAATTAAACCCAAAAAAAACCCCCGACAGGGGTACCCTTTCAACTTTTTCGGTGCAAGAAAATAAGTTTCTCTGATCTCCTTGAAACTCTAGATTCTGATAGAGGGCCATGGGACTTAGACCAGAAGTGCAAAATGGAGGCTCTAGACCCTTCCAGAGCTGAGATATAAATAAAATGACAAACAGTAATATTGTGAAAAATTATGACAATTTAAAATGACTGTTTTCTATTTTAATATATAATTCAAAAGCTGAATTTTCAACATCATTACTGTTGCTGATTACACATCAGCTTTCAGTGTCACATGATCCTTCAGAAATCATTCTAATATGCTGATTTTATGCTCAAAAACATACATTATTATTTTCAATGTTGAAAACAGTCGTGTACCATTTTCCCAAAAAAATCTGTGATGAATAGAAAGTTCAAAGGAACAGCATTTGTTTAAAATATAATCTTTTCTAACTTTATAAATGTCCTTACTATAACTTTTGATCAATTTAACTCATCCTTGATGAATAAAAGCATTTTCTTCTCCCCAAAAATAAAAAAATTAATTCTTACTGACCCCAAACTTTTGAATGGTAGTGATTAATGTTACAAAAGCTTTCCATTTCAGATCAATTCTGTTCTTTTGAACTTTCTATTCATCAAAGAATCCTGAAATAAAAATGTAAAAAACTGTTTTCAACATGGATAATAATAATCATAAATGTTCTTGAGCATCATATTATAATAATTTCTGTAGGATCATGTGACACTGAAGACTGGAGTAATGATGCTGTAAATTCAGCTTTGATCACAGGAATAAATTACACTTCACTATATATTCACATAGAAAACCGCTGTTTTAAATTGTAATAATATTTCACAATATTACTGGGGTGTTTTTTTGTATTTTTTATCAAATAATTGCAGCCTTGGTGAGCAGAAGAGACTTCTTTTAAAAACATAAAAAAATCTTACCGATCTAAAACTTTTCACCGGTAGTGTAATTCATACCATCATATTGACAAACGAACATTGGTTTTGATAGTGGACTATATTCAAATATTATATTTCACCTTATCATGGGTGTAGTTCTCTGGTATCAGCGTGGACCTGCGTCACAAACCAGCTTGCAGATGGAAAACTTCTTCACTGCCTTTGGTAGTGTGCTCAACAATTTTGGGTAAGAGATAAAATGTAACTTCTATGTCTTTGACTGGTGTGGAGTGGTTGGAAGGCCCTTGAACGTGCCGGCGCTTTCCCCTGGCTCCAAAAAGGGCAGGAAAAGACCTGTGATGATGATAATTTATTAATTTGACATAACACAATACAAATACACATTTCACTAGCTATAGTTTGAGAATTTAAATTGACGAATGTAAGGACGAGTCAGTCTGACAAAGAAACCAAATACAGTGAAGAAACTTGTCATTTCTGTGTGGAACCTGAGTCGGCCATCTCTCCCTCTTTCCTGACTCCTTCCCTGTCTGCTAGAATGTCATGCCGTGTTCAGGAGATGCATCACATTGTTTAATACATGTTAATCTGGGTGTGTGTGTTATCTTATTTGTTGCGAAACTAGACATCATGGAGTCTCTGGGCCAATTTGATGTTGGGCACTGGGCCCAACAGGGGTAGCTCTGTGTTGGGCACTGAGCCCAACAGGACCAGGGGAAGGTATTGCATTTGTGAGCAAATTTCAGGAGGTGTCTTGCTAAATTGACTTCTGAGTTGTCTCCTGTCAAAAGTATACAAATTCAGCAGCAAAGCTATACAATACATCAACTTAATAACCCATAAAACAATATAAATAACTTAAATATTACCAAATCAAAAATTACAAAGTTATTAAAGTAAATGGCTAGCTATACATCAATATAAAACAACATATTAATAAAATAGGCACTATATGTATAGACCAAAACACCATACTATTGAATTTAATCAAACAAAACATCCAGCTTTCTTTCGAAGTGTAAATGTGCTATTTTTGTGTTCTAGTCAAACGGAATTAGCTAATATGCATTCAATTCAAATGAATAGGGCTAGTGCTATGGTGTACAGTAACCAGTCTACTTGGCGGCGGCTAACCCTTCTTTTACTGTCTATGCGACTAACACTAGCTACGTTTGCAACAATATTTTCACCGGAGGAAGAGGCAAACGTTTAAAAATGATAAACACCAGGCAAAAATGTTGTTACCACAGCTAGTAGGCTACCATAAAAACGTGGGATTATAGCTAACAACTGTGTTAGCATTAGCATCGTCGTGAGAAAGATTGAATTTCCCCCGTTTCTATAAAATAGCTAACGTTATAACATCAACAACAGTTAAACAAAAGATCGTTGGATCGTTAGATCGTAAAAAAATGTCATTACCGTATTTGTCCCAGCCGAATCCACGGTGGTGGTCACTAATCACGCCAGTCGGCAAGTCAGGCAAACGGGTAACATAACGTGCTCCGAAACATTGTTGCTGATTGGCCCAAGAGGAGTATTGTGGGCCAATGAACGCTATCTATCGATAGGCGCTCGATTGCTCATCCTTCATCTTCTTCTTCTTCTTTAAGAGTTTTATGGCGGTTGGCAAACCAGCTAAAAAGGTGCATTTACCGCCACCAACTGGACAGGAGTGTGAAACGTCAACAGAGTTAAGCAACTTCTCTATATATATTAAAAAAACAACAAAAAAAAAAAACACATTTTCCTATATCCTGTCAACCAATCCTGTTTCCCTTAGATAGCTAATTAAAGCACTATACACCCTTTTCTCTTTCTGTGCATTTTGGAAAATGATATCTATTGTCAATGTACTAATACCTACATGTTCTAATGTTTCAATAAGATTTCTTCTTTCCCTGTTGTATCCTGAGCACTGAATCAACACATGTTCAACTGTTTCTGACAATCCACATTTATTACAAATTCCCTGATTCTCTTTTCCCAATGTCTGTCTCAGTAATGTTGTTTTTTTTTTTTTTTTTTTTTTTTGCATTTTAATAATAACAAAACATTTTACATACAAGAGTACATATAACCATACATGTCAGTGGTAGAGAAAACACATTAAAAAAAAGACTTTTTACAAAAAAAGTTTGTACTTGTCAAACAGCTGTTTAGTTTTCATAGCTTTCAGATTTTTACTTTTGGAGATAGTTTCTAAATATGTCTTAACATCAATTTTAAAATGTTCAAAATTTGGAATTTTTCCATTCCATTTGACCTTATGAATATAGTAACGGGAAATTATAACAATTAAATAAAAAATAAACAAAATGTTTTTTTTTCACTCTCAAATGAGAAACATTTTAACATTACATCAATTTCTTCAAAATTAACAGGAGTCATAACTTTACTTTGCAAGTAATTACAAAGTTCTTTCCAAAACATTTGGGTCTTGGGACATTCCCAAAATAAATGCTTAATAGTCTCAGGGTGGTTTTACAAAAAGCACAAATATCTTCAATGTCCACTTTAAAACGTTGTACCACAAGTGACTTAACTGGGTAAATTCGATGGAAAATTTATATGAAACCTCTTTTACTTTGTTTGTAATGCAATACTTGTGAGGTGTCATCCAAACTTTACTCCACTCAATATGTTTCTTAAATAAAGAATTCCATTGAATAGTAACAGCAAGTATACATTTAGATTGAAGAAGGGACCGTAAAAAAATATTATTACATCCAGAACTTGTGAAATCCTTACCCTGCAATTTAATACAAGAAGTAAATTCTTCTAGCCTGTCTGTAAAGAACAATTATTATGACCTTCCAATAATCTCAAAATTTCCTTGGGAATTGCATTCAAAACCAAAGAATATTGGATAGGATCCACTGAAAAGTTATATATTTGAACAAACTCGTTGTAACTATATAAGACACCATCATTTTTTATCAACTGTTTAACCCAAATAATTCCCTTTACGAACCAATTTTCAAAAAAAAATGGATTTGTTTCTAATCTTTATACATCTATTATTCCAAATGGTACATTTATGAGGGGAAAAATTGTGACTATACATTAGAGTCCATGAAAGTAAAGCTTGTTTGTGGAAATTTGCAAGTTTGATGGGTATTTTGTTAGCATCATAATCACATTTTAGCATAAATTCTATACCACCTACTTTTTGAAAGATATAATTAGGTACTGTATACCATATACTTTGTTTATTTTTAATAATTTTGAAGCCATTTAATTTTAAATATCATATTAGAAGTCTTAAAATCCAAAACATTCAATCTCCATTAACTTTTGATCTACAAATATTTTCTTTTTTAATATAATGTGATTTGTTCTTCCAAATAAATTTAAAGAGTTTAGTGTCTATACTTTTAATTAGTGAAGGGGGTACTTCTAACACTTGAGCATTATAAACCAACCTGGATAAACCTTCAGCTTTAACCAATAACACACGACCAGTTATAGAGATATCTCTCATCAGCCAAGAATTCAGTTTCTTTTCGAATGATTGAATTTTAGGAGTAAAATTTAGCTCGTTCCTAACTTTCTGATTTTTTGATATCTTAATACCTAAATATTTGACAACTTCTTTTATGGGAATATTGCATATTGTGGTAAAGTCACATGCACCTAGAGCCATGAGTTCACATTTATTAATATTCAATGAAAGACCAGATACAGATGAAAATAACTGCAAACACTTTATTGCTTTTTCAACTTTAGTCTGTCTCAGTAATGTGAAATAGAGAGTTTAATTTTCAGTGAGGATCAAATTTTATTGGACTTCAGTTCCAAACAAATAAATTCAATTTCAAATTATACAATTCAGATTTTGAATAAATTCTAATTAAACTATGTGATTTGAATTCAGTTTTTCAATGCAATTATTCAAGTTTAGCCATTCAAATTCAAATATGTAAATGGTTCAAGTTCAGTTCTGGTGGCACATATTTCAGCCCATACCTGCAGGGTATCCAATGATCAGCTCAAACCTGAGAGAAATAACTTGCTTTCTAGAGAAACTGAACACTGCACAGCGCTGGCAATAGTTATCCACTGCTTCATGCCTCTCAGTGGCATTTCCTTTTACCACAGGAAATACTGCCAGAAGCGGAACATCCAATAACAGCATTTAATTCAATTCGCTTCTAATGAGCGGGCACCCTGGTAAACTGAGTAATGAAACTTGAGTGAAGATTCAGGGCTAAAAGGGATTTCACACAGAGTTACTCATCTTCATTTCAAACAGCAGAGACCAGGGTACTTATTCAACCCAAAATATAGTGGCAGGGGCATCATTAGCTTGGCTAGAAGTGCGTCACAAGGAAATGCCCATGAATAATGACACACAGGGCAGACTTTGAACATGCCAGTGAAACAAATTTCCCACAAGAATTCGATGAGGAAAAATGTCTCACTCAAACTCTAGGGGTCCTCATTTATCGAAGTCATAGGGTACAAACAGCGAATAATTTATTTCTATTTTAAAATAATAAACATTTATTTTTAGTTTTACAAATGTAGCATGGTTTAGGAATAATGTGAACAACTGAGACAATGGATTGCATTGTTTACTTGTATAAAATGTATATGTTAACTTGATGGTATAGCCACATTGGACGATTTAACCATCAGTGCTCTTTGGTCATTTTTGATGTTGATATTTTGTGGGAATTTTTCACTTCATCGAAAATGGTCAAAATTTGGTAAAGGTTTTAGCACTTGCTATGTGATCACACACACAAACAAAAAGATTCATGGACATGATTCGAAAAGGTTAAATGGTCCTGAAAAAAAACAACACTTTGACTCCTCAAGGTCAAAAACAACCACATTGGAAATAAATGGGAAACAAATTTCTAGTGGAAAATTGTGGTACTGTGCCCAAAAAAAATCTTACTGAGAGCTCATTTATTTGAGAAATCAAGATCAAATTTGGAACACAACTTTTTTAGATTTATGGCTATGAATTGCGTGCAGTTTTAAAGTAAAACATGTTTTGGATAGTATATACTGTATGATATTTAAAAAATTAAATTAGTGTTTTTTGTGCATTTTTCAAAACAATAAACATAACATATGTATAACTTTTTTGGGTTGACCTTTTTCACTTAAATACTCGGACAAGTGTTCAGTCTTTAAAAAAAAAAAAAACTTAAGTCTATGCTGCAAAGCATTCAATATGTATGACAGTTTAAGTTGGAAATGTCATTTTCAGGTCTCTGTTCAAAAATGGATTATAACTACCGCATAAAAATTATTTAGTACCAAAAAAATACATTATATAGTACATTCATTTCATTTAAATAATAATGAAAAAAAATTGTTATTTTTGACCACCATGCGAAGAGCACCAGGGGGTTAATCCAGTAGTGACTTGCTCTGGTGTGTCCTGTATGTATTTATGGAAATTTGACAGCATGATGTGGAGCTGGCTGTGGTGCTTTAGTAAACGCTTTTGGCTGTAATGATAAATCACTCAGCATTGCAGTTACGCATCTTATTTAGCGTTTGTTTGTGTTCAGGAGTGAAAGCATGGGTGTTGCTCTACATGCTGTGGCATATCCTGCTTCACAGAGCTGGCAAGTTGACAAGCGTCAGTCACACCTGACTGGAAAGAAACCAAGCATATTTGATGAGCTTTGTACAACCATGACTGTGCCTGAATGGTATTAGGCCTTTTTAAGCCTGCAAAAAATACTACAAAAAATCAAATCAACATAATTTATTCAAATGAATTGTACAATTATTGCTTTAGTATTTGCGATTTTTTCTCTACAATATTTTATGCATAATTTAAAACAAAACGTTTAGATCCATTTAAAAAGCATTTTTGTGTTGTACTGTATAGCTGCTACATCTGAGATAGATTAGAATTCTCTTCATTAATTAAATGTTCAATTTGTCAACACAGTTTTTTTAAAGTCTAACCCCAATAGGATTCTGTGTAATAAACCAATTAATCAAGTAAAAAAAAATAACACTGGCATTTCATAAAACAGTATAAAAGAGTAGAATTTGCATCTGATTTACATCTCCCAAGTCATTAATGTTCACTTTAATTATGAATATACAGAACACACTCTTTGCTCTGTGTACTTCTGTAAAAGTTAAAGAATTAATTTACATATTATAAATTCAGGACCATTTGCTGGTAGAATAACCCATTATATTACTTTCTCTTCTAAATTAAAAAAAGATGAGGAATCCTACATGGCAGTGGCAAGGCTACATAAGGGCCAGGGTTAGTGGACTCTAAAATTAAACACCTCTGATTGGCCATTGCATTCAAGAAATCAACATTTATGTCTGTGATTGGCTGCATTACTCAACGATGTAAAAACAAAAACGGTAACACTTTATAATAAGGTTCATTAGTTAACATTAGTTAATGTATTTACTAACATGAACTATACCATGAGCCATACATTTGTTACTGCATTTGTTCATCTTAGTTAATGTTAGTTCATGAAAATACAGCTGTTCATTGTTTGTTCATGTTAGTTCACTGTGCATTAACTCATGTTAACAAGATTTTAATCAAGTATTAATTAATGTTGAAAATAACGTTAACAAAGATTAACAAATGCTATATATGTTCTATTCATTATTAGTTCATATTACCTAATGTAGTTAAATAATGTTAACTAACGAACCTTATTGTAAAGTGTTACCAAAAACATTGTAAATAGAAACCGTCGACACTCTCCAGAGCAAAAACACAGATACGCACTGTCTCGGTTTGCCAAATTACCAATATGCTATTATTACAGAGAAAACTGATCGTAGACCAGCAGTTATGGCCAGTTTTTTCCCTCTGAAAGCAATGAGAAGCAGCAGAGGTCAGTGGTTTGAGGGAGACAATTCCGCTCAGCCTTACGCATAATATGTTCGATGATTATTTATCTCCGTTTACTGTTCCTATTACGTTCACTGGATATTTGATTTTGTTGTTTTAATGAAACTGTTGGCTGAAAATATAATCACATTTAACTAAACTTAACTGTCAAACTATTTTAAAATTAATGTAATTTGAGAGTAGGGATTGGTTCACCCTATTTCACCAAGGTCCGCTCACTTTTAAATTTCTGGCCTCGCCACTGCTACATGGTCAATGTTGTTGAACTCCTGCCTTCAAGTTAGCAGAACTAGAAAAAATATTGAAAAGACACTTGTCACTTACATTGTTCTACTGGACACAAGATGATTGGTTTATAAAAATATAAAATACATAATCCAAAACATATTTTTTCTGACCTTCCAGCGATTACCACATTCATTGCACAGCACAAAGGTGGTCATTGGTTCATCAGCACTCCAGTTTGCACCTGTGAAGGTTTAAAACATTACTCAATATATTTATATTCACAACAAATGAAGGAACTTTGTATGCTAGGTTCATATGCACTATAAATATCTACAGCTTAAAATCCAGTAATATTAGAAAATGCTGTTTCATCGATGTACCTGGTTGTAGGTGCAGTTTTTCTTCTTGCACTTGCCACACTGCAGCATGTCAGTTGAGGTTCCTCCAGTCTTTGCCATCTGGATGTTCTCGGATGGCCTCCTGGGTCTAACACGTTCCTCAACTGTTTCAGTTCATCACTAGCCATTTCCTACAACAGCAAGAACATAGTGGACATTTATAGACAGCAGATTGGCTTCTGATATACTGTATCATGCTTCTGGGTCGAATATATTTGTTTGATACCAGGGGCCTCATGTATAAAACTTTGCGTAGATTTCATCCTTAAAGTGCGCGTACACACATAAGGCAGAATTTGCGTACGCACAAAAGCTTTCAGATTTATAAAACCGTTCGTACGCCAAAACCTGCGCAGAATTCACTTTATAAATCCCAGTCAGCGGGAGATTGTGCGCACGTGCGTCTCCTCCCCGAAATAACCATATATGGAGCTTACAACACCTAGTTTTACTATGCATATCCTCATCTGCATATCATTTGCATATGATTATTCATCCTCGTGATACCAAGTTTAACGGTACGACGTTAGGAAAATATGAAATGATATGAAATGTTTATTACAAACATATAAACACACACACACACAATATATATATATATATATATATATATATATATATATATATATATATAGTAGCCTATATCCTTGCCGCAAATAGTGTTAAATACATTTTAGAGAAGGAAAAAATGTTGAGAAGATTGAGATTGAGAAAAATGTTTTAAATACATTTTTCTCAATCTTTTCCACTGGCCAAATAGTATTTTAATTGATTTATATTTTAATGGAAACAGAGAGACATGGTTGTGCATTATTTGCACAAAACAATTTTCTCAGACAATCTGCTTTTATCATGATTAGCAATTATCTCTAGTTAAAACATTAAAACACAGCATGCCATACGAAGTGTTCAAAGCCATCCACAACAAATAGGTCTATTTCTATTTATTGAATTTATTTTATTTTGTAACTTCTCAGTAATGATTTCATGTAACTAGTTAAGTGTTTAACTCCATTAATGAGAATGGCATATTTAATTGTTTATATCAGAAGTAAAACATAGTTTAAATCATTCTTTTATTTATTTAAACTGTTATTGAGAACATGCACTCTAGTTATGATTTGGACTCATAATAAAGATTTACGGTTTTACTCCATCTGCCGTTAGATTATAGGCTATATGTGCGTCAGTTTCACTAAACGGCCCAACGCGCGTGCTGGCGCGGTCATTTAAGAAGGGATGGATGTTTGCTTCAAGTGATGATAGGTTTGTGAAATTATATTTGAAATATATTTTTGTAGATGTAAAATATTCTAATAGTGAGCAAAAAGACATTTGACTCCAGCTCACCATCGTTGTCGCCCAAAACACATACTCTTCTAAAGAGTGCGTACACACGGTCAAGAGCATCCTTACGGTGCACACTTATTTACGCCAAATTTATTTTTTATAAATCCCATTTTGTGCGTGGAAAAATGCGTACGCATATTTCTATGCCCATTTTGTGCGTACGCAACGTTTATACATCAGGCCCCAGTTCATTTCAAAGGCTAAGTTTTGCAACATTGCACTGTAAACAAACAAATGTTCCCGTTAATACAGTACAATCGTACATCTCATATCTAATAATGTAATTCTTGTTTAAAACATAACTATCAGAACATTTTGGGCAAATGAGGTAAGAAAAATGAACTTGCACTACCATTCAAAGGGGTCAGTAAGATTGATTTTACAAGGAATGAATACATTTAATCAGTAAGAATGCATTAAATTTATCAAATCACAACAGTTAATACTTTAACATTTATATTTCTTTTGAACTTTCTATTTACCCTTAAAACATGATGGTTTCCACAAAAATATAAAGCAGCACAACTGCTTTCAACAATGATGACAAAAAAGAAATCTTAAGCACCAAATCAGATATTAGAATGTCATTTCTGTTGGATCATGTGACACTGAATGGTTGAATAATGATGCTGAAAATTTAGCTTTGTCATCACAGGAATAAATTACATTTACAACATGATTCAATAAGAAAACAGTTATTTTATAATGTAATAATATTTTACAATATTACTGTTTGTACTGTATTTTTAAAGCATTTTCAAATAAAATGCAGCATTGGTGAGACTTATATATTAACTTGTGTTTATTATTTTTTTATTTATTATTTATACATTGAAATTATTTAAGAGGTCCAAAATGTGCAATCTACCTCAGCAGTCATGGTGGCCAGGCGGGTCATAACTCTGATGGCTCCAGCTAAGACATTTTTACGGAGATTGGGATTTTTGGGATCCTTCAGGTTGCTTATGCGGCTGCGGACTCTGTTCTTGTATTTCATGTCTGTGGCTCTTATCTCCTGGTAGATATGTAGGACAGTTAAGGATATCTACTTTTGAATTTTAAGCAATGGTTTCAAGAGGATTCAACACTAAATTTCAAAGCAATTGTCAACCAATAATGTCCACCAAGGATATAATCCTCGATTTCAGCAGCCATGCCCTCGCAGTTTGTCCCATAGTCTTTGTAGTCATCTAATAGGAAAGAAAAGCACATTGTGAGCATCATCTCCATGATAATGAGTATAAAAACGATATATTTCAGTATGTCTGTGATGGATGTCAGACTCCGTGTGGGTGTCAAGTGTTTGTTTTGCGTACCATCTGTACGTGAGTGCGCGGTCAGCATTTCAATGCATTTGTCCCTGATGGAATCCCGGTTTGCAGACGAGGAGATAAAGGACCCAGACTGGAGCTAAGTGAATGGAGAAAGGGGGCTTGTGGGTGTTGTGGGTGTCTTTCTGGGGTCTCTGGTTTACTCTTGCTGCATGGGAAAAACAAAAAGCAGGCGTCTTTAATGACCACGTGACAATTATTTAAAGATAGAATGTTCCAACATCCCAACAGAATCATTGATCACTCCTGTCTGTGAACATTATTTTCATCAATTGTTAGTCATGATTTGGATGACTTTGGGATTTTGTTGTATTATAACTGGAATTTGAAGCAGGAAGAATTCTAAGATATCCTGAGCCCATCCAAAAGGATGAGAGTGAGAACATAATGCCACAATAAAACACCATATGGCATGCAGGTCACATCTAAACTGAGTAAATAATAAAAAAACAAAACAGTATAGTTCTTGCCTTTCACTATGATTTCTTGGCCCTGGGTGAGTTGCTAGACCTTGAGTTAGTAGAATCTCTCCTGGAGAAATAACACATGAGAGTTTAAAGTATGCATTTTGTGATGAACATGATAGTCATGCATTTATCTTTGTAAAGGATCAGTAGGGTTGGATAAGGGATGTGCGAGACTAGATTATATACTGGTTTTATACTGAGTATGAAATTTGATTCAAATTTAAAGGAGAAACATTATAGTTGAAACATAGGCCAACTGAACAAGAACAGATCCTAGATCAATATCCTAACAAACGCAATCCCCCTATAGTTGACGAACATGTGCTGACTTTTGTTAACTAACATCTATTTAAGGAATTCTGTTCATAATAGGCTATTAAGTTTGAATTTATTGGTCCTCCACTGCCTGTTGATTGAGTAGATTTTAATAAATGTCTAAATATTGGCTAACGTTAAACACTTATGTTTAGTGTACAATGGTCCAAATGCAAGGCAAACACATTGCAAACATATTACCTTTTTTAGAGCAGAATTCAGTATGGGATTTGACTCATAGATTATATAGGTTATTTCAAATTGATATTCATATACAGACTGTTTTTTTCTTGTTTTTTTACTATCTTCTAAAGCCCCGTTCATACCGCCAGCGACACGCAGCGACAAAGCGACAAGATCCCATTCATTTTAATGGAGCGCTGGCGACATTCGGCGACACGTGCGACAGTGACCGTTGGCGACAGAATGTGGGCGTGTCAAGCGACAAGAGACAAGCGACAAAAGTTGAGAATTTTCAATTTTATGCAAATCAGAAGCGACTTTTCGCGAGCGACAACCAATAGGAAGAGAAGACTGTCTTTCAGTGGAGCTCACGTCACCGTCTCGAGTGCAGGCAAGACAGAAAGAAAGAGTTTGAGGACGAGTTCACTGTTTAATATGATTTTACTGTAACCACATACATGGATAATAAAATGATGCATGGAAAAGAAACTGTCGACAGTCTCAGTGAGTTTAATGCATACATTTTAACGTTATAGTTCGAGTGTTTTAATTTTATGATGCACATTTAGCACTGCTGCAGTTCATTTTGCAATTTCCCCTGCATTACGTTGACAATTAGGCACAAGAAAATTGATTATTTGTCAAATTCGAATGGCGTTTTTATAGTTTGTGCCAGTATGAGTGAGTTTAATTTGTTCATTGATCGATCGTTGATCTAGTAAATGATTTAATCCACTGAACACTGCTGTGGTAATATAAAAACACTCTCCCAACAGCATACAGTTTCTTTTTAGCCTTAAAAGTCATTTATTCCCGTCAAATTAAAATTATATAGTTGTATATATCACTTGTGATGGTCTTTTGTATAGATATGGCCAGACGTGCAGTCTACCAATAACATCAGAGCGAATAGCACTACGAACGCCTACAAGCGACATCACTGTACAGAGCATAGCGACACACAGCGACAAAATCGCTGGCGGTGTAGTAACGGGGCTTAAGGGTTTGTTAGACTATTCCACCAGTTGGTAATAAAATTTTCTTTTAAACGTTAATGAAATTGGAACACATCCCTACGTTGGATATACTTATGCTCGCTTCCACTGGAGCGGTACGGTACGCATTTATTTGCGTTTCCACTGTCAAAAGTTGTGAATGGTACCAAAAAGCTGAACCGTACACGTACCACTATTTTAGGTACCCTTTCGTTGGGGTACCTAGACAGTGAAAGGGTACTAAAAGGTGGAGCTAGACTCACTGCAGAACGGTGATTGGTGGACAGAGTATCGTCACTCACGCGTGCTACAAGGGCATTAGAAGCATACAGTTGAAATATAATTCTACTGTTATTGTGTCACGAAATGCAGTTTTAGGAGTTTTTCAGGCGAAGAAAGTAGTTTTTTAAAGCTCAAATCTGTGGTTTATTTATAGATTTATGATAATTTGACTGAGATCCATTTCAAGCGATCACCGGACGCTCGCGCTCGTGTCCCCCGTGAACAGCCTTTCCTAGGCTAGTCATCCTGACGTTTGCGCTGACTCTGGACGTCTCTGTAGTGGTTAAACATGAGATATAGTTCATCTTGTATAACCCTAACAGGTGATCTTTGGTCTCGTGAATCTATAATTCGTTCCCTGGCCAATAGCTTTGGAGAAGGCTACGTGAATTTTCATATCTTTGAGCGCTGAATCTGTATATTTGACAGAATTGTTTCTTTATGTTATTTAAGCTTTACTGTATATCTGTTTGTAACTTTTACTTATACTTTTATAATGGTTATTATTGATAAAACTGAAATGCAACAAAAAGAGATAATTTTGTCATTTTTTAAATTGTATTACAAGATAACCTGTTGTTTATTGTAACATTTGTACCAAATACGATATGCAATACATTACATATTGCCTGGAATATGTTTAATATTTTTACATTTAAACGGAAAAGAGGCAGGGTTGTGTTTTATATTTAGTTTTGTTATAAATATAACGTTACATACATGCAGTGAATATAATCAATAGGCTCTGCGTTGCCTGAACCACATTTGTGTGCTCTATAATTTTTAAAATGTATTGAAATGAAATCCAAAAGAAGCAGAGTGGTGTTTTATAACATATTTCGTTTTATTATTGCCTAAAATGTACATACAGAGATAATCCGTGAGTCAGAGCCAGAGCGAGCTGAGTGCGCGTTCAAGAACGCGCTGTTCCATTAGCAGATACTGGACTCTGCGTCCTCAGGATCATTCTCCTGAGTTGGACTTTGCGATGGCTACTTGGTATTGAGAAACGCTGGATGCCAGCGCTTGTTTCTAGTGACAAACATGCTGAGAAGCAAGAACAAGATCTGCTGTGCTGTCTGTCATCCATTGTTGTTTACTATGTCGCTTTCTCTCGCACGAAATGACGTTGATCGCTTCTTTCCAGCAAAGACCACGCCTATCAAGTAAGGGTACTGTTGGCGGTGGAAAAACGCAAGCCTGATCTATGGTGTACCTCACTCTAACTCGTACTGTACTGTACCGTACCGTACCCCTCAGTGGAAATCGAGGCATTAAAGGGATACTTCACTTTTTATGGAAATAGGCTCATTTTACAACAGTTAAGTTTTCGAATACATTCAGCCAATTTTCTGATTTTTAGAAGAATATCAGTAACCTGACAGTTTCCTGGTTCTCTCTGACTTCCATAGTATATTTTTTCCTACTATGGAAGTCAATGAGATCAGAAACTGTCTGGTTACTGATATTCTTCTAAATATCAGAAAATTCGGCTGAATGGATTCGAAAATGGTAAAACCCAACTGTTTTACTCTGGAGGAGTTGTAAAATGAGCCTATTTCCAAAAAAAGTGGAGTATCCCTTTAAAGATTTCAGCGGCAAGACCAACTGCATTACTGAGAAACAAGTTACCTCTCCAATTCAGTTTCACTTGATTGTCGTTTCAAAAGGTGATGGCTTGATTTGGAGTCGGTAGAGCCCTTACTGTGGTAAAAGAGTGAAACACAAATGCCTGATTGTCAGTAACCATTTTATTCTGGTTTTCTATTTGTTTTTGTTTTTTAGTAATGCATGAGCAGACCTGTCTCTCCGTCCTTCCATGCTCAACTTTCTAGGAGGGAGCTTTTTGGAATCCGTTGAGTCTTCCTAGGAATAAAAGCAGAGTAAGGAATTTTTGTGACAAATTATAGTGTTTTAATAAACAAAGAATCCACAAGTCAAAATGCCCCCATCCTCAAACTCCCAAGACAAAATTGCAACAATGCATGCACTTCTGCTGCCTCTGCCTACATTCTGTTGCAAAGCATCAATTCAAACCTCTCAATCTTGAGCTTCATTGACGGTCTTTTAAGTGGTTTACTGTCTCTTGTGTTTTTCTTGAGAAAAATCATCTCAGCAATTTGGGTGGTGACAAAATTATTATCACCACAAGCCTTGAAGTTCTAGTCATTCCAAACCTGTGTGACTTTCTTAGAATATAACATACAAGTAATTTGGAAGAATTTGCATGAAAAGCAGTGTTCAAGATTTTCCTTTTGTGTTCCATAGAAGAAGTAAGTCATTCAGGTTTGAAACAACATGAGGGTAAATGATGCCAAAAGTATTATTTTTGGGAGAACCATCCCTTTAAATTAATAACACCAATGGTTTAGTTAAGACTGATACATTTTGCAACTGTTAAGTATAATTTCACTCAACAATGGTGTTGTTCAAGGGTTAGTATTCATCATGTTTCAGACCTATCTTTCTCATTGTGTTCAGACATTCGTCTGCTTCGGGTCTGATGTGTCTTTTCTATAGTAAAACAGTTATAGTTATTCTTTAGATGGTGAAGTAATTAAGTAAAATCACAGGAGCACAGCTATTCATGTCAACATGCGTTTCATTTCATCTGTCCCTAACCTTTCTTTCTTTTGTCTTTATTTGTGTCTAACGCGGACGTTTTGTAGGTGTAGGTTGAAGATGGAGAGGAAACAGGAGGAAGAGGAGAACTGGGATATCACTGTTTCTTTTCTAAGCAAAGAAAGTCACTGATTATTTATGAGACAAACACTGCGCTTTGTTAGAACAGTGTCACACTAAAACAAAGTGAGTGAAGAATACTTTGTTTACTTGACAATAAACCAAAGCCCTGAACCTTTCTTTCTCCATCTCCGTTTCTGAGGAGGAGGATGTAGATGGAAAGGTAAAGGAGGAAGAGGGGCATTCAGATCAATTGCTTTCTTTGCCCTAGGCAACAAATATACAATTCCAATGTGGCATTAAAATAAGAACAAGGGAGAAACTTGCGCTTGTGGCAATACAAGGTCATCTAGTGAACTAGAAATGATGATTTACAATTTTACACCAATTACATACTGAATCATTTAGAGCCAACCCTACTATTTTACAAAATAAAACAAACAAAAAACAAAATGAAGTAATAATATTATAGGGGAGAGCTGGGCACAAAGTAACACTTTTTGACTTTGTCAATTTGTGTAAATCTACTTAGGGTTTAGAAGTTTTTTTTCCCCCATTAATTTCCCACATGTCTAGCACAATTATGTGGTTTTGTTTTATTAATACAGTGTATACTTTTCTCTTATTTACCCTGAAAGAATGGAAGTGAAAATGTGACAACATGCCCCATAGGTAGGGGTAAATTGTAACATGTGAGGGGTAAATTGTAACATGTGAGGGGCACATTGTAACATTACCATATGACAGCTTAAAATGCTATCTGATCTGATCAAAAACATATGAAAGTCAAACCAAAATATTTTCTTAATAAAATACAATTATTAAATATTAACTATTATTAATTATAACGGCATTTTTAAATAATTAAAAATAAACTAATTTTTGAGTTTGACAACAACACATCGGGAAAACACAGCTATACAGCATAATTCAAACAAAATAATACTTAATAATTTCTGAGCATTGACTCTCAGTCTTTATTTACATGTTTCTTATGTTTTCTCAGATAGAATTCATAAAAGTATAGAGAACAGGAATATCATATCTCCAAATAGGGGCACATTGTAACACAAGCGAGCCCTTACAACATGCCCCATACTGGCACAACGTGTGATTTAAACCCGTGCTAGTGAATCTTCTGCTAGCGTTAGCGACGCATGAAAGAGTCATAAATTCAATGGTGTCAACAACAGATTGGAGATTAAATGACATCAGATTCGTCTAATTTTAAATAAACACAAAAAGTAGAGGCGAAAAATTAACCTAAGTAAGAAATGCAGCTTTTGTTAAATAACTGGTTAGATACAATGTTCAGCTGACATCTGTGTAACAAAGCATTTTGGAATGATTGGCTGCATTTTTTTCTCTATATAGTGTCGAAATGGCAACTGAAGGAGAGAAAATATACCAAGTTTTGCCATGCCAGCATGTGTGGAACGTATTAAAACAAGCTTGCTACAACTTGCCCCGCGATATGCTTGTGTCCCCGCGCATCCCCTCATAATACTTGTGTTCTTGTCTTTGCTAAAAAACCTCTTTATCAAAAAAAGGGCCATGAACTTGAACTGAAAAGTGTTCAGACCTTTCTCTGTGCTCATCTATTGATGGATGTTTGGGAGAAGGAGGAGGAGGAGGAGGAGGAGGAAGAGAAAGGATAGGAGCAGGAGGATGCACAAGTTTCAGAAGGATCTCTCCTGTGAAAATAGATATTTAGTGGTGACCCCCTATGTTGGATATTTACTAAAATGTTTTATAAATAGTACAAATTATGAACACAATCTCTTGAGAGCAATCCCTGACCTTTCTTTCTTCACCTCTGATGAGCGCTTGTGGGATAGGAATAGGAGGAGGAGGAAGAGGAGGAGGATGAGAGTGATTATGAAGAGGAAAAAGAAGTTCATGTGTGTCTCTCCTGCAAAAGAAAAGGCAGGCTCATTGCAGTGTTGATTCAACATGAAAGCAGATATTTTCACGTGCTTGTACATCTAGCACAATGTCTAACCGTTCTTTCTTTCCATCTGAAAGGGGCGTTTAGTAGAATGAGACTGAAGAGGACGAGATTGTAAAGGAACCCAGAGTGTCTTTTCTGTGTAAGAAACGTAAACATCCCAATTCAGTATTTGAACTTCACATACCGTTCAAAAATTTGGGTCATTAGGATTTTTTTATGTTTTTGGATTTTTAAAAAATGGGATTTATTCCAGTGATTACTACAGTATTTAGTGCCACCTGATCCTTCAGAAATCCTTTGTGCTGTTTAATGTGCTGATTTGGTTTAAGAAACATTTCTCATTACTATCAATGTAGAAAACAGTGGTGCTGCTTAATATTTTTGTGGGCACTTTTTATTGAGGATTCTTTGATGATGCATTGAAAGTTCAAAAGAACAGCATGTATTTGAAACAAATCTTTTATAATATAATAGAAGTCTGTCTTTAATGTCACTTTTGTTCAAATCTATATTTCCATGCTGAATTCAAGTATTTACATAAAAACAGTACTTAAACCCAAACTTTTGAAAGGTAGTGTATTTTTGTTTTTGCTGTATCTGCCAACACTGTAAATCACACTACAATGACATGTTCTTAATTAACACATGCATAAAGCTCTGACCTCTCTTTCTTTACATCTACTGATGAGCGTCTTAAAGGTGGGTGAGAAATGATTGAAGCAGGAGGGAAAAAATCAACAGGAGCATCTTTCCTAAAAAGTAAAAATTCATCTTACAATGCAACTCAGCTTACCCAGCATACAAAGTGGGAAAAGTAAAACAAAATTATGTCAACAGGCTTGTGCACAACTCAGAATGGATAATATGTTAAGGATTAGAGGTGGGTATCGTTTGAATTTAAACGATTCTGATTCCAATTCCTTGTTTTGATTCCGGTTCCTAACGATTCTCTATTCCGATTCTTTTAAGAGGCAGGGTCAAAAAAGTTTAGCTAACCTTGCTAACCAACGGTCTTTCTGAAGGAAATACTCCTTTCTGAAGGAAATACTCATTCTGTCACAAATACTCCTTTTGTCACAAATTTTGCATTTTGCCGAGATTTCGTTATTTTTAGAAAAGTGAAGCCACACTTTGGACCGCCGACGTAAGCTACTCATGTTCAACTAGCGCAGTTATGCCAGCACTTTCCGGTGACGCTTCTTCATTGGTGTTGTTCAGTGGTTTCTTCTTCCAGTTGGCGGACTGTGAATATCGAAACTAGGAATTGAAATTTTTACTTTTGAACGATTTCGTAAAAACGAAAAAGCTAGTCCCGCTTGGTCCGTGTACTTTTTCGTTCATTCATTATTCTATTTCTAGAATGAAAGATGAAATTTAAAAAAGGGTGCAACTTGGTTTTTTGTTTAAAAGAAAAAATCTGAAATGGCTGTATTTTGTTTTCCAAATGTATTGTTGTCATCAAATAATGGTATTAGAAAATGGACCACATTTTCAATCGTTTTTTAATCTGTAATATTTATTTGTACGTTATTGTATTTCAAATGACTCAGAGCCAGCGCCAGCGGAACGCTGATGAGGGGGCGTTCACATTAATGCATGTCAACACTTTTTTTGCCATATTTTCAATATCCACTTTTTAAAACATCTTCGCGACAAGGATGTACCAATACAAATTAATAAAACATATCCAGTTAACTTTCAGACCATTCAATTTGTTTATTTGTCAAATTGTCCATAGGCGCTGAAATTTGTTATTTTAAATCAAGTGATCAAAGTGCTCGTTGTCGAACTAATGATTATGAATATGAATATAACAAGGAGACATTTGAATTGTTTTTATGTGTCAGTGTTGCCTGCAAAGATGAAATCGACAATGCTGATCGTGATCTTCGCAGTATGAACGAGCCAGAGAGAAATGCACATTTCATATGGATTACATAAACAGAGAGCAGTCTGTTTTCTTTCGTTTTGAAATGTTCTTTTTAGAAGTTAACATTTTAGATATATTTCTCAGGTCTGGTGCCGCTTTCAGAGCACTCACGCCCGTAACAGATTCCCCAATTATAAAGAATTTATCTATTATCCACTTATCAAATGGCTATAGCACATAATAAAATATTCACTTGATGCAAACCAACAGGAATCCTTGCCTTTTCTGCAGAGGCTTCAATCACTTTTTTGGCAGGAAAAATACTGCATTATAATGGTTGTATTGGCCCTTTACAGGTATTTTAATAGGTCTAAAGTACTGGGTGAGAAATAATCAGTCAGATTTAACCCTCATGAATATAAGCAACACATTTCAGGGCAGAAATAACCTTTCAATCAATAAGTAGAGGCTTCAGTTACTAAAGGTTGGTTGTAATAATGGTTGAATTGGCCCTTTACATGTATTTTAATAGGTAAAAATTACTGGGTGAGTGATGTTTATTTGCACGTTATGTCTGCTTGATCCACATAAAAGCAACTGCATTCGTAAAGAGAATGGGCGATAGGCCTACACCTGTAACACACTGCGCGCGCTCCGCGGCCGGCCATCAATTTTCGGCGGACCATCACTTTTCGGCACGACACGGCACTGAGTCATTTGAAATACAATATACGTACAAATAAATATTACAGATTAAAAAACGATCGGAAATGTCGTCCAATTTTCTAATACTATTATTTAATGACAACAATACATTTGGAAAACAAAATACAGCCATTTCTGATTTTTTCTTTTAAACAAAAAACCAAGTTGCACCCTTTTTGATGACAACAATACATTTGGAAAACAAAATACAGCCATTTCTGATTTTTTCTTTTAAACAAAAAACCAAGTTGCACCCTTTTTTAAATTTCATCTTTCATTCCGAAATAGAATAATGAATGAACGAAAAGTACACGGACCCAGGTTCCAATCGATACTCGATTCTCGATACCCAACCCTATTAAGGATATATAATAGGTATTATTGACTTTTTATCACGCAATTCAGACTTTTTATCTCACAATTCCGAGAAATAAAGTCAGAATTTGCGAGATATAAACTCGCAATTGTGGAAGAAAAAGTCAGAATTGTGAGATAAAAGTCAAAATTATTTATTTTATTTTTTTATTCAGTGGCGGAAACAAGCTTCCATAGTTTTCCTTCCAGATTTCTAAAATATATATTTAAATATATATTTTAGATATTTTATATTTTAGATAATATATATTTTAGATACATTTTAATAAATATATAAAGTCAGAATTGCGTGATATAAAGTCGCAATAGCCTCTATGCACGATCGCTTCCGGGTTTGTCTCAGCACGCCTTGTTACATCCGGTGCTGCGTCTGTATATGGTCAGAAGCCAGTTTTGTGTTAGGTGGAGATAGTGTCAAATTACACTTGCTGTTTATAAAAACATCCTGCGGTTAACGTGAATGATGTTAACAACACTGTGAGGCATTTAGCTGTCACACAAGAAGAAGTTATTTAAATTATATATTTTCGATCTACATCAACAACTTTGAGGGTTAGTATTTCTCTATATGTGATACGAAAGTTCTGACTAGCGAATCAGCGTTTCTAAAATCGCTGTCTCCGTTTCTGAGAAAATGGATTTTATTAAAGTTTTGCCTCTATACACTTGGCCTGCAGAACGCGGCTTCCGGAAGTAGAGACGCTGACTGAGATTCTTTCAGGTTCGTGCATAGAGGCTATTGCGTGTAATAAAGTCAGAATTGCGAGATATAAAGTCAGAAATGCATGATATAGTCAGAATTGCGAAATATAAAGTCACAATTGCATGATATAAAGTCAGAATTGCGAGATATAAAGTCAGAATTGCGAAGATATAAAGTCAGAATTGCTAGATAAAAAGTCGCATTTTTAAATATAAAATTAGAGATAAAAATTACCTTTTATATTTTTCATTCTATGGTGGAAACAAGCTTCCATAGAAAACAGGCATAATTAGTCCAACAAATTAATAATGAAATTTACCATTTTTGTTTTGTTGCAAAAAATAATGAAATTCCTCCATTGTGTGACTACGTAAATACATTCAGTAAATTCCACTTTCTGTCCAATTCAAACTGAATTCAACATGAATTGAAAGTCAATTCTTAAAGCTGCATTCCGTAGCTTTTTTTGGTTTAAACATTGTCCAAAATACATATTTGAGAAAATACATAACCAGCCAGTGTTTAATGCTATCTGCTTGCCGTAGTTCGATTCAAAGTCGTAAGCTTGTAATAATGTGTTTAAGTCCAGTTGTACTGGAGATTTCTTACTAGTTCAGATAACATTTTCCGGTGAAAATTCTTATGTTGGTCATACTTCCAAAAAGAATAATCTGTGATTCTGAATGTCAGTATCCACATCGGTGCGGTGATTGACAGCTGCACACTCTACTCAAACGTGTTTATCCACGCTGTGCCGTGTTGAGGGTTGTCGAAGTACAACTTACGTAAAGTTAATAATTCCGCGAATGACTGCAATTGCAGATGTCAAACAGAGATGGCGACAAAGAGGAAAAACTTCGGACTGCAGCTTTAAATTCTGATTTTTGCATAACACTATGGCCAGAAAAACTACAATGTTAATGAAATGTTCAGAAAAAAATCCAATCATGCAACTGTCATGACCTTGTTAGTTTGTGACATTTTAAACTTTCCTCCTAGATAATCAGAAATGAGTTTGAAATGCTGATACTTTCACCATAATAATATGGCTTCCTGTTCTGTTTTTTTTGTTTTTTTATGTAGTACAAGTGCTTCCTCCTAATTACAGTCACATGCTTCAACCGCATGCACAAGCCCTAACCTCTCCCTCTTCACTTCCCCAGATGGAGGAGGACACTTGAGGGGCGGAGATGAATGCGTCCTTCCGGAGGGAAGATGATCACAGTTCAGTGCATCTTTCCTAAACAGAATACACGTAAAAATCTAATGGCATAGTTTGGGATGAGCAGAGGGCCTTTATACAGCAGTGGGCCTTCTCACCTCTCTAGCTCCTTTTTATTGTTAATAGATTGTTTCTCTTTTTTGGGTCACTTTCATGTTTTCTGTTCCTGAGCTCTGCATCTCGTTTCTCTCTTCTGTGTTTTTCATCTCGTTTCTTGTTGGAGTCTAAGTGTGGTTTAATTTCCGTTGTCGATCTTCTGTGAACTGACGAGATAAACAGGTTATACTTCATAACGCAAACCACTTTGGGTAAGGCTTCCTTTTACAGTACAGTACAGTACTTACAGTGTACTTACCTAGAAAGTACTGGCTAATATAAGGCAAGTAGATGGAACAGGGGTAGGTTTAGGGGTAGGTTCAGGGTTAGTACTAGTTATTACCCAGTAATTATAGTCAGAGCCGAATTAACGCAAAGGCAAACTGAGGCACGTGCCTAGGGCCCGATTGGCGGGAGGGGCCCAGAATGAGGGAAAAAAAATTTAAACGTACAAAGGTCCCATCTCGTTCAGGCGGCGATAATACACTCGCGTTTCGGAGTCGGGGTAGACGGAATTGTCATTTGCATGGGTCAGCACTGCATCATGAGTAACTACAGTTTACCATTTGCACGTCTTATGTCTTACCAGTTTGAAAAATTCACGCGATCTTGAACTATCCGGTAGACTTGCGCGCTGTCTGAGAGATGTGTTTTTCTGCATACTGTACAAGCCGCCTCACACGCTCGCGGGTAACAACAGTTATTTTCGTGGATTATATCGCTTTAACAGTCAAAAACATGCGAAAATTATGTCAATTTCGGTCTTGGTGACTGGTGTGTATCCTCTAAGTCGGTTATGTCTTTAAATAAGCATACATCGCACGTGACCGTATAATATTAGTGATTACATGATCTGTGCACGAGCTCACAGTGACAGCAGACATGGTCTGTCATTAATTTGGTTGTCAAAACAACAAAACATAGCTTTCATTTTAAGGAATCAGGATTAATATCCTATGTATTTAATTTAGTTCTCAGGACTAAAACACTATGTTATTTTACATTTGATTACTTTATTCAGTCTCTGCAATAGGCTACTATTTCTGAATACTGGTGTCAGACCAGCAAAAACTTTTCTCTTTATAGGTATCTTTACTCTATTGCACTTTTGTGCTATACTTTTTTCAATTTAATTCAAAGATTGAAATCAAGCTTCCTTGTGTTGTGTAAAATCTTAAGAACAAAATTACCCCATTGTAAAATGAGTGAGCATACATTTTAGGAGATAAATGTAATAATAAAAAAAATAAAAAGAAAAAAGTCTAGACTCCCCCTCAGATTGAAATTCAGGCCCGGCAGACAAACAGTTTATGACATTCTTCCAGAACTTCTGTAAATCAGAACATCCCCATAGACAATGAATTACAGTTACTTTATAATTTGGGCATTTTGTACATATATCAGGAATATTGCAAGACATATGATTGAGTTTTTCAGGTGTTATATAACCCTTTGTCAACCATTTATACTGTAATAATTTAAGCTGCGTGTTTATAATTTGTTTTTGCGCCTATAAGTCCATTCAAATTCCTCTATTTTTTCTTGTCTTGAATGTCTTTCCTCCATGCATTTAATTTGTCTACAGCAGACTCTTTAGAGTTAGCCATTATTAAATTATAATAATTTGATAATTGGCCCTTTTCACCTCTTTTTCCAATTATTTCCTCTATTAATGACAGTTTGGGAATGTACATAATCTGTATCTGTAGACCTGGAAGACATAAAACTTTTAAGCTGTGAATATTTGGAAAAAAAAATGTTTTTTGAGGGAATCTGGTGTTTATCACACAATTCTTGAATGTAAGAAGTATTCCATTCATATACAAGTCTTTAATAGTCTGAATACCTTTAGTTTTCCATAGTTTAAATCCTCCATCCTTATATTTATAATTATTTATTGTTAGACAGTTTCTAAATGGTCTTGATGAATGTGAATGGGGTCATGTTTGCCTTATTGCTCGTAACATTTATAAATGTTGTAAGCTGACACCTATTGGTTATACTGCGTTAACAGTGACACTCCCAATGGATAAGGTGAGGCTAATTGAATAGCATTTAATATAGCGATGTAATGACATATAAACAATGAATATCAAAAAAGTCTGATAGACTGTTTAATATATAACACATTACTTATTTTGGCATACAAACAACCAATTTGTAACCAAAGACTAGGCTAAAAGTTACTTTTATCAGTAACTTTAGTAAGTTTCAGATTTCAATTCATAAATAACATTGATAGAGGGGCCCAAAAAATGCAGTCTGCCTAGTGTAGTCGATTTATTTAATCCGGCTCTGTTATAGTTACTAAAAATAAGTACATAGTATTTACATGGGTAACTGGACTGTAAAGGAAGCGTTACCCACTTTGCTAACTTCAACCTTGGCGTAAATCAAAGTAAGCAGCAAAATAGGCCACTCTCTTGTCTGCTTATAGGAAGAGATTCCTAAAGCATTCAGTTACACAGTACAAAAAAAGTGTCTGGAATACTTCCATGTTTTACCCTGTTATTAGCAAACATACCTGAACTCTCTCTAGGAGAAGTCCTATTGGGTGACCCTGATGCCTTGCTTGGATGATTGCCATTCTTCACCTCATTTGTCCCCTCAGACTTTCTGATTTTTGTCAGCTGATTCTGACAAAGACAAAAAGGCATATAACTTAAGATTATTAGGCCAGACTATGTTATACTGCAAATGTGAATAACATTAATTATATTAGGTATTATGAACCTTTTTTTAATGGGATTTGGAGTCAGTTTGATCTGTATCTGATTTTAAGATTTTTTTCATTAACATATTACCCTTACCTAAAAGCTTCTTCCAGCTTTTGATCAGAATCTTTGCCAAGTTGACAACATCCTCATCTGTGCAATGTTTCCTTATTCCGTTCACAGACATGCCGATTCTTGTATCCTGGAACAAAGTAAATATTAAATGTTAGACAAACAAAAGCTAGAGATATAAGACAACTAATGATAACATTAACAAGAACAGATGCATTTATGCTTAAAGTTTTATCATTCATAAGTCTCATAAGTCTCTCACAACATTCAAAAATTAAAGTAGTAGTTCACTTTAAAAAAAAAACTTTTGCTGATAATTTACTCGCCCCCATGTCATCAAATATATCGATGTCATTCTTTCTTCAGTCGAAAAAATTAAGGTTTTTGATGAAAACATTCCAGGATTTTCTCCATATAATGGACTTCAGTGGGAACCAAACAGTTCAAGGTCCAAAAGACAGTTTCAGTGCAAACTGTTCAAAGGGCTTTAAATCGATTCCAGACGATGAATAAGGGTCTTATCAAGCGAAACGATCGCTCATTTAAAAAAAATGGTCACCTTGCTCTGTTCTGTGATGCACGTCGTGACTCTCCTGTTCGAACTCGTTCATCAAAATGAACAAATCTTTTTTCGTGTCATTTGGTTCTTTCAATGAACGAAATGACTCGGAAAAGATCTGTTCATTTTGATGTTCATTCTTTGTTCATTGAATGATTTGTTTGTCCATTCGTTTCGCTAGATAAGACCCTTATTCATTGTCTGGAATCATTTAAAGCCCTTTGAACAGTTTGCACTGAAACTGTCTTTTGGACCTTGAACTGTTTGTTTACCAGTAAAGTGCATTATATGGAGAAAAATCCTGGAATGTTTTCATCAAAAACCTTCATTTCTTTTCGACTGAAGAAAGAAAGACATGGACATCTTGGATGACATGGGGTGAGTAAATTATCAGCAAAGTTTTTTTTTTGTTTGTTTTAAGTCAACTATTCCTTTAAGTTTAATTATAAATCTCTCCATATTACTCAAACATTGATATTTTATTTGCATTGTCCATATTGATTGTGATACTTTTGATTTGCAGCTCTATTTTCTTACAGGGATCAATAATGTTCATCAATACAATTGATCCAGACATACCTGAAGAAGCTTTAGTGTCATGTTGAAATTTTTCAATTCTCTCAGAAGATCTAGAGCTCCATCCTACACAGACAGGGAGATTAACAATTATTAAATTATTTAACTAAAACTGTTATGATTTTTTTTTTTCAAATATTTTCATGTATTTTACTTATTTTGTATGGTAATAACAAGTCTGTTACTGTTCTCAGACATTATAGCAACACTATAAAAAAATACAAATCAAATAAATTCATACCGTTTGAAACAACATGAAGGTGGGTAAAATATGGCAGAAGTTTCATTTTCATTTTTGGGTGAACTATCCCTTTAAATACTGTGCTCATGCGCGTAAAACTATTCGAGTCGGCCAAAACACACCGCCTTCTCGACCTTGTGCCATTTACTACGAGAAATCCAGTACATACAAGCTGTTAAGTATTAACAAAAACCTGCATACAACGTCAACTAAACTGTCTATAATAACCAACTTTGGTCTTTGTTCTAGTTGCTGCCCTGAATAAATCTAAAGTAAATCTGCTCAATCCTCAGCCAACACCTGTTGTCACTCGCATATGCGTCTCTGTAGTCCTATTACACACACGTCTCTCACTTGCAAACAAATTACAGAACGCTTGTGCACGACTATATCTTAATGAAGCAGAATTAAAACGCGCAAACGCACATGCAAAAAAAGTTAGTTATTCATAAGCAGCATGCGCAGTGATCGCACAAACAAACAGCGTGAAGCGTTGCGTCAAAATTAGAATCTCACCATGTTATTTCTAGACACCATCTTGTCTAGTTTTTTAGCAATCCGTAACAGGTCCTCCTCTCGTGACATTGTGTGCGCATTAATACGTTGTAAGTGAAAATGAGATGTGTTTATAATACGTTATGTCATATAAATCGTAATTAATTCAGCGAAATGTACGAAGTTTTGTTCCCACGCATAAGTTGCTCCTGTACGGTCAGTTGAGTCGGGGGGCGGGGCCTTCGGGACAGTCGGAGTTGTCAATCAATTTCATTTGGATTTATGACAATTCCTAAATATAGATGTTACTAGGGGGCGATAAAAGTTCTCTTTGATTTTTAGGAAGGACACACCATGAACGTTGTAAGGGTCTACTGTATTTTATGTCTATTTGTGTGTATATATACATACTATGAAATTCTTTCTTCTGCTGAACAGAAAATTAGATATCGACTTTCATGGCATTTGTTCCAGAATAACTTGGAAATAAGGAATAAAATAACGTCTGTTATTTAAGTGTTCATTGAGTAACTCCAATTTCAATCACGCGCGTCTTGCCTAGACATTTCCAAGCATACCTCAAAAACATCAGACCGTGTGTGGTAGTAAATAAGAGGCAAGTTCCGAGGCATTTGGTTCAATAGACTACGCAGTACGCAATACAAACTCGACAGGTTTTACAGTTAAGCAGCAGATGGCAACACTGTGTCATATATTAATGTCCTCTGACGGTTGCATCTGCTGTGCAGTGAAGCAGGGCAACGAACTGCTAATGACTAAAGAAATATATTATCATTTACTCAACCTCATATCCCATGACTTTTCGATTGATTGATATTTTTATTTTGAACATGTAAAATACAAAACGTAATAAAATAATAATAAAACGTAATCAGAAAAAAAATAATGGTAATAAAACCAGATGAACAACAACATATAACTAGGCCCTACATACTTTCCAGTTAAAAAGTTTATTTACGTCTAGTCTACAACAAAAAATAGTAAGAAGTATAACCTACTCCTACCCCTTTAACTTCTTTCTTCTTTTGGAACATAATTGGAGATTGGAAGAATGTTAGGGCCTGACAGTGTTGTTAAAGGGTTAGTTATATCCCTTTAGAACTGACCCTTTTAGGGTGAACTATCCCTTAGTTAGTGAACTATCCCTTTAACCATTTACTTTCATGGTATCTTTTAAATAAAAATTGGAAGAGTGTCAGTCAACATTCTCCTTTTGATGAATTAGCATTGTATTTTCTGTGGTAATACAGAGAATGTTCACTGACACTTAAGCTTTAAACAACCTGGAATGTAGACACTATTTGGCTATTAACCAATTAACACTTTTCATCACACCCTTTTTATAGAAAAATTGTGTTGTGGGGCCTGGATGTCTTATTGTTATTGTTAATATGCAAAGCATGTTTGAGAGGCTAAAATAAAGCTCAATGACATCTTTCCTAAAATAACACGGCAAATATGCACTTTCATCGTAACACCAGCAACTTATACTGTCGTATATGCAAATATTCATCACTTCCTCTTAACTACCTTGCAAGTGTGTGCTTTCTCCAATGTCTTCACCCTGAATAACCTCTATGGCTTCGATGGGTGCATAAATTATATAAAACTATCAGCATACGTTTAAAATGTGCTGAATTACAGCAGATTTCTGGGAAACAGATATATCATTATCCTTTTCAAGCACCCCACATCAGTCAGCAACTGCTACCAGTTCAACTGGAACAGACAGACAACAAGTAGAATTTGCCTGGAAGGCCCGGTTTTTAAACCACAGTGAAAAAAAAACGAGAAAGAAAGAAGAAACTTGAAAAATGGTTTTCCTTTTGATGACCTCCCACTTCAATTTTACGACAAAATAATGAATCAACCAGTACCCACCTACAGTGTCTTCTCAGGGAGTTTGCGGTGTCTCTACCAATTATAGACACAAGATGCGCGACTCCGGCAATTATGGAGAGTCTGAGATGACATCAGACCAGAAAATGAATGATTTCACCGTGCTTCAGTTTTTTTAGGCGCAGTGAGCCCCTGTAATAAAACTCAAAGATGCTAGGCTGGATTGCCACGGCATGCACACCAGCCTTTGGTTAAGGGTGTATTTATAAAATCTCAGCAATAGAACTTTTTTTTTTTTGGGCAAGTTGGATAGTTCCTGTGTGCCAACATTTTTGAAGGAACTGATATTTGCTAAGGATTTGAGGTGCTCACACGTCAGGAGCAGAACTAGTGCTTTGTATACATGACTGGTTCGAAACCACAAAGGTGCGTTTGTCATTATAACTCTGAGAAAAGACAGATATTAACAGTTTCATTCAACATAATTAGTCTGGTGTAGCTGCAAACCATGTTAAACAATGACCCACATTTTCAGACAATGGTTGGCTATGACGTGTCAATGAATTAAAAGCCTTTTAACTAAGCATAACTCATTCATGGAAGTGGTCACAGACATCAATTGCTTCAAAAAAGGAACTTAGTATCACACTCAAATTACTGCAATTGACAATAAGTGCCTTTGCTGATACCACAGACGCTGAGCTCCATAACAAGATAGTTAAAGACAGAAGTGTGTTAGTGAGTAAATCCCCTCTTACTCTCATTTCCCTTCCTATCTGCCATTAATCCTTTAGTGAGAACATCCACATCCCCTTACATAGCATATTTCTTGCTGCCAAATTCAGGACAATTTTTGCCACCTACAAACCCAGTTTCACTTATTTCTTAATCAGCTTAAATAGTATTAATCAGCTTGAGAGTTGCAATGAGGGGAAATCTTTTGAACTGGCATTAAAAAAACTTGTCTAGTCTCACACATAAATTAATGTTGCATTTTCAAGATATATATATTTTTTTATTTTTGATAAACACCTTTACTGTAAAAAAAAAAAGAATTACAATTTTCCACAGCAAGTATGCATTAAATGGACCAAAAGTGACATTATGACATTTATAATGTTACAAAAGATTTATATTTTAAATACACATACTGCAAAGAATCCAAAAAAAAAAAAAAGTGACACCGAAGACTGGAGTAATGATGCTGAAAATTCGACTTTTGCCATCACAGGAATGAATTACATTTGATTTTTTAATAATTTTGGTGAGCATATGAGGTGTTTGAGTGAATTTTCATTGATTTTATATTGATTGATACAGTTGTTTTCACAGTTCCCTTTTGTTTGGGAACTCCTACATCTCGTTGGAGGAGTTTCCAATGAATTGGAATCACGTGAGGGAGACACAAGACATGGAGTTCCCGAACGAAAAAGAACATCTCGGTTACTGTATGGTAACCCTCATTCCCTGAGGAGGGAACGGAGACATCATAATAATTACTATTGACATATGCATGTCAACAAATGATGCAACAGTTCTAGTTTGTTTTTGTCAAACTGCAAATCCAATTTTGGACATTCTTATCAGGTCTAGCTCAGAGAGATCAGTAGAGTTTATTCAATTTTTGAAACAACCAATACTGCAGTGTGTAGACGTCTCTCTGTCATTCACACAAACAAGTCGGCTCAGCTGTTCAATAGTTGCATTAGCTCTTTGCTGCTGCGATAGAAAATTTAAAAGCTTTCTGACTTTCTCTGGGCTGTGCCAGCATATTTTGGGATGGCGGATAAACAAGGACCCCTAATGCAAGTGTTGAATTTATCTGCACATAAGTATTGCATTAACCACTAGGAGAAACCAGTGCTTAGTCTTTAAAATATGTGTTAGTTTTGACCACTGAAGCCAACTATTCAAAAAGTTTACTTGAATCATAGCAACACCTCAAGACTAGACGTGTCTGGGAAAACACAGTGATCATCCACAGACATACTTAGCTCATTGTTATAATCTGATTAGCTCCAGTGTTTATAACCATGTGAACACTCATCTGTTACTATGAAACACATCCTCCCCTAACCTACATTTTTGGTTAAATGCATAACCGGCTCATTAAGATTTTATTTTCTTTGACAGAAATTGCTATATTAATTAAAATATAAAATAATATTTTTATTTAGCAAAAACGTCAAAAGTTACATTGGTCAAATAAGTCAGTAAAGGCTTTTACATTGTTGCAAATATTTCTATTTCAAATAAATGCTGTTCTTTTCAACTTTCTATTCTTCAAAGAATCCTGAAAAAACAAATGCATCACATTGACTGAAAATATTAGGCAACAGAACTGTTTCAACTTTGATGAAAAAAATAACAAATGTTTCTCTGAGCACAAAATCAGATTAAAAAAAAATATATATATATATATATATACACTATATATATATTAAAGTTGTAAGTTGTATATTACTGTTTTTACGGTATTTTTCATCAAATAAATGCTGCCCATAAACCAAACTTATGAACACTAGTGTAGCTTTCTTAGGAGCTAGACAATTTTACTTCAAGACATGTGACATTTAAAGTAAATTATTTCTGTGGCATATTTTATAAATGTGTATTTTTAAAGTGCATTATGTGTAATAAAGTGTAATAAAGCTGTTTATGAATGTAAAAGTCAGCAAAGTTTCAAAGATCAATATGCATGACTAAATAAAGTTGTCTCCTAAAAGAAAGAATTGATTCTGAACTGCTGAAACGAGTCGTCAGCAATTACAGTCTCACTTCCTGTTACATATGCGTAGCAATGTACATTTGAAAAATGTCATTGTCGTCATTGGCTGAGAAGACGCTATTTTCAGCTGCTGCAAATGCACTTTACATGTACTTCAAGAAATACTTCGCTAAGGAAGCCTCTGAAGCTGAAATTCAGACTGTAGACCATTCACACAATAGACTTGGCTGTCTGACCAATCAGAGCAGAGAGCTCTCAAAGGGAGGGTTTTTAAGGGGAACTTCCTCTACTGAGGTTAATTTTACTTTGGGTGCCTCATCAAGATCAGTTCTATTTTCTGAAAGCCTCTACTTTCCCTTCATGGAACAATGAAGCTTGAACTTTTGCCTATTTTTTTTTTTTTTTTTTTTTTGGAACTTAATTTCTGTGTTTCTTGGATTTGGAGTTTAACATTTCTTTTCATACTTAAAAAATGTTAGTAATTTGAATATTTACAGCCAATTTTACCTTTACAAACTCAAACTTTTTATATCTTCCTTTATAACATCACTTCATACTTGGATGCTTGGATAAGAGAGTTTGGGAGGTTCCATGGTTCTTGGCAAAAACTTACAGGAGTTGTTGCCTCCTTAAGAAACTACAAAAACAAAGAGTACATAAAATCCCCAAAAAATGTTGAAATGAAATGAGCTTAGAGCGATAGTTCACTCAAAAGTGAACATGTTTGTCATCGTTTAGAATTTTAAAGAATGTTGGTAACCAGTTGAAGGTGGTTACTTCCATTTTTCCTACTGATGGAAGTCAGCGGCTGCCATCAGATGTCTGGTTTCCAACATTCTTTAAAATAATCTTTTGTGTTCAACCGAAGAAAGAAACTCATTCAGGGTTGGAACAACTTGAGGGTGTGTTAACAATGACACAATTTAAATTTTTCGGTGAACTATCCCTTCAAACAGCATGGTACCTTAAGCTTAGGGTTAATTATTAACCCTAAGCCTACCACTGAAATTAATACTGACTGTCTACCATTTGATGAAAGTAAAAAAGTGTTGTAAAATATAAATGATGAATGGATCCATCTAAACTCATTTCAACTGTCCTTTCACTTTTGCTCAGGATTTATAGATACCACATGATTCTTGCATTCTAGAGGAAGCAGGGTCTCCTCTACAAAAACGGATGGAAAATCTCCACAATGGCTTTAAGGTCTGATCTCAGGTCAGAAGAAAAAAGCTGTTTTTTTCATAGGGTAAGGGGTGATTTCACTAGAGAGAGGCCCAAGGCAGTTGATGTCATGCGAGAGGCTGTTGGCAGGGCAACTATCTTAACACATGCGTAGACCAGAGGAGACTCAGTCCATTGGGACATAGCTCATTGCCTTTAGCAGCCCAGAAGATCAGGGTTTGTAAAGACTGAGGTCCTGTGACTCACCTCCATGGTCAATTTGCTGAGGGTGTTTTCCAAATCACCCCAAGCAGAGGAAGAGGTCACTAAGCACAGAGGCTTAAAAAAGTCTTTAGTCCAGTTATTGCTCCCAAGAGGAAAAAGAAAGAAAATTATGCTGTTAATAGCTTATTCTAGTTTTCAGCTTAATGTTATTTAAAGTAAGGAAGGTTTACGATGAAAATGCAATAGGGCCTTATATAGGTTTCTACATTCATTCATGATTTCCATTACACGAGAGTAGATGTTAAAACTTCATGCTGATTTGTACTCAGCTTTCGCCAAGGTAAGCAAAACTAAGACGTAGCTTTACAGTAAACTCCTCCATCCATTTACACTTCTTTCCATATGGTGGTGTGACTCCTCTTCTGTCCGGCGTTAACGGCTGCAGTGAACTTGCCGCGTCAGCACACACAACGGCTGCAACTACAGTGTGGTCTCCCTAGTGAACTAGCACCGACAACCATCTGGATCTGAGCCGAGTAGGGGACATCTCTAGGGTCTTCAATTGGGAACCTTCCTTCCTCAGTGTTTCGTCGACTAGCCCACGACACCTCAAGAGGGCTCAACAGTGACTCTGGCAGTCACCCCCCTCCAACCCTCACTCAACTCAGCCCAGCTGACTGACCTCTACATCCCTCCAGCTGCTGAGGTTGCTCCTTCCTCGTAGTTCACATGTGACCTAACCACAATCTTACAATCTCTCCGCACCCCAACCATAAGTGCCAACCCATTTGACTACGGCTGTCGAGCCCCACTGGAGCGTTGATGCAGTTTCAGTGGCAACGGTTCCGTATGGCATACCACCTACCGCAAAATAATCTAAATAACATTATAATCAAAATAACCTTAGCATTAGCATAATAACATATTTATATTGAGGGTTATTTTGACCCAAAAATGAATATTCAAAACCCGTACAGTTTTTTTGTTGTTGTTTTAGGCTTTTAATCACATGTAAACTTTGATCAGCCATGACATCATGACTTTTGCATAAACAACATACACGCCACTTTCAAGTAAAGTGGTGTGTGATCTATATGCATTTTGAGCTACCGCGTGTATGCGTGTATGACTACGCCGTTAAATGTCCGAGCGAAACGAAGCAAAATGTAGATCTACATCTGGGGAGCGAATTATTTTTCCCTAGGATGGTAGGGGCAGACTCATAAATGGTATTAACCCCAGTGACGGGTAGGTTTAGGAAATGGGGTTGAGGTGGGTCATATATTTATATATACAGTAATGTAACATTAAGTTACGTCGTTCATAAACGCGCTGAATTATATCATGCCAAAAATGGAAATACGAATTGGCATGTCATAAATAAGCCATTTTATGACATCAGTCTGGATCAGCAAACATACAGAAGCTCACCTCGAAACCTGCTTGACGTATGAGAACAAACCTCATTTGTTCTTGCGGAAGCTCAAACGTGCTGCCTAACACAGGAGAATGAATCTCATTGGTTTTCACAAGTCAAGCGAACATGCTTGAGCTTCCGTTTACCATAACTGATGTGTGAGTTGATGAATGTTTATATGTAAAAAACAAAAACAAAATATAAATTATATCTGTTCATCTTATAATATAAAGTCATTGGCCCTCATTTATCAATCTTGCGTAGAAACGGGTGTATATGTTGGCGTAAGATTATGCTTACACTCCTCTCACCGCCTGATTTATGAAGCTGTGCGTACCTTTGAAATCCAGGTGTACGCAATGCCTGCCCTTGATAAATCCCGCTTTTCTTTGGTTTGGTTTTGTTTTTACAGTGGGTCATAATATATCATATCTTTTAGTTTGTTAGTGCGTTTTGTGGTGTTAGGAATTTTTTTGCGCATTTCCTCACTGACTCAAAACGTGCGTACACTCACCTCCTGAGCTGGTGTAGGATTCGAGCGTGCCTGTACGCCCACGTCCATATCTGATAATTCTCAAACTCACCGTGGTTTTGGGTGTATGCAAGGTGTACGCTGGAAATTTAGTGTACACACTTTTGATAAATGAGGGCCATTGTGTCAAAAATTTGGGCTAAATTCATATGGATTAGTTTTGGATTGGATCATATGAATTAATCTCATTATGAACTGCCTGAAGTGTCAAAGTGGTAGTTGCGTAGCTGTCAATGAAGGGACAGAAATTGCTCAGATTTTATAAAAAATTGTCTATTTAAAATTTTAACAAAAAAAATGTTTCAAAGATAAACGAAAGTCTTTCAGGTTTGAAACAACACGAAGGGTGAGTAAATGACTGAATTTTAATTTTTGGGTGAACTATCCCTTTAAATGAAAACAGTTGAGGTTTAGTGTTCTTTTTTAAGCTATGTTACACACATGATTTAATTAATGACTCATAAGTTGGCCATTGTAGTTGTATCTGGTGAATTAGTTCACAGTTGGAAGACAAACATCCTCTCAGTGAACCTTCCAGATCTAAAATTAGAATCCGTGGACTGAATATATAAAGCGGATTTTATTAAAGGCAGCCGTGTGTCTGTAAGCTTCACTCTAGAGTAGCAGCTAAACACGGTTTTGTGATCTGATTACAATGGCGGAAACTGTCTTGCAGTAGAAACATAAATTAAAGTCTTTTAGATGGTCATTAATTAAATCGACAGTTGAATAGACATTGAATTTATATAAATAATATGTGATTTTTCAGGGTTTTTTGTGCAAGATTGTTTGATGCTTCTTATATGTGACAAATTTCTTGCTTAAAGAGAAGTAAGAAGAAAAACAAGGAAGACTCATGACTCATTTACCGGTTAGGAACAGAAAAAGGAAGTGTTTGACCTAAATGCTCTATATAAAGCAATAACATTTGGAGCAAAGTATGGAGTCAACAAGAAAACAGGCGGAAGTAAGGATATAACAGAGGGTGATTAGAAAGAAACAGGCAGAGCAGAGGAAGACACGACTGATCCGATCAAATCCCACTTTGAGCTCTCAGGCGGAGGAATCCAGGCCCAGAGTGCAGTGTTGCATTATCACTTTTGAGTCTCTGGATAACAGCAAAGCTGTCTCCATTATCTTCTGAGGGCTTATCCGTTCTCTACAACAATCATACAGCTGCAAAGGCTGAAACCTACTCTCTCTCTAATTGGCTTTGTTTAGGAAAGTACAAGCTGCACAGCATACACATTACGGATATCACTTTAAAGCTGCTTTGAATCAATCTGTACTGTATTGTAATGTATGAAGCGCTATATAAATAAAAGGTGGCTTGACTAAAATCTTTATAGTTTAAATCGAGTTAAGGAGGAAATTAAAAATTGAAACTGATATTTTGTCGTTTCTATGAGAATGGACGAATGGAAGTTCTGTTATATATTGCACATTTTGGTCTGCATATACAGTTTGTTTAATTTGCACATCTTGATTGATGTGATTAATTGATCAGCATATCATATATTAAAAAAATAGATGAAGAGTGTATATACACTGCATAAAATTAGTAGTATAGTTGTACACTTTTCAAGCAAACCCATTGTACTGCCTATCTGAATGTCTATATATCCATTCATAATGCCTCGATACAAAATGTGAGTGTGCACGCGAAGATTCGCATTCAAATGCACCACTTTCATTTTGCCCAGTCACAAACTGCTCCGAGACATGAAGGTTCGAGATCCAAACAGTAGTACCTCATCTGCAGCACACTGAGATCCAGGGGGCAGAGTTCGGATCCAGATCTGAGGGGTGGAGTTGGGTAGGTTTAGGGGTGGGTTTAGTGATCAGGGGGAGGAGCTGGGTAGGTTTAGGTATAGGTAAGTTGGGAGGAGTTGGATCTGCATCCAACACTCCCGTGGATTTCATGTTCTGCAGTGAGGACCATCTCGAATCCAAATGCTCTAATCCAAGTAGCTTTAATTAGGGGCAATCCATGCACGTAATCCAATAAACAGGCAATAGGTCAAAACACAGGTAGGCAGGCCAAAGTAAACAAACAAAACAGGCAGGGGTCAGAGGCAAAAGAGTAATCCACAAAACAAGCAAGAAATCCAAAAACCAAGAGACATGAAACCAGAGAAACCGCCAGACTCATCTCATGAAATTGCGTGTGTACTGACACGCCAATTCGTATTTCCATTATTGCGCGCTATCAACACGCATTATTGCTTTTCAGCGGGTTTATCTACGCCGTCGACTTTACGTTACATTACTGAATATATAAATATATGACTTACCTCAACCCTGTCCCTAAACCTACCCTTCACTGGGGTTAATAGCATTTATGAGTGTTCCCCTACCATCCTAGGAAAAAAAATATCGCTCTCCCAGATGTAGATCTACATTTTGCTTCGTTTCGCTCGGACATTTAACGGCGTGTACGTACACGCGGAATCACTCGGACATTAATGGCGTAAACATACATGCATACAAGTGGAGACACGCGGATAGCTGAAAATGTGTATAGAGAACACGCCACTTGATTTGAAAGTGGCGTGTATGTTTACACAATAGTCATGATGTCATGTTGGAAACCGCACAGAAATACAGTGCAACAACATCCAAAACTTCGCAGTGAGAAAGGACCTGGGCTTTCAAACTGGCAGTTCAAGTTCGGAACGGGCACGGTTTGCATGAAAAATCACTAATGTGAACGCTGTCATGGGACCCGGGTGCGCACCATTGCCGTGGAATCAGAGCAACACATTTGGAAATCCACTGTCTTCTCAAAAGAGTCAGTTTTTTAAAGTAGCAGACGTCCACCTTATGTTACACACGCACAGTAAACCTGTTTTGTTCACTTAACTGCGCATAATAGCAGCAAATTAATAAAAAAACCTCACACAATATTTACCCACGTTCTGCTTTCTATCATGCGCCGCGCACGTCTGCGATGTACGTAAGATGCACGCAAATGCACTCAGGGTTTGATAGAATCAAGTTGAGTGACCAGACCAACGCTGCAGGGGCGACGGAACAAACGCATTCAGGCTCGGACCACAGCAAACGAGCCCAGTGTAAAATGAGACACAGGTGAATGCAATCAGTGATGATGAGTCTGGGCAGTGCATGAGTAAATGGGAAATGTCGTTTGTGAGAGTGAGAACAGTCCAGGGTGAAGTGCCCTCTGGAGGCTCTCAGGGCACTCCAGCTGGTAAACGTTACAGCCCCAGTAATGTGTGTCCACTGTCCACTCAGTGTTTTCATGCAATGCTTTTTGGAATTTAGCCACTACTATTATTGAAGGGAAAATACTACTGTGTAAATGTATGTATATGTTGCGAAGCCATTTTTCAGATAGCAGAAGAGAAGAGCTGTCTAAACTCTTTCAGATTTGGTTAACGGTTGACAACAAATCTTACAGTCGCCGTTTCTGCTTCTCTCATTTGTTCTGCTACATCCTGCCTGAGGCATGGAAAATCTCAGCATCAGCCAGAGAAAATATTCCAACAGACAAACTGAACTCTTCAACAACGCATAAATTTAAGTCAGCAGCCCAGAAGGAAAATCAGTGAACTTTAATGCTGTAATTAAGATATAACCGGGTCAAAGACATAATTTAAAGGATGGTATGTGAACATCTTTTCATCAGGTCTGAATAGTTTAGCGCATCCCCTCCAACTGATATCACTTTTAAACAAGATAAACAGCACGATAAGACACATTTTAAGTAAGGATATATATATTCTCCTGAATTCATTTACTTTAAGCAAGTATCAATCTGCAGCAGCTTCAAGCATAAGTGTAAAAGTTATTATTATTGTGTCTTTCTTTTTTTGTCACACTACTTTGCTCTGAAATAAATAAATAAATAAATAAAATAAAAATAATAAAAATAATACAATTTATTTTTCTATAGCGCCTTTAAAAGTTCAATCTCAAAGCACTTCTACTTTTCTTTAAATATTCAGCAGTTTTCATAACAAATAAAATCAAATAAAACCAATATATATGAAATATGTAATAACAAAAATTTGTTATTACATATTTCATATATTGATTTCATTTGATTTTATTTGCATGCACTCTATCGTTATTCGCAAACGTGCGCGCGCGCATGTAGAAAGTAGTAACGTGGGTAAATATTGTGTGTTTTTTTCATTAATTTGCTGCTATTTATGCGCAGTTGAGTGAACAAAACAGGTTTACTGTGCGTGTGTTCACATAAGGTGGACTTCTGCTACTGAAAAAACGGAACTTTTTGAGGAGACATTAATGGGGCCTGTAATTATTTTATTTTACTATTTATTTTGTAAATGTTAAAAAATGAAATTATATCAATATTCCATATTTATTTTATATTTAATATAGAATATTGATATAATTCATTTTTCAACATTTACAAAATAAAATAGTAAAATAAAATAAATGTATTGATCAAAAATAGCCTAATTAAAATAAATAAATAAAATAATAAAAGGATGCTGACGGACTTTGCAGTAATAAATAACAGTTCATTCTTAATAGGACTGCTGTCCCTCCCTCAGCTGTCTAAGCTTAGAGAGATTTAATATCTGCACATAAATCATGGCAAGTACCCTGAAGTTAGACTTCAGATGAAGGTAATGCAACCCATCTCTAGAGTGTCAACATTATGCTTGAAAATCCCACAGGTATTGAAACATGGTAGGTGGGATGCTGTTATCACACACCCGATTATGTTTTACTTAATTTATTTAATTATTTATAATTGACTTATATTGCCGACTGGTGTGTATTTTTGTGAAAGAGTAGACCACCAGAGAGTACCTGTAAACAACAGAGCTTTTGTTCCAGCAGTAGCCCCCATTGAAAGCTGAGACTTTTTTTTTTAATAAAGAAAACCTGTTTTCTCATCACAGTCAGGGAAGGTCTGACTCACCACCCTTGTGATTGACCTTGCGTAGAGAAGGGGCTACATCACTTTTGGCTTCACAGGAAAATATTTTGGAGACAACCATTCTGGCTCTTATCATTCATGATAACAACTGCCATATTCACACTGTGCGTTTCGGCAAAAGCATACAATGAAGAAACCCTATTTTTGAATCATTTAAACTTTCAAATATATATCTCAATTATGCATTTCACGCTTTTATGTGACAGGAAGCATCAGTGTCCAAGATACAGTTTCAAAGGGAGGAACATTTACCTCAAAGTTATCCTAAAATATCTACCCCACCCACCTACACATGTCAGTCACCAATTCTCCCTGGTTTTCTCTAGTTTCTTCCACACATAGAGCTTTTGTGTGTTTTACACAGGATCTGAGCATAGACATAGGAAGTTCAAGCCAACGAGGGAATTGTGGGTGGACATGATGTCACAGTAAAGCTAGTGTGGATGATGCAGGCTGACACAGCAGTGACTGAGAAGGAAACGCTGAGCACCCTACCACCGGTCACAGAGAGATATAGCCAAAACTTAATGTACCACATGGACAACACACACTAGCATACCACACGCACATACAATGACTTTAAAAGTGATAGACTAAGCTTTATATGGTTCAAAATGAAGTAAATTAAAGACACCATTGAATCAAATATAACATATTTGTAGCATTGAGCTACAAATAGCTTGTAGAATTAAGCTTTGAGTTCACGTATATTTGACAAAACCTAAAAAGAGAGAATAGTTCACTCAAAATGAAAAAATTTCTGACTTTTTTTAAAGTCAGAAATTAAAAGATATTTCGGTCTATACAGTGACAGTCAATGGGTTCTGACATTATTTGGACAACAAGATTCTTTAAAATATCTGCAGATAAGAGTGAGTAAACATAATTTTCATTTTTGTGTGAACTAATTATTTAAGAAGCCAAAACAAGATGTCACATACCTCAAGATGGAAGTATTCCTCAAAAATGACCCTGGGAATTTGGCTCATCTTTCTGCCAAACAAAATATCAGCCAAATAAAATATAAATAAAAGTGACTTTCCTAACAAAACAAAGTAAGGAGGGGAAGGAAGGGTGGCACACAATAATCCAACCACAAAATCATCCAAAAACATCTATGTTAGTCAATAAACATCAAAACACAAAGAGCTGAATGGGTCTATCTTAGAACGGAAACTTATATCAGAAGCATTATGAAAATAAATGGCCGTTTTGTGTTCTCTTATACCCACAGAATAAGGTTTAAATGAAATTCGTAATGATCATAAGCAACAACAAGAATTATCAAGCATTTGATTGATCTATAGAGACAGACTAAAACCGAAGAATAAGTACGCATAAAAATGTCAAGTGTTTGATTACAGCGAAATGTTACCACACAGTCAGACAGTTGATAAATAACACAGGAAACTCACAGAAACAACCAGTGGAACTTCAGGAAAGAGATTGATGCCATTAGGGTGCATGTATATTTTTTCAACCTTGATCAAGGACTAAGAACACTACTTCCCAGCAGCCCACTGCAGCAGCTTCTAAGAATTAAGGAAATGGGATCTCCACAGAGTTCTTCTGAAGCCAAATCCAAATCATCGCCCCGCTTTGCCTCTGATGAGTGATGTCGCACTGTAATAACTTTCCTGTGAATGTCTCACTGGTCACTCAACCATACAGATTGTTCCGAAACCACCTCGAATCTACTCTAACATAAACTGTGAACACTATGGATGTGCAGACAGTTCACGGCACTGCTGTAAACAGACAACTCTGGTCAATATAAGACATACAGCAAAATGGACCAGGATCTACATTAAAAAAAATGTAAAAAAATTAAAGATTCAAAATCTGTGATTGATGTTTTTGTTCAAATTATTGTTGTTGAATTTTGTTGGAATATCAAATTATCAAATTATTAAGTGCATGCCGTTTTTAAACTTGGTCAGATTTTTTAAACCTTCAAAATATAAGGAAAAAGTCCATATAAACTTCAACTTAAAATCACAAACAAGTTGAATTTTAAATATCTGCTGTTCAAAAAAAGAGTAGAATACACATAATGAGTAAACTTAAGGTATAATGTAAGGTATAAAAATGTTTATGAGACAAAATGTAAATACATGTCTGTCTAACGTAATTAAAATAAATTATACTGTGTAAGTAACTTAAAAAGAACAAATATGAGCAGGCAAATAGTCTGCTAAGATACTACAGGAAAAAAAATCAGCAGTAGCAGCCATAATATTCTCAAAACAAAGCATAAAACTAAAACGAACACAATACAAATCAAAGAAAATGTGCCCACAAGTAAAACAATGAATGATTGTCTATTTCTGATTCCCTCTAAATTCACTCTAAAATGTATTTTGACTCAAAGCTTTGCACGTAAGTGCTCAAGTAAGTCCCAGTGTTCCCATAAAATGGTTTTACTGTGAAATGGGTGGATGTTGTTGAATTATGTGTGCTTTGAAACAATTTAATGTGGGCCTACAGCGCTGTTATTTATAGAAGGCGAGTTTCTGAGTGCGTTCCCGAGGTCGTGTTTATTTAGTTTCTCAGGGAGGGTAAAACATTCCCCTCCAGAAGTTTTCAAAAGTCTTTCGCTTGAAGACAGCGAAAGTAACTTGAGACAATGGGACACTGTTGCACAGACAGTGGGATGCTCTGTGACCTTGCCCATGATCTCCGCTCCCGTGCTGGGAACAGAGGATGTCTGAGATCATAGCCCCACAGACAGCCTTGCATCCCCTCGGCACACCACAGGCCGCCACACTTGGCTCAATCTCTAGCTTGCGATAACATCCGAGGCTAATTCCTCCTGGAGGCTTCACATGAGAGCCACATGTGGGGCGAGACGACAACCAATGGAGCATCTCTCGAGCCAATCTCTCCACCTGAGAACATCTGGCCCTGGGCAGAACAACCCACAGCTTTCATCTGGCCTTGAGAAGCATGGGGTGGAAAGAGTGACGAACTCATACTGTAAATATGGACAGTCTCAGACAGCTCACTGTTTCCTCAAAGCGCATTAGTGTATGCTCTGTCTGTAGGGATCAGCGGGGCTTTGCTTTGCCAAACCTGGTGCTTTCGATTTGTATTATTCTTCCTCATACATGGTAATAGTCTCAACTAGAAACACCAAACTGTTCTCAGGTCAGCTTTCATACTTGCCGGCACCTGTCACGACAGTGAGCTCATTCAGAGGGAGTCTACCCTAGACAGCTTGGATGGATGTGTCCCGTTTATTTAAAGATCCGATTCTCAGGATGTTAGGTTAGACAGAAAATAGCTTTGCTGTTTCTATCTGTTAAGAAGGGTCCTGCCAAATGCCACAAGACTGGTCTTGTAGCCTGTTTGAACACCATGAAGCCTTTAAAGATACAACAGGGGGCTCATTCACACAAAATGTGTATTCATGCAAATCAGTAAATACCGAAAAAATGCTAGGAGCTTCCTGTAATCCAAAAACAGTCATATTTATACTGCTAAATTTAGGCTTATTCACCCATTCTATTAAAAATAAATACTGGATCCGAATCATTTTTATGACATTCGGTTTCGATAACAGTTCCTGCACATGAATTTTCCGTCCAATGCAGATGGAGGACCAGACTAAAAATAGTGTGAAAGTGTTTAGCAGGAAACATACAGTTTACCGACTGGTAAAGTCAGATTGCCAAACTAATTACTCAAGTCGGCTCTTTTTAGTGAAATGACACGCGGTGCTGTGCGAAAAGTGAGGTACTATTTCAGATCTAATGACTCTTATGAGTAGGTTCTTTTTAGTGAAGTAATAACATACAGCGTGACCAATGAAGTCTGATTCCCAAGTTAATGACTCTCACAAGCCAGTTCTTTTTACTGAATCAAATCCATAGAACAACACAAGCAGTGAAATCTGACTCTTGAACAAAAGACTTGTGTGAACTAGCTCTTTTCCAACTTCGATCAGTTTCTCAGTTATCGGAGTCACTTACTAAAGCGCAAGTCCTTCATTTCATCATGTGGACATCAGCAGTAAACCTGGGTGCATTTCCTGAAAGCATTGTTAGCCAATTATGGTTGCAAGTTTCGTCGTTATCAGCATAGTTCAACGAGTCGGTGTTTCCCAAAACCATCGTTCCAACAAACATTCGCAAACAGCATCGCAAAGTTGTGTGGTTTGAACGACAGCTCTCGACCTGTGGTTAGAGGCATCGTTTCTATCACATTAGGACGTAATATATCCTTTTCTTGAGCAAAATATGCAAGCTGACATTCAGTACAACCGGTGCCTTTTATTTAGAATACAAATGTAATTTATGTATTTTAGTTTTTCAAAAGATTTGAAGTTCCGTGTTTGAAGTTCGCATGTGCGAACGAGTAAGAAAAAGCCAAATATTGAGTCTGGTAATAAAGCAAAAAAATACGAACTACGTGAACTACGTCGTTGTACGGAAACGCACCCAGAACCAATACTTGTGTCAGGCTTAGGAACCTAAATGGGCGCAGTTAATGAGTGGTTCTTCATATGACAATTACATTTGTTCTTTTTTTTTACATAAATTTAAACCCAATATTTCTTTCTCAAAATAAAAAGAATTGTTGATGGAACAGTTAATGAATGATCAGAATCGTTATTCATCATTCAATTCCTTCCCTATATTTAGGTGTGTTACACCCTGCAATTTTGTTGTTCCAATTCAAAAGGCCTGGCTAAGCAGAATGAGTGAGCATTTGCCTTTGGCTCCTGAGCGGCCCATCCTCTGCCAGCACTGCACAGTGTCCAGTCAGGCCTCCAGAAGCACCTAAGCAAGGCCTGTGTTTGGTTTGGGAGCAAGGAAGTGCGGTTGGGCAGTAGGATTTGGTCTGGCCGGCATCGCCCTCCGTCCTCCCCCTACAAAAAACCTCCAAGAGGCCTGCGGCCTAAACACTGCTGCCATTCAGCTGCCCCGCGTGCTGGGGATAAAGTTAGGATTGTTTGTCAGCGGACTGCAATGCGAGGAATGCAGAGCTCCAATTCCCCTCTGGGAAAGGAACGTTGAAGTGTGGACATTCCGTCCTTTTCTCTCTCACACTCTTTCTCTCTCTAGGCCTATCTAACTCTCTCTCTCTCCAAATCACATTTCTCCTCAGGAACGATCCATTTACCACATTCAGCAGCAGCCTCAATCATAACGGTTGTGACTGAAGTGGAATAACAGATCAGATCTCTCCCTGGTGAGCTATTCTGAGTTCCTGGCAATAGTGAGCTTAGAGGCCCACAAGCCCCTTCACACGAGGATTCCACATTCACTGGCATTTCCCTGCGCACTCCATCATTCCCTGTGACATCACATTTCTGTCAGACACTCACGCAATTTCCTCCTTGCATTAACGCGATGAACTCACAGTGCCACCGGCTTTACAGCTCTGACATATGGGACCGGCAGCAAGGGGCGACGTCCTTAATGAATATGTTCCTGAACTAAACAAACTCAGTGAAAGGCTTCTGCTGAGATTTTTAAAAGCTCCCATTGATGTTTCTCCCAACAAACGAGCCCAGACATCTGCAATGAGAAGCTGATACAAGGAGAACTTGCCTTCAAGCTTGTTAGAGACCACACAGCCCATAAAGAAAGATGGTGCCTGTTCATGTGTGTTCAGTGCCGTGACTTAGACCAGCAGAAGCATATGTTAACCTTTGACTTCTATAGAATGATGTCAGTTTATGACAATCATGTGACTAAGAAAACAGTTTAATTAAAAACACCTACTGCAGCCTGACAACATCTGCTCTTCTGGCCAGCTGTGCGCTCACATGGTTCAAGAAAACCACCAATCTGCTCTGCCAAGATTCAATGGTTGGAGGACACATTAAGCCAGGTGCTTGGAAGCTCATGACCATGTCACTAAATTAAATAATAATTGGAGGATCTAGCTCACTTTTCTATTCTACATGAGAACACTATATTAACTTTTATTATAAACTCATTCATGATGTTTAAAAGCTCTCTTCAAAACCTATAAATTGCCTGCAGTACATAGGCAGCTGTCTTCAAAGGCAGAAACCTTTGGTCATTGAACCCCATAAGTTACTGATTTGAAACACACTATATAGCCTATAGAAACATTTGCATGCCATAAAAATACACTACATATGTCAAGAATATTGTGAGAAATGTAACATAATATTGAGTGTAAAGTTGCAAAATGAACAAAGGGATAGTCTCAAGCATAAACGCGCCAATTTTGCCAATTTTGTTAATAGTCTGTTTTAACTATTTTTGATACTTTTCATTTATTTAATTTACATTTGTAATGCATAACAATTATATTCTTTTTTCTCTCATTTCGTACTACTCAATCGGCTACTCAATAAATTGGTAAAGGCCTTTTCTTACCCAAAACAATAACTACAAAGATAACTATATCTATATAAGCATCCATTTGTTAACATTGTCAATTCATTGGGTATGATTACTTAAGAATACATTTTAATAGCACTTATTAATAGCTAAATTTTGCTTTAGGCTATAAATATGCCTGTGACAAATGTGACATGTCAGAATCACGTAATAAAAAAAATCTAACTTTATCATTATGAAGATAAACAAATAAGATGTATTTTAGTATTCACTATCAAACTAGCATATTGATATTGGTAAAGTTTAAAGTATATATTTATTGATTCGCTAAAACAGGTTGCATGACACGTTTTTCCATTGCCATCATTTACACTGTGATGAAGATGAATTTCGTGTAAGATTCATAACATATATGGTGTTCTGCATGTAAGAGTTTCCATGATGAAAGAGTTGTTGACTCTGGCTATCAACACGCATAATCGCTTTTCAGCGTGTTTATGAAGCCGTTGACTTAACGTTATTACTGTAGGCCTATATATAAATATATGACCTAACCCCGTCCCTAAACCTACCCGTCACTGGGGTTAATAGCATTTATGAGTCTTCCCCTACCATCCTAGGAAAAAATATTGCTCCCCAGATGTAGATCTACATTTTGGTTCGTTTCGCTGAGACATTTAACGGCGTGTACATACACGCGGAATCACTCGGACATTAATGGCGCAGACATACACGCGTACACACGGATACATGCGGTCAGCTCAAAATGCACATAGATAACACGCCACTTGACTTGAGAGTGGCGTGTATGTTTACGCAAAAGTCATGGTGTCATGTTACCGCAACGTCAACTCGAGGACAAATCCGGGGTCGAGGGCGAAGCAGAGGACGTCGTGCAAGGGGCCGTACAAATAGGGTCCGAGGAAGTAGAGGCTGAGGACGGGGTGGTCAAAGTGCAGGGCAAGGAGCACTTCTTGGACAAGAGGACCTGCGTTGAGTTTTGCATCTTCAAGCTCAAACAAGAGCATGTGAACAGGCATAATCTGAATATGCACAAGTGGGCAAGTCCTGTTTGGCAAAACGGTGGTTGCCATGGTTGCGAGAGAGTGACAGTCACCTAAGCCAATCCTTTGTTTCATCCCGCAGGAAATAATGAGCTGTGTTTAGTGCAGATTAAACGGTCTAGACTAGAGTCACTCGATTTTTATACTCTTTTTATCAGAGTACTTACATTTTAATTATGCATTTATATATATAGAAAGTTTTTAAAAAATTGGAAGAAAGTTTGTTTTTTATAAAATTCTTACCTACAATACATTTAACTGAAAGCAATTTCCACTGACATATCTTAAAATATGTCAGAGAGATTGTTTTGTCTCAATGCACATATTGTTTTTTTTTTTTTTCGTTTTTTTTTTTCAAAGGCACATTTATGAACCACTTAAAATGAACTAAGGCCTAATCCTGGGTTGATCTAAGCCCTGTCTGTGAAACCAGGCATATCAACACATCCAGATTGAACCCTGGATGATTAATAGAGATTTGAAAGTAAATCACCCACTTGAGATTTGTTACCACCAACCTTACTCAGCTGTGCCTTCTTAAATTTTTTACTGGAAATGGTAGAAGAGCTAAAGCTCCTAGATCACCTATTATTTTCCACACCTCATATTGTCAGGACTTTTTTGTCTACTTAAGTCTCTTGGAAAGACATTTTGCAGTGTTTGTCAGCAGAACAATCCAAAAACACATTAACAGATGTGTGTCTATCCTTCACAGCCTCTCTTTACTGTGGATGTCTTTGAAAACACATTAAGTCTATCCCTCAGAGCCTTTTGCGATAATATCAGCCACACTGCCTCTGGCGTTGAGTATGTGATGCGTAATTGCATTGCGTTAAGAATTTGAGGTCGGACACATTTAGAACCCAATGGCGCACAAAACTGAGCTAGTGTAACTAAAATTGTCTGCATTCTCATACTTTGGTAGAGCTTTTTTTGGACCTAAGGCATCAGGCGCACTGATGTGAAGGGTGTTTGAGTAGCCTACCCTTTTTATTATAATTATTGTTTATTTATTTTTGAAAAAATCTGAGAAAGCACAGCACGTAGGCCTATCCTATCCTGACATTTATACGTTTTTCAAAGATAACCTACAAACTAAACAATTAAAAATTGAGCGTCAGCTACATTAACTGATATGTTCAGTATTGACTGATGAATAGCCTATATATTTCTTCCAGTGGTGTTCAGTAATGCCACTGATTTAATAGCAGTGGCTCAGCAGATCGACATCTGGTGCTGCAGTGCTGACTGTGGGAGTTTTGAGAGTTGTCCAGCTCTGCCAGAGGGTTCACCGCCTGTGCTTGATGACCCAAGGCCAAGTCGGTTCATGCCAGACCAAAGCCGTTTGAGCGAGTTAATAGGCTATCAATAGCTTTCCTCCCTCGTCAGTTTGCGCTTAACTCTCATTACACAGACCACACATTATCAAAGACACATGCAGATCACAGACCTCCTGTGGACATCAAAACTACACATACGACATGTACTATATAGTAAAATTTAACGTGACCGCATGTGTCCTAGTTGCCTAGAAATACTGTCTCATTAACCATTAATAATAAGCATATTTTACTGTGCTGATTTTAATTCGGTGACTGTGATTTTAACACCCCCCCCCATTAAAAAGAAAATAATAATAATATTTTTTTTATGTTTTTATTAATTAAAAGTTTCAACAGGAAAAATCTTTATCACATTTTTATTTTAATGTGGATATGAAACGTGTAGTTTTTTGTCATGTAAACACGTAACGTTATGTTTTATTTCTTCCATGCCTTGTGCCATGGAAATAGCATAATGCTAATCGGGTTAATGCTAATCATTTTTCAAAAAAATGTAACAAGTCTTTTCTGACGTTTGAAAATCAGATTACACCGATTAAAAAGGATGAGATATGAGAAAAAAACGTCAATGAATTATAATGAGTGACCTACCTTTTGTGGTCTGCACATCTTCAAGTTACAACATTATAGCATTCCTTCAAAAATAGGACTTATTTGGTTTCCTCCTATTGAAAAGAGGCTCGCCCTGTTCATTTTTCCATTCTTTCTCTGCCCTGATTCGAATGACGAAACATGCGATAACTTTGTCTTTCCCCTGAGGCTTCAAAGCACATATCGTGCATTCCAGTTTATGGTTTCATCGTGTTGTTTCTCCATAAAACCTATTTCAGTGATGGTGGTTTATAACAAAGGTGTTAGATTTGACACACAAATTTAATGTCAAGATTAATTTAATATCATATCGAAAATGGCAGTCGTGCTTGAGGGAAAATAAAACTTGTTTTGATTGTTTGGTGTTGAAGGTGTGTGATCTTTTTTAATGAATTGAGAACCACTGACATTGTGTGCTACAGGCACTTTTTAGGATGTTTTAGACAGGCTGTAATTTAAAATCCTCATTTATTGAGATTGATTCAGCTATTATAACACCAAGATCAGGCACTGCTTTGAATGTTGCAGACGTTTTAATTTCTTAATTTGAATGGCTCATTAATGGCGAGTGAGTCGTCTTAATAACACATGAATCATGATTAAAACCCTCTCTTTAATTTTTATTGAACTAAATTTGGCATGAGTTCACTGTCAACAGGACTGCACAAGATCAAGAATATTATCCTTGGTGAGTATGAGTTCTCTGAAACAGAATAAACACATTTATTAAATTCAAACTTAATTTGTGGTCTTTCCAAATGTCAGCCTGTCAGGTTTATGAATACCATGGACATAAGTATCTAAAACAGTAAATATTGCACTTTCCCAGAGTGCGGCAAAGGTCCAGTTGACGAAGGATCCTTGAGTGATTCAAGGATGAAGACAAGGAGTGTTGTTGTTCCAGGGAAGCAAGACAGACAGGTGTGACTCACACACTTAGATGTTATTGGCATGGACAGGGGAGACATATTTCCCAGCCTTACCAAAATATTAAACATTAAATTCATTTTCCATTAAAGCTTTTCATTTTTACATGAGCCACACTTTTAGACAAACGCATTTTGCTGTGCAGAATGTAGGCCTACAGTTGACCCAAAAGGTATTTGGACACTTTTGGACATTCAAGTCTCACAAAATAGTTCAATATTATTGCATTGGACACAAAATATCAAACAAAATGGCATTTTACTTTTTATATATATATAACTGGTGTCAAAAGTTATTTTTATTGGATGTGTAAAATTTGTTCTGCTCAGCAAGGCAAAAATACATCAAAAATAAAGTAAAACAGTAGTATTGTCAAATATTATCGCAAGTTAAAATAACTGTTGTATTTTAATATATTTTAAAGCAGAACAAATTATATAGTTTGTCATATGATCCTTAAGAAACCATTCCTTTATGCTAATTTGCTGCTAATTTGAATTATTTCTTAATATTACTAATTTCTTAGTATTTATTCTAAATACTTTTGTGGAAACTGATATACATTCCTTATCATGATTCTTTAATGAAAAGTAAAAGTCTTTACTGTCACTGTCTGATTCTTGCTAAATACAAGTTTTAATCTTACTGACCCCAAACTTTGAATTGTAGTGTAGTGATTGCTTGACAAGTGTGTTTGTTCTTTACTTTTAAGCGTTGTCTTGGTGTCCAAACAACTTTTTGTGATTGCTGTATGTTTGTAGCCAAAGTTGTTCATAATAACATAAAATGACATATTATATTACCATTTGTGACATGAAATGATATCGTCATGAAAGTACGCATGAGGTTGACCTCATTTTAAAGGCTGCTGTATTAAGTTACTAGTTATATGTTGTGCATTCTATGTTCTTTTGTGAACACAATTCTGTTATAACATTTTCTATTTTTGTTTTTCTGATGTCAAATACTGGTTTCATCTTCAATTACACTTGAGGAAAAAGGTAACAAAAACTCTCTGGTATAGATAACAGAAAATAGCTGATATAAATGACATCATAGCTTGTCCCCTCTTGTTTAAAACATGTCTCGACATGTTCAAGCATTTCCTTATATATCCCTGACTGTCTGTTTCACAACACACTGAATTAAATAGCACTACTGCCTAATTTTTTAGGGCACTGTCTGACAGTGTTTTGCCAGTGACACTGTTTGCACTGGGCTTGGACATTACACATGGTTTACCAATGGATATGCTTTTCTTTAAGGTTCCTTAGTCATTTAACTAGGCGGGTTTATTTATATCCTTCTAATGTGAGAGCTAACATGAGGGAATAAGACTGGAGTATTATTCCCTGTTATTCTACTTCAGCTTTATGACTGTGCTCCCTGATGCCTTTTGAATAGTGTGGGCCAAAAATGTCTCTCCCTGACACACTGCAATAAAATATTACCTTCACTTAACAGGGTTAGTACACTAAAGAATGTATATTTAACTATTATTTATATACATGTTCTTAAAACATAAATCAAAACTGTGTATAACACTTGTTTACAAAGTTTAAGTTCTAACATTTTTGTTTATCCTATTAGCAAGTGATTCTCTTTAATGTCATAAGAATGTTAAACTCTTAAATTATACTACTTCATAATTATTTAATTAATAAAAAGCATATTCTCTCAATATTTTTTAAGGATACATTTTATATCCCAAATCTGCAAGAACATAAATCAGTCAGTTGAGTTTAAAATAAAAGCAAAACATACATGTTCTCGTATATGGAGCTTGACTTTAACTTATTTTAATCTCAGGGATCTTTTTAGGTGGATGAATTTCTAAATAGATACTTTATTGATTCATTCCCAAAAGGCAATGGCACAAAAAGACTCACAATGGAGAAAAGAGAATTTACGGATTATCCAACTTGTCTAAACCTAGTTACCAACCCTGATGATTAACCAGTAGCACAGCAAGAAAACCGATGTAGAGCTCTTTAAATTGGCAAAAGAATGAACCTGTTGCATTGACCACTTTAAAATTAAATGATTAATGCCAGGTTTCACAATCAAGACTCAGACTAAAATGGATGTTTTTCTAAGGCACATTTATAAAAGCTACTTAAATGCCCTAATTTAAGTTAACTATGGCCTACTTCTGGCTTAATCTAAGCCTTGTATGTGAAACCCAGGCCGAAGACTATTTAAACTATTAAACTTTAAGCTAAAGCAATTCACAAAGGTAAATTACAGTATATATATTATTCTACTAATCAGTAGAAATCATTTTTAACATCGCAGTTTGCTTACAAACGCAATACCAGCTCCTTGATGTTTACAAAAACAATGACATGGATGTGGCTTTATGAAAAGAAATAGGATTTCTATCTCCAGGGGCAGAATTAACAAAACAGCCTTTGTCTGTTACCTTTAGTGTAACACTAAAAGAGAGGCCATTGTGCTTTAGAAAGGATCCTTATGGTTCATGTTCTGGAACTGCAATGGATCCATTACCTCAGATTAAGAGTCAGCACACATTCAGACCACAACAGAGCTTTAGACTTTCAAGTTTCATCACTGACCACTGTCACTGCTCTTTTGACATTATTTTCCAACACAAATTGAAATATGCCTAAAAATACTACTTCAAAAGAGGTTTAGAACACATGAAGATGGGTTTTGTGCTTTTTTAATCACATGGAAATACATGCCTCCATCCCTGAAAATAGAGTTTTACAATTAACAAGGAGACTGAAAAATGGTTTTAGAGAGAACAGGTCTCACTTTTTTGTACAATGTTTTTTTAGGCACTTGGAATTACAACAGCAAACATTCCGTTCTTCATGACAAAAAGAAAATTTCTTTGGTCCTTTAAAAAAACCAAAAAGCAAAACAGAGGTTGATTGAAACCACAGTCTGGCATCAAAAATAAAATATAATAAAATAAAAACATATAGCTTCATGACGCAAAACGCAGCCTCTTTTTCCCACTCGCATAACCTGCAAGAGTTTAACTGAATCTATAATGAGTTTGAGAGAAGAAAAAAAAGTTCGTTTTTTTCCCCTGCTACATGTGAAAAAGGTCTTCGTTCACTCTGCAGAACAGAAAATGTAAGGATCGGCTCAAATTAGACATACAGCAGTGAACAGTCATTCTATATGTCACATTTAACACAAAAACAATTGCCATTGTTTTGTAAAAGCTCTCCTTAAACGTCAAAAAAAGTGTATATATTCACTTGCATATCGTCTTCACCACATGGGAAGGTACAAGGGCTGAAGTCGATTTATCGGATGTCCTCTGCAGGGGTCAGTTGCAGGGCAACCACGTTGGGTAGGAACTACTGCAGGTGTGTACCAGCGGCTGCACGTGTGCGATGTAGTAGTTACTGAAGTTGATGTCTCGCACGCAGGGTGCCGGCTGGTAATAGCACGTGACGTCGGTGACCGTGGGGATGGCGTTCTGTTCAGCCAGCACCCTCAGCGCGAGCATGGAGATGAGATTTAATGTCTGCCGTCGCTCGTGTCCCATCAAGCAAACCGTGCTCTCGTCTGACCACGTGGTAGAACGTGACCAGACAGTCATACCGTTTGTGCTCCATTCCGGCAAAGTGATTCTGCAGATATGCCTCGAGTTTCGCTGTTGCTCCCCTATGTCTGGAAAGTCAATGAAGAACCGAGAGCACATGTACCGCTGGAGCGATTTCATCTCCGATTCGAGGTCGGCCGAAACCCTCGCACCAGAAGGTGGCAGTATTTTAAGAGACCACCTCCCCTGATCTCCTCTGGGTTTCGTGTTGCGATGACCTTGTTGCACAGATGGCCGAGAGCGTCCTCGAAGTCCCCGTACATGCTCTCGCCCAACACCGTCGGGGTGGAAGCACTCCGACATGGGCGTCTCCGAACAACGGTCGAACAAAAGAAGGGAGTCCAAGACTATGTGGAAGGAGTCCACGCTGAACTCAAATTGACGCCTCAGAGAGTCTACAAACTTAAGCTCGACGTTCTTGCCGGTGTTGTTGGAGAGGGAAATGAGGCTCCAGCGGTCGGTGTCATTGCAAACCTTCACCAACTTCTGCACATAGGCCTCCTTCAAAGTAAGTGGTGAGATTCTTTCCTTGCTGACGCCCTCGGGTAGGAAATCAAGAAGGCTGTCGAGAACCACATCCTTAACCACACGGAAAGCCTGATCATCTGACAGTGAAACACCAAAAATCAGGTCCAAGTCCTTGTATCCGAGCCCCGTGTCCTGGTGCAGAACGTGACTGGCAGCAGAGCCGTTCAGCCTCACATCTCGAACCGTGATGCCTCGCTCCTCTAAACGTGCTCGAACCACCTGCAGAAAAATAGTTTAAGATCAGATATTGTTTCATATATTGGTCAATATTTAATATTTAAATGTAAACATATCCCCCTATTTTTACATTTAGATCACCTTTGCTGTCACAATGCTCACTTCAAGTCACTCTTGAAAAAATGCTTATAATTTAACACTGTTAAATGTAATCTTAAAAAAAAACATTAAAAAGGCAAATTTTAGAATTAATGTTATAATTCCTACAATTTTTTTTTTACATTTTTTATGCATTTAGAAAAAATATATAATCGTATTATCCGCCAGCTAATGGTTATTCACCATAACACAAAAAGTATTTTCAGCTTACCATATCAGCCATCATTTAAATATCCCTCATCATTACCATCTAAGCACTACGTGAACACGTAACCCTTATTTGCGCAATTTGAGGACACTCTGTTCTGCCACCACTGCTATTAGATAATTATCTTATTTATTAGCTAGGCTAAAAAGTTGTATAGTGCATAGACTCACAGATTTCTTGTATTTATTCCCCTCACACTAAGAACAATCACAGTTGGTCTATAATCAGTGATCAATAACACATCAATTGGTTTGCAGCTGCTGTCATTTTTTCTCTTTGTTGCTGTGATTCAGTAGCCTGGCTACGTCAGACTTTGTACTTCCGTTCAATTTCAGTTCGACCTATCTCTCAGTTTTCCTTCGGCCTGAAAACAGCTGGCCAATCAATGAACAGAAGGGAAGGCTGAGAGCCGTGACATAGACGCTAAGTGGAGAATTTAAGATTGCATTTTAGGTTAGGGAAATCGAAACGACGCAGATATGGAGATACGGGATGCAATTTGTGCTGTTGTGGAGACTATTCCCGGCATTTGCAAACTGAAGCCCGAACAAGAAGAGTATTTGTTAAAAAGTTTGAATGGAGGTGATGTTTAAGTTGGGTTGAGAGGTGATTGTGTTATGTGATTGGCTTACGAGTTACCGGGTGATTTTATACTTCCGACAAGCACCCCATCCCCACGCGCAAAAAGAAAACACTTTTCAATTACGCAATTCCATACTCTGTCTAGGAAGCAGTTTTTGGTAGAGTTTGGTATTACCAGGCTAGTGATTCAGGCTGTCGAAATGTAGAATACCGACAGCCATATGTCATATGACATACACATTTAACGTTATTTACTATATTTGACCATTTAATGTTAATCTTTTGTGCTGGATGCATTTATTTTCAAATGGTAAGTTATTATACGTTCCTTCAACGTAGGCACTTCATGAACAAAACTAGCCTACAACTCACCAAATTAACAAAAATCTTCATTTTACTTTTCACTACTAAGCATATTCATAATGTTCCCAGTATATTTCACACACAGACTAGAGCTGAAGCTGATTGTAAAGACCAGTGTTAATGTGTTTATGGAATGTGCACTGACACATCTGTGCATCGGCAGGAATACATCCACCGAGACTTGGAAACATGCACCACTGTGTAGGCAACAGCTGCACATTATACAAAACTGCTCGCTGAAGAATACATGAAACTACAGAGGCAGTTGTAAGATTTCACATTCAAATGAAGGTCTAATAAATCTTAAATGTGAAATCGGAAAACGCATTAATAAATGCCTGATTCAATAAAGGCAAAAATGTTGATTTTGGCACAGAAGACATTTTATGCATGCCAAGCAGATTTATATGCTTTTTATATTGTTTCGCAACCATTCAGAGATTAAAATGTGCTTAAATCAAACTCATTATCTCTGTCCAGAATGCACGTAACCTTTTTCCACAGCTCTGTCGGATTAATGTCAGTCAGCGCACCTACCCTCACTCCTGTCAATCAAATCATTAGCCTTCTATTTTTACACATTAGGTCAGATTGCAGCAATTGACCAAGTGAATGCAGTGTAACCAAGCACACATGCTGAGAACATAATAACTCACAGTTCTATTTATTTGAAGCACAATTAATCAACAAGCAAATTGAAATATGGCCGAGTGCAATTTATTAAACCATAAACTGGGTGTTATTTAAACAAAACTTCGGTTTACTTTACTTTCATAATGGACTATTGTCAATATGAACATAAGTCAATGGTGTTTCAAAAAATATTGCCAAAGCAAACAGAAACTCAAAGGTTCTTTAGTTTCCACCAATGGATTGAGGGTTTAACCGGATCGCCTTGCAGTGCATGTGAATAGTATGATATTAAGATGATGCCAAGTCAGGTTCACAATTGCATTTAAACCCTACATTTTATGGTTCAAATGTACATCACAGCCCAAAGCACAAGGTGCAAATGTGCAATCATGACATGGTTATGATGATAATGAAAACAGCCACAAAGTCCATGTAATGGCATGGTGCCGTGGCAAATCATTAGGGTTAGGGAAAACGACTAACAGTGAATGAGCGGCCATCTTTTGTCAATTTTGCAATGACGTGGAGGCTGTGCAATAAAACTTCAAAGTTGTTTTTTACTGGTTTTCCTTTAAATATAATGGGCTTCCAGATTCCTAGTTGGGTTTTGTTTGACAGGACATTACATTCGTTAAATCCAGGCAGATGGAATATTATGTAATGGAGATTGTCAAAAGCTGGACCATTTATCACAGTCCACTCCACTTCATGAGGAGCAAAACTGGATGAAAGGAGGGGAAACTTGACAGATTCCACAGTTTATATTTAGTTTCAATCTTCATTTAATTAGAATCAATATGGGCCAATCTTAGACCAGTTTCTAAGATCTAAGAAATGACACTGTATAATGCATTTTTGAGAACACTGAAATAAAAGATGTCAGATGTACATATATGATTAATGGGCAACTGCTGTCATATGGGATCATATACATGAAATGCTGAAACGTATACACATTTTATGTTCAACAGCGAGCACATTCTCCCTAAAGAACTTAAAACAAACCCTCTCTTGTTGGAAGAAACCATAATACAGGAAGTGATCTGGAGAAAAGATCAATATCTGCTTGCATGTGTAGATGCAACCACCACTGCTTGTGTATGAGAACAAGAATTCTTTTCATTAAAAAGGGGGCATTGGTGCTGGTTATCACTGGTCTAGCTCAAGCAGTGTTACACCGCATGGGATTAGGGTCGGTTATGAGTCACACTCGGTGTAGGATTCGTGAGAATGTTCAAGTCATTAACAAGTCACTTAAATTTGCTAAGTGCAGAGTTTTCTGTATCTGCTGGAGGGCCAAAGTTTAAGAATGTTTTGCTTATCCTTGGGGGTTGAGACATTACACCAATAGTTAGTTGGCCATGCAGTGGACATGCCAGAGTTTTTTTTTTTATTCCTAGTATCTATTTTTGTAAGCCTAGAACTTTTTTCTACAAGTAATTCAATAGAGACTAGCACATTTTACAATTGCACTTGTATTTTTTATTATACTTTCACATATTACTTGGCTTCTAAACTATCAGTATAGTGAATAATACCTATTCAATTGCACATTTTTGCCACTGAATTCAGTGTGCATCTGTGATTCATATATGAACTATTCACTTCCGATTAGCAGTTAATGTATTTAATAAAATTGTACTAGTAACTCTTCATTAGGTTTTAGTAGTCCCTGTAGTATTATCTATTCCAGCTTTACTTGTATTTATGAGATACTAGTATCTATAACTAGTTGCTTTTTACTTTTAGTCTAGTTCAACTAAACATCTTACAAAATCGGTTTTAAATGTTAGTGACACTTGAAATACACACTAGTGTCTAATATGGCCTAGTATATTCATTTAGTACTGGGACAACTAGAATATACATTAGTTACTACCAGTTTACTACTAAGAAATAATTACTATTAGTAAATGAATAGCTGATATTGACTTGTCAGATTGATATAGTGACTAGCAAGAGTTCTAGTGACTAACTGAATAGATATCACTACTGGAATACTAAGTACCAGTATGTAATGAAGAATAACCAGTGAAATAGAAATAAGCAATACTACTCACTTAAGATGACTTGATAGTGATAAAAAATAGGTAAGAATAATATAAAATATCGTGCTAGTTTTAAATAATAGATTTTAAAACATCAATCTATTACCATACCATATGTACTATATGTAGTCTACTACCATATGTAGTAACACTATAATAGTGAAATGTTGTATAGACCGGTAAAAAGGTAACGTTATAGGCCTAAATAAATAAGGCTGAGGTAGTGTGCAGAAAAAGTATTCAGAGAGATGCGCTTTCATAATCACCTGAACAATCTGTCGCGGCTGCACCGAAAGCGTCGGGAAGTTTCCACGTCCGTGAACTGGAACCGTCTCGCCAAGAATAGAGTCCAAACGTTGCACCTGCTCCCAAGACAACACGCAAAACCGCCGACACTGCTCTGACACATCACCGGAGGACATGTCGATGGAAAGAACAACTAGCTTTAAAAAGGCAAAAACTTCTGCTCTACTCCCCACAAATATCGCTGTCTTTCCTCACAGATGAAGCTCAAACGCAGAATCGTCTGTGAAAAGCTCGGTTCTTTCACAGTTGCTCTCGTTATCAGCTATTTATAAACCGAGATGGTTCGTGAGGTTATCCAGCTGCGTTAGTGATTTACTTTTCCCAATCCACGCACAAGCAAGAGTCGCTGTAAGTATTGCAGTTATGCTAGAAACGCACCATCTGAATGGACTTTATACGCATTAGATTTGCATACGTGCGTATTATTGGTTGAATATCTGCTCATGAATAATGTCATGACGCTTTTGGATTGGATTGGCAGAATCGTGCAGCTGTGACACACCCACCGGCCTCGGTTATCACATCAGTGCGTATGAGCTTTGTAATAGTCAATGACTCACTTTTAAAGAGATGAACCAGAAACAAAACATCAAAATAAGAATAGATACACACATACACACACACACACACACACATATATATATACACACACACACATATATATATATATATACACACACACACATATATATATATATATATATATATATATATATATATATATATATATACACACACACACACACGTATGTATACACATATGCACTTGTACAGTTATACTGTATACATGTACACATTCACACACACACAGTCTCATGCTTGGATAAATTATATATTTATGCACAAATTGGTAGACATTATATATTATGTTGTAGTCAATGTATGTTTTTTTCCTCAGCATGTAAGCTTTTTTTGCATAGTAAAATGAAATCTGTAGCTGTAATGCGCGGAGTAATTTTGTCAGATAATTACATTAACCAGGTTTAACCAGTGTTTTGTTTTTCTCTTGTATTTAAAAAATATAAAATATTCTGGAGGTTTGATTGAAACTAAAAAAAGCAAATATCTCCACCGGACATCACTTTTGTCCACTACTCTAAAGTTGCTATATTAGCATCGATCAAATCTACAAGACTGTAAAGATTTCATAAAGAAATAATATGCATAGATCCCCCAAGATTTCTTACCATATAAAAATCTTACCATGCATGTCTTTAGGCCATTATTAACTAGGCCGATATATATGTTTTACATTTTATTATAGAAACATTTACAATTTTTATATTTAATGATATGAGCAAAATAATTTAATTAACTTTTTTTTTTCACAATAAAATTAATTTGCCATGTTCCAGTGGCATAACTAAGCAAGGATTGTACAAGATAGACCAGGATTTTTCTTCACTGCATTTTTTTCTCACTTTTTTCTTCTAAGCCAAATAAAACAGAAAATAGAAAACATAAACCCCATAAATCAGGAGGAAACATCTGAACAAAAGGATGTTTCAGGGAACCAAATCAGACTCAAACATCTAAAAAAAATACATCTGGAACCATCAATTCCTACTGATGTTAACTGCAAATACACAGCTTATTACAACTGGGACTGTCATAAATCTGAATTTATGAGTCTCTCTGTATTGGTGAATGAAGAGAACATGGTTAAAGATGTCTTAATTCCCAATTCCATAATAATGATTACTGTATAACGTTAACAGTATGTTGGTGTGGACTACCAAACATCCAAACATCTGTTCAGATTGAATTTGGCTACACAGAGGTTGAAAACAAAGGCTGCTACGCACGATTCTCTGCAGCGTGGCATTTGTGGATGACTCAGCTCGCAAGCTGTTGATCAGTCTTGGGGTCAACAGCAGCGGGGGTTGTCATAATAGATTAATGTGTATGTGATCAGAGAACTCAACTACATACCGTTTCAATAGGGGAGGTCCTGATGGTGTGTGTGTGTGATGTCAATTTCAGTGCTGCCTGGCAACAGCATCCCCCGTCGCCAGGCAGCATGGAAAGAGGGAGCCCTCATCTGTGTTCTGAGCGGGTGGTGATATGAGACACCTGCGTCATTGGCCTAAAAATAGCTTGCCTAGAGGTAGAAAAGCATTGTTGGTGAAAATCCAGTGCTGGAATGATTTAGAAGGGTCACAAAACATTAAAACGAGGAATTACTTTTAATTCACCTTGTCGTCACTGAAGGCCCTGCTGGGTGGACATGGTTCTGTATTAGCAATCCGTGAAGCACACTTCAGGGTGTATCCATTCTGTAAGTAGACAAATACCTTTAGCTTAAAAAACTTATTTATTTTTTGCAAACAACCAGATAGGCTGTTCCCATTCACACCCAAGTAGGTGTGCAGTCTAAATCCTGAAACTGTTTATAAAGGATTCACAAGTAGTCTTTTTTGTTTGGAATGCCCATCACAGCTTAAAGTCTAATTGAATTCTACAACCTGCATTCTGGTGTAACTGTGCTTTTCATGGCAGGTTGAAGTTCTGACAATGACTTACTCAAATCAAAAGAATAAACACAAAGGGCTCAATACAGCACCAAAAATGTGTTGCGTAAGTAGTTGCAGTATGGAATGCATCAGACCACATCAGTCACTTTACTGTTGGATTTATTGTCATTACAATCGGCTGATAATAAAGAGAAAGTATAAAAAGGCCATTCTTGAGGGCAAAAGGCCTACAAAAGAACATACAGCTCCCTCACTAGAATTAACAAATCCTGGAGAATGTCACAAGACTGACATCTCAATGTGACTTAGCAGGGTTTGACATAATGATCATGAGTACATTTTATCCATATTTCATTAGAGCTTGGGTGAGGCATAAGGCTTTGTGAATAGGATAGAAACACCAGAGTTATGACGCACATTGCATAACACTGCAAGCGAATAGTTGGCTGAAAGAAAATAATTCATACAGGTTTGGTACAATCTGAGGGTCACAAGTCTGCTAAAATTAGTGGACTATTTCCACATGCCAATAAAAGAAAATGAAATTAAATTTACATATTTTCACTTTTAAATTATTTTTGGTATGTTTTAGCTTACCTCGAAGGCATCCAAGAGGTGTCTTTGTTTCCACAGTAGTTTCAATTTTGATATTTTTAGGTCAAACCGCTCTTGTCTGTCAGTCATATAATGGAAGTCTATGGTCACCACCTCAGTGAGCATGCACAGAGAAGTCCAAATTAAACAAGATTTAATGATTCGTAAATGTGAGTACGCATTGATGGCCTAAGACACGAGATGAGCGGTTTGTGTGAGAAAACGAACAGTATTTATATCGTTTTACCTCTTGTAACCAGAGCCACGTCCAAGCGATCTGAGGGCGCAGGCGATTTGGTCTGACGCAAACGCTGGAAGTGATTTCTCGCGCGGTTGCAAAAAAATTCAATGTTGTCTGTTGATGTATCAAAATTGTCTTCCATTGCGATTTCCTGTATATCTAAATATGTTTAGATCTTCACATTGAAAGGTAACACTTCCAAAACCTCTGTGTAAAAAATGAGAGACACACACACACGAGAGATCACTTCCTGCACCCTCAGATCACTTGGATGTTGCTGTGGTTACAAGAGGTAAAAACGATATAAATACTGTTCGTTTTCTCACATAAGCCACTCGTTGCATGTCTTAGGCCATCAATGTGTACTTACATTTACGAGTCATTAAATCATGTTTAATTTGGACTTCTCTGTGCATGCTCACTGAGGTGGACCCCATAGACCTGCATTATATGACTGACAGACAAGAACGGTTTAACCCAAAAATATCAAAACTGAAACTACTGCAGAAACAAAGACACATTGACACTTAAGGTAAGCTAAAACATACCAAAAATTGTTTTCAAAGTGAACTATCCCTTTAAAGTGCATTACCTTTCAAAAGTTTTTTTTAAGTCTCTTATACACATACTAAGCATTAATTTGATCCAAAAATACAGTAAAACCAGTAATATTGTGAACTACTATTACAATTCAAAATAAGATGTTTTGTATTTGAATATATTTTAAAGTGTAATTTATTCCATTGAAAGTAAAGCTTCATTTTTAGCATCATTTTCTCCAGTCAGTGTCACATGATCCTTCAGAAATTATTCTAATATGCTGATTTGGTGCTCAAGAAATATTTCTTATTATTATCAATGTTGAAAACCGAATCCTAAAACAGCAAATGTTTGAAAATAGAAATCTTTTGTGAAATTGTAAATGTTTTACTGTCACTTTTGATAAATTGAATACATCCTTGCTGAAAATTACTTTATTATAAAGTATTAAAATTATAAAAATATTAAGTAATTAAAATAAATCTGACTGACAATGCCGTTTGTCTTTTAGTTTTGGTGTTACTTGGCCATTCTTTTAACTATTGTAGGATTTGCTTCGGTTAATGTTTGATAAGATCAACAAGTTCTTATCTAGAAGTCCCATGAGACTGTTCAATTACTGGAATCACGTTATGTAAGCTTATCTTTGATGTAAAAAAATCTTGCTGACTGAGGGACTTTACATAACATAATGTAGTTTAAGTCATACTGAACACATCATTTTTACACATTTGCTGCACAGCTTATTCTGATCAACATGTATCTTATCTCAGGTTTGCTTTTATTTCCATTTTGTTACATTTCCAGATGTCATAGCTCATTATTGCATTAATACACAGGCGTCTTGTCTACCTGGTCATGGTGTTCAAAATGCTAATTCTCCATGAAACCACAGACAAAGGAACAGCCCAACCCATGATAATCTCCCTTGAGGCCCTGTAACACTTTGGACTTAAAGTGGCCACTCTATTTGATTGATTAAAAGCTTATTTTTTGTCATGTTTGCTTTACATTTGCGTCATGAACAACAAGGTGTGCCAGTCGCAAATTTCCTTCAATTAACTAATCTTATGTATTTATTTATGTAACTACACCTTATTTTCTTCAATTAACAGAATGCTTAGCACTGGCTATGAAAGATTATAACTTGTTCAGCCCTATATCATATTCGGTTTTGGTGGGAGGGGTGGATGACTTGTAACAGTTGCTCTTTTAAGCACAAGTGTCAAATTTACTGCAGGCCACTTGTTGCGTAAGGATACTCTGCATTTGTCGCTGGAGAAATGAAAAGTGTAGGTGAATATTCACAGATGAAAAATTAACAGATACAACAGTCATTCTTTAGAGGATTTGTGAGCATTGTTTCTCTCTCATGCCAAACCATAAAAAGATTGTTTATGTAATACAGTCCAACTGGTTATATACCATTCATAAACAGTGAGACTGCAAATCTCAAGAGTGACATGAATTGATTTTGTACCACATATCACATTTTACAGCACACTTCCTAAAAGAGAAGGCGAAGTGAACCTAGATTACAAGCCTCCCCTGAATGGAACATGCCAGATCAGGGATAGAACCCAAACCATATCAGGAGTTACACAACCAGCGCATATCTGTGCTCATGTATTCGAGCTGGTTCTCCATAGCCAATCTACCTCACCAGTGAAACGGAAGAAGCAATGATGCATACTAAAGGCCCTGACACATCAGGAGTCCTCTAGCAGACAAGAATGCCAACTGTCACTGCCACTGCAGATGTCATGTAAGCTCCTATCTGTAATATTATCCTTTTAAAAACACAGTATGTTCAAATTTGGTGCTTCTAGATAAACAGACCAATAGATATATAGATAGACTAACAGATGAGATCGATTAACCAATAGATAGAATTCAGTGTTTCTCCTCAGATCCTAAAGGGCACATCCATCTTCGTGCAGCTTCCAGTCTCAGCGCTACAGCCAAAGTCCATAATGACGAACGCATCCAATAAAAACAGTGAGATGCTATGATTATACAACTAAGTTCCATCTTTAGAGCTCACAAGTAAAGAGCAGTGACAAGAGATCCAAGAAAAACCACAATGATCTACAGTAGTTGCTTGGCCAATTGAATGCTTAGTAAATATTCATAAGGCGTCTATTTGTGTATCTGTGCTATGCCAATTCTAAAATGTTCAGACCACCATGGATTTAGCAAATTAGATAATATATACTTTCATAATCAGTATTCCTGAGGTTTCCAAGACAACAAAATATAGATTTCTAAATCAGATAGTTCTGACTTTAGTAATTGGCTCTCTAGTAAAGGGATCTTTGTTTGGGGATTTTTAGATATTTCTACTGGAAAACGAGGCAAAACACTTTTTGATTTGCTGTGAAACGGTTCATAGTCTGGTTAACGTCAGACCCAAGTCTCATTGAATAAAATCGCGCTGTGGCAAGGCAGTATGGGGAAACCCAGGCTGTCAGGTTTGGTGACCTATGGTAATTCTGCAACCAATATCACATCAAATTTAATCAGGAAGATATGATTATGTGACTCAGAATCTGTTTGCTATGCCATGAGGTCATTTTATGAGTCCTGGTAGACATGCACTCTATTTAGATTCATTTAACATCTTTGCTGGCATATCAGCCAATGAATCAGATACTGTGTGCATATACACAAATAGAGCTTAATACACTCACCATGTGTAAGACGTGGTTGTACGTCTTTTTGGGATGTTTGTTCACATATGTCACAAAGGGATTCAGCAACCACATTACTGGAAGATAGCCTGAATCTCCCGTTACCTAGAAAAACACAACAAAGTTTATGGAAACACTTATCAGGCACTTCTTTATTGTTATTGCACCTGGTATGACCTATTTAACGTGTAATCTGTTACATAACCTTTAAAACATAAACTACCGGTCAAAAGTTTAAGAATTGGAAGAGCTTTTTATGTTTTTAAAAGAAGTCTCTTCTGCTCACCAAGGCTGTAATTTTTTGATAAAAAATACACAAAAAACACAGTAATGTTGTGAAATATTATGACAATTTAAAATGACTTTTTTATGTTAATATATATTAAAATGTAATTTATTCCTCTGAAAAAAAGCTGAATTTTCAGCATCATTACTCCAGTCTTCAGCGTCACATGATCCTTCACAAATCACTCTAATATGATGATTTTATGCTCCAAAAACATGAATGATTATTATCCATGTTGAAAACAGTTTTTTACATTTTTATTTCAGGATTCTTTGATGAATAGAAAGTTCAAAGAACAGCATTTATTTAATTAGATTAATTAATTAATTTTTTCTAACATTATAAATGTCTTTACTGTAACTTTTGATCAATGTAACTCATCCTTGATGAATAGAAGTATTGATTTCTTATTTATTTCCTCCAAAAATAAAATACAAATTCTTATTGACCCCAAACTTTTTAAAGGGTAGTGTTTAATGTAACAAAAGCTTTCCATTTCAGATAAAAGCTGTTCTTTTGAACTTTCTATTCATCAAAGAATCCTGAAATAAAAATGTAAAAAACTGTTTTCAACATGGATAATAATCATACATGTTTTGGAGCATAAAATCATCATATTAGAGTGATTTGTGAAGGATCATGTGACACTGAAGACTGGAGTAATGATGCTGAAAATTCAGCTTTTTTCAGAGGAATAAATTACATTTTAATATATATTAACATAAAAAGTCATTTTAAATTATCATAATATTTCACAATATTACTGTGTTTTTGTGTATTTTTATGAAAAATTGCAGCCTTGGTGAGCAAAAGAGACTTCTTTTAAAAACATAAAAAATCTTAACGAATCTTAAACTTTTGACCAATAGTGTACCTCTTAGTCATTGTAAAAAAATAAAAATAATAATTATCATACACTCAAAAAAAATGAACTAGGAAGGTTGTGCACTTTACATAATATATTTATATATAGTTTACTTATAATAGTTGTGTTTTTTACTTGAAATGTCTTTTTTTGCTATTAAGGTATATGTAATTGTGTCTCAACTTCACAGTACAAAATCCTAATGCATTATCTAAACACAATTTATGTTAAGTAAAAAATTTTGTACATCCAGAGGGTGCAAGGACGAACTGCCATTTTGCCCAAACTTAATTTTATTGAGTTCAATCTTCTAAATATGCTTACAACTTAAGTTTACTTAATCCATGTGTTGGATTACATGATTGATTTGTGTTGCATTAACTGAAACTGGACGGAGCTTTTTAGTTCCCAGCATGCTTTGCATATGGTTAAATTGAGAGAGACGAAATGTTAAAATTAAGTGTTACTTTGTTGTTTTTTTGAGAAATTTTGAAAAGGGGAAGACTTGATAGTGAGTAACAGTGTTTAATGTTAAATTACATTGGAATTATTAAACCATTTAAATTACAGTGGGTTACCATTGTGGGGAAGAGTGGAGCATTTTGTTTGGCTGAAAGAGCATGAAAATCTTAGCATTCAAGATGCTAATATGTGCTACTACTAGCAAATAACTAGCTGTTGTCTATCAATTTAATTAAATGTCATTGAATTAAATGAAATATAATTTATGAAATGATGAACGAATATATTAAATGCCTGAATCATGTAAGGAAGCCTTTAAAAAATTAATGGTGAGACTACTTAAATTGGGTAATTTAAAATTACTTAATTCCATGATGTTGAAGTTACATGTGGAACCTGTTGACGAAAAAAAATTAATTAAAGCCAGCATATACTTTTTTGAGTGTATATGTCCTAAAAGTAATAGGAAAATATCCAGATAAACTGCCATAGTTTACTAAACAGAAAATGCCATAATACACGTTGGGGAATTCACTCATGTACATACGTGTTTGTGGACACTGACATTTTAACTGTGGTTTTATTGAGATTTTACATGGTTTCATAAAGATAAGCAAATTGGTTTGCATGTCAAAAGGAGCTTGTTGAATAAGTCACTACACTGTCACAGAACTTTTTTTTGTTCTACAGAAATGCACTTGAGAAAAATTCAGGAGTTTATAATCCAGATCATTTGCGACAACATCTCACACCCAAAAATATTAATTTTGTAATTTACTCACCTCATGATGTTCCAAACCGGCATGACTCCCTTTCTTCTGTGAATCACAAAAGGAGACAATTTTAATAATGAGCTGGGGCCCATTTTTAAAAATAATCAGTTATTTTTTTTAAAGTGTTCAGAACTTATTTGATTGCTTTGTATGAGTAAGACTGTATAAGTATACTATAAGTACTATAAGTATACTGTATACTAAATTAGGTTGGGAACAAAAAGAAGGTAAGTAATATGACAGAATGTTCATTTTTACATTCAGAGACACAAATTGTAACAATTGTACAGTTACCATACAGAGAAAGAAGTGCTAATGAGTTCAAATGATCGTTTAACCAGGGATATTAAGCAATAAGCATTAGCGATGGAGGGAAAGCATATCAGCAGGACCCTGATAAGATCTGACCTGCTAACAAACAGTGTTGTGTACCCAAGACTCAGACTTCAGTCTTGGGACCATATTTTAATGGTCTCTAGAGTCTTGTCATGGACTCATGTGCATTTTGACTTGGAATTGACTCATACCAGTGAGTCAATGTCCAATGATTGCTGACTTTCTTGTGCACAACTATGCATGACATGAGACTATAATGTTTGCGGTGCACAAATGCAGCAGGACAGAGGTCAGATGTGATGTGGAGCCTCTAGCTCAACTATGTATTGAAAATGTCTGCCTTATCATCCATAAATTCAGTTCACAAGAGCGACTCAGAATTCGTGTTCAGTAATGTTGTGTAAGAGCACTTACTGATTGTAATAATTGTCCTAATTGTAATCTTTACACCACCAACAATGTGGCCTTTTACCATTACAGTGAGTGTACATGATTCCATGGTATATTTTATTTACTGTATGATGATAATTTTATTGTTAACACCAAATATTTTACATATTCTTGAAGATATCTTTAGGTCTGCTTTCAGACCCAACCTTAGGTTATCCAAGCTCTCTAGTCTCAGTCTCGACTACTGCTAACACTGTTAACAAAAGTAAAGGTGCGTAGTCACGCAATTCTGCTGATAACCATTTCCAATGGATCACAGAACCATTTGTCCTTAAAAAAAAAAAAAAAAAAAAAAAGTGTTCTTTTGCCAAAATCTTTTTTTGAACTTATTTCAGTAAAATTCCACAAACTATTTCTTTAAGCAATGAGAACAGTTTGGCCCTATGGAGGAAAAGCAGCTTATGGTTCTTCATGGTTTAGCATCAATGGAACCTTTCCATTGAACAAAATGTACTTTATAGTGAAAAATAGTTCTTCAGATTATTCAAATGTTAAGAAAAAACACAATTTAAGGGTCTATGGGGAACCAAAAAATGGTTCTTCTCTATGGCATCAACCCTATAGGGCAATAAACCCACCAACCACCCTTTTGGAAAATGTATTTTTAACAGCTTATGTGGTCAAATTAGCCGAAATCTCTGAATAGATCTCTTGATTTACTTAAGGAAAAGAGCAGCATGAACATTCTTCAAAATTTCTTGTTTTGTGTTTCACTGAAGAGAGAAAATCCCAGGTATGAAAAGAGGTCAATGACACAGGTTTACAACTGTTTTTGAATGAACAAATGAGAATGTTTTAAGAGAGCTAAAGAAAAGAGGTTACACTTTATTTTAAGGTGTCCTTGTTACATTAAAGTGTAATATTAATTAATAACATGTACTTACTATTGGGTTAGGATTAGATTTTGGTTTAGGTAAATTGCATGAAATTATGCATAATTTGACATCATTACTATTGCAAGTACGTGTAACGTGTAACAAAGACACTAAAATAAGGAAGATTTCCACTGCATTACATCAGCTATCAGGTGAGGACTGTGGAGTCAAAACCTCAATGTAATTATTTGACTTAAAACTAGCCTGGAACCTTCACCCTTGAACAGTATATCACAGCGTCATGTGTGTACATGGTGTGTGGGTGGACTACAGCGCTTCAGAGGAGTAAAGGGTACACACACTTGATGCATAATTTGGGAAATTTATCAGTGATTCATGGTGAATTTATAACACAAGTTTTCCATTATCATCTAATATTATTTAAGGGTCTGTTCAAGTTTGATCGTCACTGCAACATAATTAGAATGCAAATGATAACTAATTGTGAGTAAATACAACTCACTGTCTATTAGCGAGCTTTGTCTAATCCTTCACCTGTCAGGCTACTGATCCAATTACAAGTGACGGGTGATTTGGACTTTTTCTCATATCTTGTCCCATTGATTTGCATAGATTGAGCAGAGACTGAACAACTTCTCATGGAGGGCACAGAAAATGTGAAGTGAATGAAAACTGCTAAGAGTAACGAGATCGTATTTGCTTTCGCTGAGGAGAAAATAGAATTAGGACCAGTTTGATTGAATGATTTGATAAGCAACGCAGTGGCTGTATCTGTGAGGAAATACCATAAGCACACATTCCCTTTTAATTTTCACCATGTGTTTGAAGTGAGTGCTCTCCGAGCCATTTAACACGTGAACACACAATGAAGTGATACTTTACCCTTCTGTGATTTATTGTATTTCCCTCAAGGCACTCTCACTAAGGGAAACTAATTTAAAACTCTTCAGAAAAAAACATGCCTGAACGTAATGGTATAACAATATGTTGCTACAGTAAATGAGAGGGTTGTAATAGTTTTTGAGGTTCTGGCGAGCAAAATGCTTTCAAACGAACAGTTTTACTTTAAAATAAATAAAAGCTATGTTTAAAAAAGTAGCATGAACATTCTTCAGAATTGTGTTCCAGTGAGATTTGATTACAGTTACATTATGGTGACTATTTTTAATTGCCTGCAGAAAGGCATTAAAGGGGTCATGATTTGTCTTTTTAAATTTTATTATATTGTTGTCTGAGGTCAACTTATGACGTTCGCTTGTTTTTTGCATTCAAAAACATCAAAATGAATAAGTAATAGGCTATTTTCTACCCTAGTTTCGAGCCCAGCTCAAAAATGCTCTGGTTTTTATGGGCGTCTCGCACTGAAGACTTGGAAGTAAACGCCAACTGCTGTGAGTGGATAACAGTTTTGCATATTATAATGAGTTTCTACTCACTCGTCAGTGCTACGTGGACTGTTTTGAAAACGCCAATGTTGTAAAATGGCAACCGGAATTATTCGCCCATACATGTTATTCAAATTGGCCTATATTATTTAGCTAAGCGTGTAATGCGCGAATCGGCGGGCAGGGCTTAAGCGGCCGTGTTGAAGCAGGCGTTGATCTTCTTCTGGGGGGTGGTGTTTTATCCTCTGTAGCCCCTTTTCCACCAAAGCATTTTGAGAGCCGGTTCGGAGCCGGTGCCTGCGCGCGAACCAGTTCTTTGTGTTTCGACAGCCAAAGAACCGGTTCTCGGCCGGGAAAACTCTCCGACTAGAACCGTTCTTTTACCATGTCATGCTTACGTCGGGGGCTGGGGCGGGTTTATACAGTATGCGTTCTTTTCAAATCAAATCTTTTCTGACCATAATATAGGATCGCAAAGACAGGATAAACATTTGCAGGAGTCCGCCTTTGTAATTGTTATGCTTGAAGCATTTCTATTTTTTTATTGAAAACATTATAAGCAAAGAAGAATATATTGTCACAATATAGAACAAATAAATGCAAAGAAAAAAGACACACGACAGGCGTACATAACTTATCAGAAAAGATTACATATCAAACGAAACGATTAAAAGACTTACATATTTTAATTGTTTTTAAACCCTTCTTGGTACACGAGTTAGAGATAATTCGAAAGTAATGTTGTACTTGCAAGCATTTCTAGCTAAGACGTATGGCGACGTACACAGTGACGTAACAACGTCGTTCCCTGGGCGCTCTAGTCAGTGGAAAAACAAACAGGTTCTGAACGGGTTCGCAAGTTGAACCAACTCCGAACTAGGGTTGGAAAATTCTGGGAATTTTCAAAGATGGAAACTTTCCATGGGAATTAATGGGAATTTAAGGGAATTAACAGGAATTTATGGGAATAAAGTGGGAATTTTCAAAGTTGAGGGTTGGCTCTTCATGGGGAACTTAAATATAGTTGAGGAAATTATATTTTAGCATAATCTTGACTAAAACAAACAGATGCCATTCAAATACACTTGAATATCCATGCCATTCCTCAATCACAATCCGATGAGTGAAGTAGGATGACGACGAGTGACTTCGGCGCTCGTTTAAAGAGAGAGTGAAAGCCCCGGTCGCGCGCACACACTCTCGAGGTCTTCAAACTGTCTTGCTCTCTCTCCCTCCCTCGTGGCTCACGCATATCAATGAATTGAGTTGACTGTATATCTTTGAGAATACATGATGGTAAAAGGTTGGTAGACCAAAGTTTTTTTTCTTTCTTCTGAACTACCACTGGTTGTGAAGTGTGCTAAAATAATGTCGCCTTATCATCTCTGAAAAGCGCTCCACACATTCAGATGACATAAACCACACTTTCAATAAAAAAAAAAATCTATCCGTTAATGACATGTCCGATTCGCGAACTAATGACTCCTTTGAACCAATTCACTTTAATGAATGGTTAAAACAACTGATCTATCCAACACTGAACTCGAGACATTAAAGGAAACACTTTACAATAAGGTTCCATTTATTAAAGTCTTGTTAACTACATTAGTTAACATTCTATTAATATTATCGCAGTATATATCGTGGAAAAATAAAATATTACAATGCCATTTTTTAACAATATCGTGCAGCCCTAATTCATCTAGTAGCAATGCTGATAAGTTAGATACTAAATAAGCTACCTCATGAGTCTGTTTTTCTCTGCCTCCTGCAATATGTTTTCAAGATCATTCCAGTTGTTTAGCTAGTCTTACTTTTTATGTATCTGTTCATGCCATTACATTAGTATTCTTATTTCTTACAAGCTCTTGCATTGCATTAGTATTCTTACAAGCTTATTTTACAGAGAAATGCCACTTGCACCATCCGATGTTCTAATATGGAATATTTCCAAAATTCCCCAGCTTAACTTCCCATGGAAATTTACCGGAAACTTTCGAAAATTTACCAGAAATTTTCTGCCCCTTTGCAACCCTACTCCGAACCAACTTTGAACCAGCACCAGTTCCGAACCAGTTCTTTTTTGGTGGAAAAGGGGTATGTGACGTCATAGTTCCCCACTTTAAAAAAAAGTCGATTGCTGAGCCTGGTGTCAATAAAAGCTTTCATTGGACTAACAAGGTCGTTTTCAGTTCTGAAACTTACAGGATATTCTTATAATATGATGACCTCTTAGATGTCAAAAGCTCAAGGAAAATTTGACTTCTCAGTTCATCACCCCTTTAAAAAAACTACTATTTCTGCTATTAAGCAAACAATATGATAATATTAGTAGTTTACCCAAGCCAGCAAAAAGCTAATGCACCAGAACAAGTCTGAATCTAAAATATTGAGATGCATAAGCCATGTCTAAATCAATGCAGGCTTGTTATCCTGGCTCAATAAAGGAGGGCATGAACTCCTTTGAAGAACTATACCTCCAACCCTCTGCATATAGGACACGATGTCCATCTGAAGAGCATTATGTTTTTGCCTTATCAATCACTGGCCTTGACATCTGCAATAAAATACTGCCCTCTTCATCTGACCTGTGCCAGCAAACCCTTTGTAGTACTCAACAGGCTAATACCATCACGGGATGAAGCATAAAAGCACTGGTATATGATTTCTTGACTGATGATTAACCAAGAATCACCTTACATGAAATCCAACATATGAAAACAGAAGAACCACTTGCAATGACAAACTTTCACGAATGAACAACTCAAACTTAAATGTCTGGTGCATGTTAAATAAATATATTCCAAATATACAGTAGGAATTCAGGAGCCTTACTGGCACAATTAAGATAAACTGACAAAAACAGCACAAAAATAAATAGGTGAAAAAATATGCAAAGATTAATGCAAAAAAAGGCTCTTTGCTAGCTCAATCTGACATGTAGTACTTTTAATATTGGACACAGATGCTGAGTGCTGAGAAACCTTGGCTTCATCTTCTTCTAGACTAATAAATCTAAGACTGTAAACCTGCTTTTAGAGCTAAGGTAAAAAATAAAAGAAGTATGAAATGCTTCAAGGGGTGAGCTTTTGAAGTCAAAATGCCAATAAACAATATGCCACTGATACGCTAATGAGATCTGTAATTAAAAACAACAACAAATAACAATTAATAACAAACTAGATTTGTACCTGATTGTGCAAAACTCACCACCACAATGTTAGAGAGTTGCTGGTTGTTGCCAGGGCACGGCTACGGTATTCTGGGTTTACAGGACCAAAGCGGTGTTCCGGTTGACAGCGTCCCTACGAAGTGTTTACTGCTCCCTATTGCCCTACGCACAAGATATTGCAGCAGTTCAACTTGTCAAAAATTGTTTATTCAGAACACTCTGGAACATCATCCTATACACAGATGAAGCTACAGTATAGTTCCAATTGGAATTTTAAGTATAATGACATAATATGCTTAATTAAATAAATGTAATATAAATTACCATGCTTATATTTAATATACATGTGTACATGCACATTTGTATACATTTTAAGTTAATATTAATTTTAATTGATATAAATTGTCATGTTTGATAGCGTTAAATGTGATAAATGCATCAAAATCATTAAAATGAAAATTAAAGTAATTTAGTTATGTGTATTTTCTCTTTTTATTTTTTTATTTTATTTTTTTACAATAATCATGATAGTTGCACTGCAACAAATACCTGTGACCAACCCTGTACAAAACACATGGGATTAATGGTAAATGGACTGCATTTGAAATGCGCAATGAGCAAAAGGCACCATACCTGAGATGCGCAATGACTAGTGGGTAATTTTCCCTATGCCAGTCTATATCATGTTGGAATCTCATTTAAGATGGCGAAAACCCAGTGAAGTCCACTTCGCAGGGCACTCATGGTTCGAATGAATGCGACTGGAGTATCTAGTCGGTTCAATGTTCTGTTCCTTTAATTTTTCTTGCCCATTTTATTATCTGTCAAATGAAAACTTTGAAAAGTATCACTTAAAAAAAAGATATGAGATTAATCTGTAGCACAAATGGATTTGTTCAAATCCTAAAGTGTAAGCAATAGAAAACGCCTTAAAGGAGTAGTTCTCTTTTGAAAAAACTTTTGCTGATAATTTACTCGCCCCATGTCATCCAAGATGTCCATGTCTTTCGTACTTCAGTTGAAAAGAAATTAAGTTTTTTGATGAAAACATTCCAGGATTAACTCCATATAAATGGACTTCATTGGGTGCCAAACGGTTCAAGGTCCAAATGAGAGTTTCAGTGCAGCAAACTGTCTTTTGGACCTTGAACCGTTTGGTTCCCAATGAAGTCCATTATATGCAGAATATCCTGAATGTTTTCATCAAAAACCTTAATTTCTTCTCAACAAAAGAAAGAAAGACATGGATGACATGGGAGTGAGTAAATTATCAGCAAAAGTTCTTTTTTAAAGTGAACTACTTCTTTAACAAGAACCACTAATGTGATATGAACAGTCGTAAATATTTCCTGTTTGTCTTGCACCTACAAAGAAGATAAACACCTGTAATCACCACAATATTAAAGTGGCTGAGGAAGAACGTTCTGCGTCTGAGATGCAAAAGAAGGTACAAATTACTACAGGCTGACAGTGTTCATTTTTGCCCAATTGAAATCAGCGTAGGTGGAAAAATAGCAACTTGCAAAATCTTCAAGCCAATGTGAAGTAGCCCAGACAAAAGCCGCCGTCTATGTGATGCTTTTGACTATCTTCCAGTTGGATAAAATGATGTGGTCTAGGCCAAACACCATTGCATTGCTTTGCAATGACTAACACTTTTAAGAACAACATCAAATGTGGTTATAGCGAAGAAAAGTGTCTGTCAAAATGAGCAGATATTTTCTCTTTTAAAGCAAATTATTTAAATAAAAATCTAAATGACTTGGACTTTTGTGTTCCATTAATTCTATGTACAAAGGAAGAGATGGGTACATTTTCATCTGGAGTCTCAGAAGTTTGGCTGAACATGAGTTTAATTGTGGCTAATTCTGGGCTAAATATAAATCACTATTTAAAGAAATCTGGATGCTAAATACCAATAGAAAGGTAAGAAGCTCCAAGAAAAGCACTGGATCAAACTCAGCTGATGATTTTGTTCTTCCATACTGTTGCTACATCTTTTTGAAAGTCTAGACTAGCTTACACAAAGAGAGAGGATGCAGCAACCCCGCTATTATGCATTTAATCATTTTCCATATCCAAACAAGAATAAATGTCAGCTTGATGGCACTGTGGTAAAGCCAAATATCACATCCAAAAAAGCTCAAGTACTGTGAATGCAAATACTTGAATCAATCAAACAGGCAATCAATCAACAATGCCTCCAGGAGAAACACAATCCTCATGTGGAGCATGCAAACAAGAAGTGGAAAACTGTGCCATCTACTGTTTAAATGAACATGCCCTGTCTGAGAAAGTAACAAAAGATGTTATGATTGAAAATCATAATCAGATGAAAGCATTCATACAAATAAATAGCCTTTAGAAAGAACATTTGTTTATTACTTTAAGTCTCCAGGTGAAAAAGGATAGTAACACAAAACACAAGAAAAGTTATACATTCTTTTACTTTCCCTCAAACACTGCTGGCAGTGATAAACTACTATTTAAGGACTAGTTCTTAGATGTGCAAGACATTTCTTCAACTGATACGGTCAACTTTATCTAATGTGCCAGACTCTTTACAAAAGAAAAACTGTCTTGATGATGATGTACATGTAACTGAATCATAATTCATCATTGATCAATTTCAAGGCAAAAGGTTTCAGTTATAACAGTTCTTCGAACAAGCTTAGTAAAAACACTTTAATAAAAACAATCAGAAAATTTTTTGACCCACTAATAAAAAGTCAGAAATACTACAGGGTTTTTCCTAGATTAAAAATTATTTTCAGTGGTATCTTACAATACATACACGTACAAATTTTATTGATTACACTAAATGCAAAAAACTAATAATAATAATAAAATAAGCATCATAATATGTATTCTAATTGCTATTATATTTACATCAGGAAATAAAGAGATCTAAGCATCTGGAACTATGAATTTGACCATTTTTGGTAACACTTTGCAACAAGATAAAATTTCTTAGGCTTAAAATTAAACTTTTGTTTTATGTATAAATCCAAGTTGTAGTGAATGTTTGTTCCTAATACATTAATGATAGTACAACTCGAAATGTTAAAGTATTATTATACGTAGAATTTAACAATAAAATATGCATTTTCATTGTTAGTTCATGATGCATTAGTTAAAACTCAACAATAAAGTGTTACCAATTTCCTACCTCAAAATCTTCTAGGAAGTCAAACTAACGTGTAAAACTTTCAGAACTGTAAGAAGAAGAAAAAATAAGTTAACTTCCACATTTGCATCCCAGAGATTATTGATAATAAATTTAGGGCTATTTGTTTAAGGCGTTTGACACCTCATTAAGTCACACAGGTTTTATGGTCTGTTGTTTGCGTTGTGCTGTAACACTTTCCATTTCAAAACGTAGAACTCAGGATAAAGAGACAACAATCTTATGAAGAAAATACCGCATCAAAGGCTAATATTATTTGCGTTCAGAAACACAAATTTTCACGTTGGTGGCCACCAAAGAAATTTTCAAAGAAGGAAAAACCCTGTATTAAAAGAGCACAAAATAAGCAGAAATATAAATGCTGTTAATTCACTAGAAGTCACAACATTATACAAGAGATGATAAGCTCTGGATCAAAAGTAACAGTGTATCAAGTACAAAGGTAACTCCATAACACTCAAATCCTGAGCTCTCCGATACTGTTGGTGCAAATATTTTTAAACCAATGACTTTATTGTAGGTCTTAAACGCCACACAAAATCAAGAGAAATGAACAAGTGACTCTGAAATAAGGCTGTTTTTAGACCCAAGTGACCTTTCAAAGCATATAATTATTGCATCAATGGCAAAAGGCTGAACAAATGGCTTGAGGTTCCATAAAACACTGATGACCTGCTGATATTTCTGTGCAAAAGGACTGAAAACCAAAAACATCTACTTAAGATGTTTTGCAGTTCTGTGTATGTTGATGATAACGGAACAAAAATCTTGAAATTGCTCTAAAAAAAAAATTCAATCCAGGCTTATTCTCATTTGTTGAAAGATGGCATGTTTCCTGAGAGGATCCTGAGTATAAAACGTCACAGTTTCTTAAAAGGTGTGTTGCTGTTCTCAAAGTGATAACAGAGAGGAGAATATTTGCACAAGGCTGCTGGTGGCAGAGATACTGCGCTCAGTTCAGTGGGATAAAGCCCATGTCGGGAGCGTCACTAAAAAAGAGCGGACTGTGGCCGAGGGAGTACGGGGGGCTGGTTAGATGCAACACGGGTTTGTGTGTGTGAAGAGCAGCCCATTTGTTCCCTCTCTGGGGGCAAGGCATGTCTGTGGGGCGTCGGGCCTGGCGGCCTGAGCAGCCGGTAGAAGGCTTCCTGGGGGAGAGACCATGATGGAAACGGTACTTAGTGGACTCTCTTGGGTAACCGGGGAGGTTTTGGGTGTGCCTGGAGTGCAGGTGCTCTGGATCACTGTAGAGTGTGCCATTGATTCTATAAAGTCCTTTGTGCCCTGTGTGCACTGCAAAAAATGGCAACAAAAAAGGGTAAGAGACTAAAAACACTGACATATTAGATCACACTCACAGTCATACTCATGGGGTATGCAAGAGCGAACTGATGTTAATGCAGAAGAGCAAGTATGAGTATGAGAAGCTAGCCAAATCAGAATAAAGATGAAAGTAGGTTAGTACTGCCAGGAAATTAATGAGAAGAAAATGTTGAAACCAAGCATCTTGTTTTATGGTTTCCAATGGGTGAAGCTGATTTTATAAGGGGTTCTCCAGGGGTCACAAAAGGATGAAAACACTTCCTTAACATCAGGATAAACATCCATCATGAGAAGAGGTGGAAAAGAACACATGCAACCTCAGTCGACAGAATCCCAAGACTGGATGAAAGTGAGATAAGCACAGATGAATCTTGTTGATGATACATTAGTTAGGAAACAATGACATAATGGAGGAAAAACAAAACAACTGCAGACCTCTGGCACTAATATATGAACACATGACCATTATAAAATGGAGTAAGAACAGATGTCAGCTAAAACACTCAACTCATCCAGGAGAAAGAAGGAACAGAGAACAGACGACGATATCAATGATTTCCGCTCTCACGACGGTCATGTTTTATGCAAAGAAATGGAAGCCAAGCAGACAGCCAACGAGTCATGAGAAGGTGGTCACGAATGGCATGCAAGCAGCCCCATAACACACCCTTACCATTGAACGTCACTGAGCTGCAGGAGCCTTCAGGCAGTGCAGGAGAGCGCAAACTCCTGACAGTTCTCCTCCTGTGTAAGGTTTATAACTTCAAACATAAGGGCTTGATGGAGGTCAATATCAAAACAGCACAATAAACTAATATGATTTGGATTTGTGGACTTATGCATTAAAACATACATTTTTACAATAATATCCTCCTTGGCATGATTTTACACCACTCTAGATTTGCAACTCAGAGATTTTTCCATGTGCATAATCATATCTTCCCACAACAGGATCAAGCCTCATTAAGTGTAACTCTTTCCCAGCAAGACATCATTAGCCAGGGTTAATAAATATGATTAAACTTGGATAACCTCACATGCATTTTCACATGCTTTTCTGTGTCAAAGCTTAAGTTTCAGGTCTGTTAAAATTGTGGTTTCTGTTTATTTTCACTACTGTTTAAAGTTTGGGGACATTAAGACTTTGTTTTTGAAAGTAGTCTCTTATGCTCACAAAGGATGCATTTATTTGATAAAGAAAAACTGTAGCACTGAAATACTAATACAATTTAAAATAGCCGTTTTCTTTTGTAATATATTATAAAATGCAATTTATTTCAGTGATGGCAAAGCTGAATTTGTAGCAGCCATAATATATATAGCCTAATATGCCGATTTGCTGCTTAAGAAACATTTCTTATTATTAACAATGTTAAAACAGTTGTATTTGTTTTTGCATTTATTTGAAAGTTTTTTTGTTTTGTTTTTTTTGCAACTGTAAAAAGTCCAAGTTAAACCTTACTGACCCCAAACTTTGAAGCGGTAGTTTATGGATTGAAATGCCGCAAAATGCTTGTTGGTTGATGGTGTATGCAGTAATGCATGAGGATGTTATACCATAGCTACCAGGGCTTTACAAAAAAACAAAACAAAACAAAAAAAATTTACCCGGCTACAATGCTTTAACTGTTAAAAAAAAATTAATCTCTTTGTGTTATGATTTTGGAACTAATGCTTCGACTTGAAGATATCACATGACGAGGCACTTAGTGTTGTTTTTGGTGGCCTGTTTTAATTTTAGTCTAGTCTTTGTGTCAAGCTGTCATTTTTATTTCTATTAGTTTTAGTCACGTTCATAATCTTTTTAGTCCAGTCTAGTTTTAGTCGACGAAAACTTGAGACATTTTAGTCTACCGGTAGTTTTAGTCATTGAAAACTGATGACATTTTAGTCTCGTTTTATAGTTTATATATAGTAAAAGTACCTAGTAGTATAGACTAAACCGAAATTTTCTTTTAGCCAAACCCATTTCAAACAATCTTATCTTCTTTTAGTTATCGTATAATATTATTGTTAGCTTATAGACTCAAGAATAGATCCATTCCAGAAACGGAAGATGCTCGGATTTGAATTTTCAAAATATTTATATTACCAACCAAACATGTTAGAAATCGCCAACACACATCATGAAATGGAAGTTTTTCCAAATATAATTTCTTCTTTTACTGCCAAAGACGAATCCCTTTCTCTGTGTCAGACTTAACTTTGTTTGTTGTCATTTATGCTAACGCCTGTTTCACACATACTCCGTTTGCAGTGCGTATTTTTCACGCACCCATTAATAGCCTATCGTTAGAGCATTCACACCGCACGCGGAAGCGGTCCGGCAATGCGCTCCAGGAGCGGTGTGTCCATAACAGCAGAGCAGAGATCTACACAGTACCTCAACAACACAACATAATAGATGTAGGCTAAAAATATAGATTTGAAATTAAAAATAGTGAATAAATGTGATTGTGGTACAGCCGTAAATCAGTTGCACACTGCAAACGCAGCACATGTGAAAGCACAATAGCGCATGCTGCTCCTGCATACACATATCGCATACGCACTACACACGGAGTATGTGTGAAACAGCCGTGACTCACGCAGCTGCATCTTCTAAATAATGGGCTTGAGGATGTGAAGTCGCCTGCATCTGCGCAGTGCGATCTGATGCAGCCCCTGAAGTGACACAGGAAACAGAAATGCTGCATAATAATACCGCAAGTAAACGAGATGAAATAACATTTCGTCTCGTCTCAGTCAACAAAAATGAAGACATTTTAGCATAGTTTTTTTTGTAAACCACATTGTGTCGTTTCTATTCATCAACAATATTGCATTATACATTTAATGTCGTCATCACATGACCAGCATTTACGTTGCGTCTCGTTTTCGTCACGTGATAAAGGTTTGTTGATGGCGATATCTAGTCGTATATTTATATTTTATAGTATATTTTCGTCAACAAAAGCAACAGACAGGGTTCCCACACCTTGGTTAACATCAAATTCAAGGACCTTTCAAGGACTTTCCAGGTCCAATACCCTTAAATTCAAGGACTTAATGTGGGCACACATTTCAAGTGAGAGAGAAAGGAAAATACATTGTGTATATGCAAGATACATTGTTACAGTTTTCATCTGTCAAACAACTAGGTAAAAGAGCTTTTTTTGGCTTTTTTTTTTTGCCATGACAGATCTGATATTCCATTAGCATTTATGTTTTGCATAAAACTGAAGAATATTTTGTATCCTATAATTTTATTTATTTCTATGTTGTATATGTTGGCGTGCCTTATTAGTATTTATTTACTACTTAAATTATGACTACATTATTACGTAATTATTGTCCCATTTTTATTGAAATAATTTAGCACTTTTTAAAACTTTTTTAAATGCCATAAATTGTGTATGACAGAAAGGGTCATCATTTATTTAGCATGTTTAATATTTATAAATGATAAATTAATAAAATAACATTAATTATAATTTATGAATTAATCTGTCTAATAACATCTACAAATATAATAGTTACCTGTCTATCAAGCTCTGACAATTAGAGATTATCCAGATTTAAAAACAAAAAAAACAATCTGCCTTACATATTTAAATGCACAGATTTGTCTGTTACTGCAACTGTCAGAAATCCACCCCACCGCGTGAGTAAATGAAACTGTGCAGTTCAACTTTACGTCATTAATTACTGGACACCCATTGATACCTATTTTCAGATCTGTAGAGGACGAGAGCTCGACATGGTTTAAAAAAAACGTGCATTACGCCGGTGTACAGCGCATGTTCTCTAGACTGTAACTATGGGAAAAAGATGCAAACCTGCATTAACCACCAAATTAATGTCTGGGACCTGGGTCAATATAAGTTACAGGACACTGTAACTATGGACAAATCGAGTACGGACTGATTTGATACGGAACTCATCATTTTACATTTAATAAGGGACAAAAATTCTTTGTAATCTTCTTTGGTGAGAAAAAAAATCTTGAAACTTTTTTGGTGTGTCTGTGAAATGTCAAGGTGCCATCATTGTGGTTTCGTGCACATGTGAATGTCATGGCAAAGTAAAACACAAAGTGCCTTACACAGGAAACACTATGCGAATTGGGACGTAGCATTAACCTTTGGACTTAACGTGTAAATGCACGTAACTAACATAAATCAAGCAAGCTGGTGTGCATAGGCCACGGAGTCGGAGTGTTGGCGTAATAACACATTAGCGGACCGGAGAGAATAATATGGATTTTGTTTTTCCAGAAAACTTCTTGCACAAAATAAATTCAAGCACTTTCAAGGACCTGTATCTATGTATGTCTACTTTCAAGAACTTTCCAGGGCCTTGAAAACAAAAAATCAGATTCACAAACTTTCAAGGATTTCAAGGATCCGTGGGAACCCTGAATAGAGGAAACTCTTACCATGTTAGTGTCATTCTTGGCCATGAAAGGAGGGAGCTCAGCATCAGAGGTCACTGTTTGAGGTGCGTCATCTGGAGGTAAATAGCCTCTTCTGTCAATCAAGCTGTGAAAGATGAAAGATGAAGCTGTAAATGCATAGACTGACTTCGGAAAGTCGTCAAAGAATTGCACAACTAACATGTCATGGCTGAGAAACTGTCCATCAGTCTGAAGCTAAATGACAAGCAATTGACATCCTTCACTTACTCATTAACAAACTCTGATATTTATCATTTTTAAACATCTGCAGTACTTACCTGGGTGGCATTGGCCCACACAGCACCACACAACAGTTTGTGAAGATGTTGTTATAGGTGTAGGGATTCCCTGAATCTTCACCTCTTTTACTGGACCAAGAGCCTTTGATCTGCAATGTACAAAAAAAACTGCAATTAAACGATAAGTATTAATTACATTATTAAATACTTGATTATATAGCTTTTTGATTGAATTGATTCAATTTATGCATTCATGGTGATATTTACATCTTCATTGGTTGTGAGGTTGGAGGCCACAAGATAAGTATGGAAACCTGACAGACCCAGAATGGACCAAATGGAGAAGAAGCAAATGACCAGCTCCACAACAGTGCAGGAAGGGTTAAGGGGTGAAAATATGTTGTAAATTTGTGTCAGTGTCCAGATAAACATTATAAAGGCCCATTCACACCAGAAACAAGATTTCACACAAGCAGATTTTGTAGCCTACATTACAAAGATTGATGCCGCCGTAGAACATAAGCTTGTTCGAATCAGCTATCACGTCTAATTTAAGCGATTTGAACGTTTCCTTTTTGTTAAAAACCGAGCAAAGAACAACACTCGGAGATGTTTCTCCGCCAGCCGCCGCTCTGCATACGTCATCTCCTTCATTGCTCTGATTGGTTTTAGGTCTACTCGCGACGTCCGTTGGTGTCGCCCCTCTGGAAATAATTTGTCTATGACGCTCTGCCAGACCATAACTCAGTCACCACTGAGAATGGTCTGGTTTTAACCAGGCTAGGTGTGATGTAATCTCTGCCACAAACTTAAAAGGGGGCTGGACACCAGTGGAATCTGTATCTAGCGGCAGCTGTTGCCATCCTGACAGGAGAGCAGGGCGTGGTGGAATCCTTGAGCCGATTAGGGATGAATGGGATTAGGAAATAGGCGGAACCAACGGCAGTTTAAACATATAATGAACTCTGTCAGAACTCTGTGCTTATCTGCTCTGCTTACTGTTAACACAGTAAAAAAGGATATCTGGCTGGCCTGTCCTGTATTGCCTGGATGATACCGCCTCCAACTTGTGATCCTGTTGACAAGAGTAACTGATCAGAGAACAAAACTGCTTCAAAATGTACTCACAAAAAGTCAGTCAAAACACAATCTCAAACGCATCTACAGTACTTTTAAAAAGTGTGCATTTAATTAATACAAAACACAAAGAAACTAGGGCTGGGTATCGAGTTAGATACTTTTAGGCACTGACCGAATTGCCTCGATACCATTGAGTATCAAAAAAAGTCCAAATTTTGAAACCTTGGGGCTATATCTGGTCAACATCATTGAAACAATAAGCATGCAGCATGTATGATGTGCCCAAATCAAGTGCTGGTGATTGGTTGTGGCGAGGCATCAAAGAAAAACACCAGTTTATTTCGACTTGACAGCAACAGCGCGATGCAATGAAGGTCACAGACAAGCACCGCCGTTCTTTAACACAGAGACTTGCAGAAGTTGCAAGATTCATATTTGAATTGTCATTTTTGAGGTTTAATATTCTCACTTTGACAACATTTAATTTGAGAGAAACTATCATAACATCACAGAAGAAGGTCTACACGGCAACCAGTCAAATTAAAAATAGAAAGATATTACTCTTGAACAGTGTAATGTACCAATTAGTGCAATACTACTACTAATAATAATACAATTAATGTGAAAACAAATATTAATGTTACAGCCTCTGCTATAACATTATCTGTTCATAAAATTGGTACTGAAAAGGAATTGAGTTGGAAACCGGTCTCAATATTGACATTTTAAAGAAAAAATACTCTGTAATAACTGTAATACTGTGAAATATTTTTGCAATTTAAAATAACTGTTTTCAATCTTAATATATTTCAAAAATTAATTTAATTTTAATAATTATTTATTAATCTATTCCTATGATAACAAAGCTGATCTTTCAGCAGCCATTATTTCAGTCTTCAGTGTCAAGTGATTCCTCAGAATTCATTCTAATATGCTTATTTGATACTCAAGAAACATTTCATATTATCACTGTTGAATCACTGCGACATTCTTGTGGAAAATGTGATGCATTCTTTCTAAAATTCTTCAGCAGAGCAAGTTCAAAGCATAATATTTTCTTTCCTTTAACTTTTGATCAAAATTAATTTGTCCTTGCTGAATAACAATTTTAATATCTCTTAAAAAGATTTTTACAACTATAATACACAACCACCAAGGCTGTTTTTGTGTGAAAGTGACTGTGGTAAAACTTACGCATAGTGAGGTGAGTAATCACACAGCCAAAGATAAAGGAGGTCAGGAATGATAGTGACACTATGAAGGCATAAAAAAAGCGATAGTTGCGCTTTCAACACAGTTCCCGACCCAAGGACAGTGATGGTCGAACCGCTCTACAAGGGGAACAGAGCAGAACATTATGAGACACAACGCTTACAAGAAACCTCCGTGCATTCTCATGCAATGATTATAAGGAAGGGATTGCACCGCAGATGCAACATTAATTTTGTAGCTTTTAAAGTCTCCCATAGGTTTTCAAACCAGTATGACTTCCATGAAATTACAATAAATGGGTACTTGAAAAAGCAAGTAAATGTTTCATACAAATTAACCAAATGTTTCATACAAATTAACCAAATGACTTGTGGTTTCTTCTGGGTTTTTTTTTTATTATTCAGCTGCACTTTGGTCAGCTGTGTTAAATGTACAAATAAAACAAACTTAAAAACAAAAACTATTGGCCCTCATTTATCAAAAGTGCGTACACCAAATTTCCAGCGTACACCTTGCGTACACCCAAAACCACGGTGAGTTTGAGATCTAACAATATGGACGTGGGCGTACGGCACGCTCGAATCCTACACCAGCTCAGGAGGTGGTGTACGCACGTTTTGAGTTAGTGAGGAAATGCGCAGAAAAATTCCTAACACCACAAAACGCACTGACAAACTAAAAGATATGATATATTATGACCCACTCTAAAAAAAACTAAAAAAATATAGTAATTATAAACTTCATTGTTTATTTTTGTGCATTGTGGACTTCAGATGCAAGCCCGCTTTACCCTGACGTTTCAGGATTATCCCAGCCAGGTGCACTGTCCTGGGTCCGGTAGCCTAATGAAAGGCTTTCAATGACCAAAAAATAATTCAGGCTACAAAATACATTCTTCTTCTTTTAAATGATTATAATAATACAAATAATAATAACGACATCCTTCTTCTAAATAACAATAAGCATCATTAAAACAAATCATAATAATAAGAAGAATACTATTACAAATTGTCATGCAATTATTAATGTGAATGAATGTTACTTCACATCACATCACATCATCATCACTATTATACATGTGACGTGATTTGAAATTGAATGCTAATTTCAAAAGACGTGCTGTAAAATAATGCATTGCGACTCGATGTCATTTCGGCTCCACGTCGGAGATGTTTCTCTTCTTTGCCGTCTTCTTTGTGTACATGGCGTAAAATGAGGGCGTCGGGGAGCGGAGACTTGAATATATAAGAGCGTGTTATTCTAAATGACGATCGTTTTCGGCCGCGGATTTATCAAAGGCAGGAATTGCGTACACCTGGATTTCAAAGATACGCACAGCTTCATAAATCAGGCGGTGAGAGGAGTGTAAGCATAATCTTACGCCAACATATACACCCGTTTCTACGCAAGATTGATAAATGAGGGCCATTCTGTGGACCAAAAAAAAAAAAAAAAAACCTGAGACACTTCTCAAAATATCTTCTTTTATGTTACCACAGAACATACAGGTTTGGAAAAACATGAGGGAGAGTAAAACATGACAGAATTTCCATTTAATAACTGCATGAAAAAACAGCAACCAAGTCATCATGTCATCATTTCATTTGGGGGTTAGAATAAAATACAGGTGCGTGAGAGATGACATTGCAAATTGAAATTTTTATTGAAAATTATTCAATATTATTATATTTTAAATGCAGAAACTTTGTATGCTGAAAATCCTTCCTTACCGACACAGTTGTCACACAGGCTGCAGTGGGATGTCCGGGGCGGACGGAACATCTTGCATGTGAAACAATATTTAAGCTTTACCACCTGGTCATTTATGAGTATCTCTTTAGTGCGGGGAGGTGGACGGTATGTTGAAGATCCAGAATTATCTTGAAAGAAACCCACAATTTTATTATAAACATATACAAGTTAGGAGACAAAAGACAAATAACAAAGTACATATTCAATGCCTCACCAATCTGTCTCTCTATGTCCGCAGCCTCATCCGGCAAAGCCCTGGGTAAGATCCCTGGGTCTGTAAAACTGGTTTGAAGGAGGGTGAAGATGACAAATAGAAATAACACCCCACCAATTACTGGAATGAAGACAGTGAGGTGATCCACCAGAAAGGGGCAACTGTTATGAATCAAGCACAAAGACAAGGACAAAGTTATCAGCTAATACAAACTGGTTTAAAAAGCGTACTTTCTGATGATAAACCATGACCATGCGGATGCAACTCTTTGAGACTGGCATGTCAAGAAGGGTGGTGGTGATGTCTCTATTGTCAAAAGTAGTAGTATTGTCTAGCAGTTTGAACACTGGGGTCTCTGTGAGTAAGTGCATTCTACTCACTCAAATGTGAAGAATAAGCCACTGGTGATGACAATAAGGACGATGGTCAGCGGGAGCACACCACACTGCCTGGCCAACATAATACGACCATCACAGTAGAAGCGATTATTCCCAGGGAAAATCTCCCATTTTCTCCGCAGGCGCTGGGAGCTTTTCCTCCCACAGGGCAGGGTGGAGGACGTTCCGGTGGTTGATGTTCTGAGCGCTCGTGGGTCAATTTGTTGATACTCACAGTTTTTCATTTTCAGAAAATGTAACTGACGGTCTAGAGTTCGTTGAGTATAACGGAGGTAACGTAACCTTAAGAACAGGTTAAATTAACTTGTTACAAACCAAGCCCTAACAAGTAAAAAGAGGAAGATAAATCGAAACTATATATCAGCTGTGAAGCTCCGCCATATAGTTACTATTATTAAAGATACAGTCAGAAATGTCCTGACAATTTACTTAACGTTAGGTGCTAATAATAATAGATCAAACAACTAACAGTTAACGTTACTGAACTCATTTAACGTTTACTGAAAGTCCACACAGCACATAATGCGTTGCTCAATGCATTCGTTTGCAACTAAAAATCCCCTATAGGGATTAAAACGATGAACAATTATTATATTATCATGCCATGTTGTTGCTTTCAATAACTTAGGAGTCTCTTGGCTAAGCTAATTGCGTTAGCTTTTTGACTAGCTGTCAACTATCTTAGCGGACGACATTACTCCTCACGCGCTGTTCAATCGTCATTTGAACGACACTCGGCTCCTCGCGCTGCCCAATCGCTCTCCAACCACAACGAATCTGATGGGAATCGAAAATTAGATCGGACTATGCTGTTTATAATTTTCTCAGAGCTAATATAACCGAGCGTTAAGCTACGATTGAGATACAACAATATTTACCTCAGTATGATCACTTCCCTAGCCGAGGACTACCTGAAGAAATCGACCAATGACTCGCAAGGGATGCGTCATCTCAGTCAGACCAATGAAAGATCACTTCCGTGACACTACCACACCCTCTGTATAGATTTTCTGATCCGTATTTGTTGAACAAAAAAATTAAAATGTAACAAATATATGAAAACTATCCACAATATGAATGTAACACAATATGCATGCATTAAAGGGCAAACATGCAGAACTTTAAAAAAATATGAAAGAAATAACACATTTATTTTAATTACCTTTTGTGGCCCAAAGTGACACAACTTATAGTTCTCCTTTAAAAAAATGTAAAATTATAGCAAAGAGCACTTTTTTGTTTTGTAAAGCTGGTCCAGTGTTGGCATTGTTAACGAAACAATTATTCTGTGTCTATATATATATATATATAATCAGCAAGTTGAAATAAATGTGAATATAAATGTTGGATGAGAAAAAGTAAGCCTAAACATGTTTAACGATCATTAGAAATGCTACTTTGGCAAAAAACTAAAATAAGTTTAATTTGAAGTACTAAAATTAATAAAACAGACAAAATAAAGCTAAACTAGAAAAAAAATAAAGATGGCAATTAATTAAAAAAAAGTTACTAAAACGAGTTAACAAAAAATGGCCAACTAAAAATATTAATTAATAGTATAAGAGTAAATAATATTAAAATTATATTGGAACTGTCACACTCTTTTTTGACCATTTTTTTAACGAATAGACCACTTATGACACTTTGTATCCACTAGATGGTGATACAACACAATATAACAGGGATCTTGATGCCTGGATGAACCCTTTTTTCATGCAAAATACAGACCTATTTAATGAAGGCCTGAATTTTTTTTTTATGGATATCAAAAGTAACTTAGCATTCAAGCACAGCATAAGGTTTCATAACAAGTTTGCCTAAAGTTTTTTTTTTCTAATAAAAGAGAAAAGATACAATACTAATTTGTAAACGATCCAATAAGGATATTTATTAAATACTTATCCAATACAAAAATATATATTAGCCCTTTAAGGAACACCAGAATTCGTCTTAAAATAATAAAATGCATTTATTACAAAGCTATTTGACAAGCAGCAATAATATTTTTCAAAACCAGGTCAGAGGAATGTTATGAAGACTGAAACAAGCTAATTGTATTCCTGTAAAGTTAAGTCCACGGAAAGAAGTTACAGTGCAGAGCCAGACCTAAAAACCAATATGATATAAAATACCCAAGGATGCATCGTGTATAAACTGAGCAAGACTGCCATTGCATCAAGAGGTAAAGGACTTGATTATTTCTGCACATCCCCACAGCACATCTTAGGCCAGGTTTGTGATCCTTTTGTCGTTGTATTTGGTCAGGCCTGAACAGCCTTTCATCTTGCAGCAGAGGATCATACTGAAAAAGCAGGTGGCCACAGATCCAGTAAAGCACAGGCGAGGAGGAAGCAAGAAACCGTGTCAACACCTGAGAGGACACAATAAAACAAGGCATGTTGAGCAAGTATACTACATGTCACATTATAATGACCAATTTCAATAATCTTACCTGCACGTGCATAAAGAAAATCCCAAAAAGAAGAAGGACAGAACTGTGCACAATGTAAACAAAGACTTTTGGGTTACAGAAGCCATGCAGTTTTCTGTCTTTTCCTCTGTGTCCCAAACCCAAATACATACAAAACACTGGGTTAGCCAATATGTACATACATAAGGCGATGGATCCCAGAATTGCAACGGGCAGCGCCAAAATAAAGTTGGGTATCTGCTTCCATTGAAAGTATCGAAGGAAGCCCACATCCCAATAAGCATCTTGTATGTACGAATACAAAAGTGGTATTTTCCATTGGCACCATCTTGGTGTTGGAGAGTCTGCATCAGCCACACGGTATCCTTTGTCCCGGGCCAAATTAAGCAGCACAGGGGGAACTTCAGTAGCAGTTGGATGGCAAAATGTTTGGTAACCATAGAACTGAAACAGGCAAAAAGGTAGCGCTACAAGAGCTGCATATAATGTTCCTATGAGCACAAAACGAATAAGCTCCCAGACATAGTGACGATATCGAACGCACCCTTCTCCTTTGCTAAAGGCCCGGGTACGGGCAAGACCCCATTGCAAAGAGAGATACAGCAAAAATCCAACATTCACAAGCCCATTGGCACGAGCACCCGTAGTAAACCCCAGCAGAAGACAAGCTCCTATTGTGAATCTTTTCTCTAGTAACCAGAGGCCTGAGAAGGTGAGAGCTGCAAAGAGAGTCTCTGAATAGCCTGCAACCATAAAAACATTAGCTGGTGTCAGACAGTACATCAAGACAGCAACAAGGGCAAGTTTTCTGTTCTGCACCACCAAACGACTCAGTTTGTATAATGCCACGGCACTTATGACAAAAAGAATACTATTGCCAATAGCCACAGCTAAAACTAATCGGCCATGCATTGTGAGAAATCCACACATAGGCCACAGAGCCGTGGCTGCCAGTAATCTCAGGATGAGAGGAAACAGAGGAAAGAATGCAAAATTGTGTTCATATAAGTATCCATGTTCTGCAATGAAGATGAAATGCTCTGCATCCCAGTGACTAAGGCCGCCAAATAATGCTTCGATGACAGGGTCAAGCAGGAGAGGGGGCTCTGATCGCGGAGGGCTAAAGGCATCTGCCACATGGTCTGGAATCACTGCATTCAGTACAGTCTGCAAAGGAGCACAACATAAACAAACAGCAGTTTTCATATGCCCAATTCTGCAGTAGGTGTCAGTCTAATCCCAATTTCACAAAAAAGGCGTAAGCGCTTATTTTGTGGCGCTTTATATCAAGTAATAAATGAAGATAGCATGCAGAATACAAGTACAAATACTTTTATTTTAGTCTATTTCAGTCGTTCATGTCAGTTGCTTACCTGTAAAAATAGAGAAAGCAGTCGCGTGAACGTTGCAAACTGTACAACTGTCCACACGTCTTGATTTTCACAATTGTTTGAAGGTGACATGTTTTACAGAAACTTTCATCAACGAAAACAAAAAAATTTCCCTCACTGAAACTAATCAAAATAGGCTCGGTAAATTAGCAGATACGATAAGCGAGGCATCCTTGAAACAAAATGAGCCCAAAAAGGCAGTAATCTTTTTTTTCATTGGGTTTGTAAAAGCAAAGACATCTCTACCGCAGTCGAATAACAAAACAAAGTTAATAGAATTTTCAATTCGTCTCATAAAACCACTGAATGAAACGATAGAAGAAACGAAACGCACTTCCGTCATGCAGTCATGTATGTCAAAATAAAAGTCCCATTGACTTAACCGATACCTTATATAAACCATTCATAATATACATTACTTATCAAATGAATACCTTCAAAATAGCGAACCATTCAATTAATTTTCTACTGCCTAAACGAAGAAAATATGTATACTTTGCTTCCGGTTTTCATGGTCTCACAACGAACTACTTTCATTGCTATCAACTGGCTATTAAAGTAATATTGAATCTTGCTCCTAAACTAATTTGTAACGTACAAAGAAAACGTTATACAAATATTTTCTTAAATCTTTGATTTGATTTAACCATCCATTCATAATCACATTCTAGGATAAGTGGGCTGTACTTTATTAAATAAAATAAAACATCTAAATGAAAATAATCACAAACATCTTACCAAGATTTAATGTACATTTATTCTTACCACGTGGAACATATAGTATAAAGATTTCATAGTGAATAAATGATATTCATTGAGCCAAAAAGGGGAAAAAACAAGGAATTTACATTAAGCTACATAGTCTGAATACAAATATGCAGAATTCATATCACTGGAGAAAAAATATCTCAACTGTGTTCTTCATCTAGAGTTATTTTGTTGTACCAGGAGACGAAATTAAAATATTTCAGTTGTTTTGCTGCACTATAGAGGAACCGTGGTGGCCAAAAGATGGTTTAGTTTATATACCTAGGGATTTTGATGCAATTAACCCAACTTAAGTGTCCGCTCTTCTTCTTCAAGGATAAAAAGGGATAAGAAGCAAGAGTGTGTGAAAGATAGAGAGAGAAAAGGAGGTGTAAATGTACAACATCTTATATACAGTACAGCCTCAGCTGCATCTTAAGTTCAAAACCAGTCCTAGGAGGTGATTTCTTTATAGGGGTCAATTCATACAATCAAGGGTTAAAGAGAGAGAGGTCAGGGTGTTGTACGTCCTTGATACTTTGGGGGGTTACTCTCCTCACCAGCAAACTAATGGTTTAAAAACGGAGCTGACTGAGCCAACATTTTCCCCATGTGGAACAGTGCAGTATGTTTGCAGTATGTTTACAGTTGAGTAATGTACAGAAAATGATAACTCATTTCTGCTGTACACGCATTCAGAAAGTTTGACCGTGTAGCATCAAAATACAACCACCAAACAATGAAGAGTCTACCTGTTAATGTGAACAAGAGCTGTGTATTATTTGCACCCTCTGGGGAGAACAAAAGAACAATTAACCCCAAAACTCACTGTAAACAAGACAGCAACTTTGGTAAATAGTTTGTTTTTTTTCAAGCTATTTATTTTATTCATTTATTTATTTTATTATAAAAAGTTATTTCACCTCAGACAAGGACACAAAAGTTGGGGTCCCTGTCCATGTCATCTAGTTGGCATCAGTGTTACAGTTTGTGTCAGTGTGTTGAGGCTCTGGTTCATGAACCACAGCAAATTCGTGACAACCTTCCCAAAGTGAGACGCGGAGAAAAGGGGAACCAGTGGGTGTAATATGAAAGGGCTTGCATAAATTAAAAAAAAAAAAAAAAGAAAGAAAAAAAAGTCAATTTTCTCTGCTTTCAATCCCCACTCACAAATGGGGAGGACAGGCAAGGGGGAAGTACGAAAACCAGAGAAGGTGGAGCCATAGCTCCGCACAGCTGTCATGACTGGCCTATCAAAAAGAGTACATCACAGATGACATGGGACACCAATGAGTTCATGAGTGGGGAGACAGAAAGGTCCAGTAGCCGCGATTCATAGAGCGTAAACTCAGAGTGGTTCTCCTCCACCTTAGCGAGGGCAAGCAGAGCCCGAGCAGCCCGCCGCATCATGTCTACACTTGTTGGCTCAAAGTGTGACCCCTGCATGTGCAGTAAGGAACCTTGGCTCTGCTGGAACTGTGTAGCTGCTAAGCTGTCCTCCAAGAAACCCAACAGATTCCCTACACTGGCCTTCTGTACCGCAATGGCTCGGGCTGCCAGGCTGTCACCCTGTGCAAGATTGGCCAGCAGCACAACCGCCATCTCCCGACAAACAGGCACCTTTCGCTCTCCAACTAGACGCACAAGGTTCCCAAAGAGCTTCTCTAATCTACTAAAAGGTGGCGTCGCCAGAATTAGGTCCACATTGTTGTCCTGAATGCTGAGCTTACAGAGGGTCTCCAGGACTAGTCTCTGGGGGACAAGGCGCCATTAAGCCCAAGACTAGGGAAGGGGTCTTGGGCTTCGGCTGAAGGACAAACGGCCCAATGTAGCAAGCCATCCAGCAGAGGCAGGCAGATGCTCTCCGTGTAGACTGAGAAGTCAAGCTGGCCTGAGATGTTGGCAAGAGTGACTAAGCAATTTTCCCGCAGTAGCTCCAGACAGTCCCACCACCATTCGTCTTTCTTGCTACCAAGACTCTCATCCACCTCTTCTTCTTTTTCGTAGGTTAAAGGTGCCTGCTTTCGCTCTGGATGCAGATGATGGAGAAGCAGCAGGCGGCCCAGCAATAGCAACAGCCCTGGGTGCTTGGACATCTCTGAGTCATTGCCCGGGATGAAAGAGAGGCTGCGGACAATGTTGGAGACACAAAGGCAGCGACGGGCAAGGGAATCTTGCCAGTCTGAGAGCTTGACAAGAGGAGCTTCATCCTTGCTGTGTGGCTCATCTTCTAAAATTGCAATGCAGCTCTGACCCTGTAATGATGGGCTTGGAGGTGCTGGCCTAATGTTTTCTGGAGTTGTCGCCTCTGACAATTTTTTGTCTGGATCTTTCTCTAGGTGTGATGTCCCCTCAGAGGCAGTTTCTAAGCGGTCAGCAGGTCTGTCCTCTCTCAAATCTGAAACTCCGTTGCTCACTTTCTCAGTTGATGACTCTGGAGAGGCTGCCGGATGACTCTGGAGAGACTGCCGGTCCACTTCTTTCGGTGCTCTTCACTGGATGAGGGCAGTGAAGGTGCCTGGCTGTCCTTCTGAGCTCCTCTCTTCCTGTCTGGGACCTGGGCAGGTAGATGCTTCCGATTGGTGCAACAGGTCCATCTTGCTTTCAAAGTGGGTCTGGATGTGTTCTGTTGTATCACCTCCACCGATACTCCAGTGCAGAAGGCCACTGTCAAATTCCTGCGATCGGCCAAGCTTCTTAGAGCAGTCCACCACAAACGGATCCTTCTTTCGCACAATCTTCAAGGGAAGCTTATCAAACTTGCTAGCCTGTTTAGGCTTCTCTTGAGCCACAGCCAACTCAAGACAAGGTGGCTCCTGAAGTCTTGGATTCTGCAGATGACTCCCCTTCAATCCCATGGCAATCTTCTTTCTTTACGGAGTCATCAAGCATTCTTGGCATTTCTTCTTGTTTTATCTGGAGCGGTGTTGAATGTTGTTCTTGATGTTTTAACCTGTGCATTTCCTCTCCTTCATCTTCCTCCTCCGTTTCTCCATCTTCCTCCATGCCCTCCACCAATACCTCGTCATCAACTGTGTCTTCATCTTTTTGAGCACGCTGGGATCCAACAGAGCTCTTTGTCCTGGATTACCAACTTCATATTCCCTCAGAATCCCAAAGATCTCAATGAGAACAACGGCGGAAATACTCAACAATTAATTCCAGGAAACCAGGGAGCTACAAAAGAAGACATTAATATGTTATTTAGGATGAAAACTTAAATAACGGAAAATATGTCATTTCCCAAAACAACTCACCTGCATAAGGTTGAAATTAGAAATACTGTTGTCATCATATAACAAGATGTTGATGGTGTCTAAAGCCCATGTGCTCTCTGCCAACAGTCCTGATTTAAGGGACATCATGACTCTCCATGCTTCTGGAGTGCCTACAAAAGTTGTATACAGTTATATTTCCATATCTCACAGGTCTAAGCCATATAAATGACCAAATTGTAATTCACTACAACACATGATGAACTCTTACCAATTTCTTTCATGGTGAGACGCCTACGCGATTTGAGAACTGGCGGAGTAGCCTCAATTGATCCTGGAGGGAAGGATAGGTCTCTTCTCATCATTGGAGGCTGTACTGAGGGAGGTACAATGTGAGATGCAGGGACTGGAGGTTCCACCTTCTGCATTTTGATATTGCTGGGCATGTAGGGTGATTTGCTGGGGAAGTCCTACTTTCCATGGGGCGAGGCATGGGTGTGGGGCTTGACACCTGTGGAATGTGATTTTGCATGGTTTGAGGAGACTGGTAGTTGGACTGCAAGGGTCTGCTCATTGGTGGACCTGCACTACCAGGACCATAAGGCGGCTGTCGTGGCCCAGGCCACTGCCCATCATGATTCATGCGTGGCTCAGACGACATCATGTCTTCAGATCGGTTCATTGTATGGTAGCCAGGTCCCTGGCCAGGACCAGCAGGTGGTCCTTGACGGTTAGGTAACTGGGGTAGCCCATATCACCTCGGCCCGGCCACATGCCAGCTTGAGGACCGTCAGGACCAGACTGCATTGGACTGCCCATCATTTGAGGTGGCATGGAACCCTGGGAGTTTGGGCCTGTCCCTGCTTGCATCCGATCTCTTACAAAAGAGAACTGATTCTGAGGACCGGGTGGACGCGCTCTGAACCAGGGTAAGAACTGTTATACTGGTTAAACATTTCCTGCTGACCACTTGAGGGACCACTAGGGGGAGCCTGTGGTGGTGGCTGTGACTGCTGAGTATTGTATGGCCCACTGAACATCTCACCGTCATGATGCCGTTTAGCTGGTGGGTAGCTCCCATCACCAGGCCTTTTGTAGTTCTAAAATGCAAACAAATTATATAAAATATATGTCAAGGCTTTTAGTAACATTTATTAATTATACTGAACGTCAAAAAGAAAAATATCATATTCTATTCACTGCTTTCCTACCAATTGTTGTTGCGGGTACATTCCAGGCTGCTGATTCGGATAGGAACCACCAGGAGGCGCACCTTGCCCAGGATACTGATTACTATAGGAATCATGTCTGCACAAGCACCATGAGTAAGAGAAATCAGTATAAAAGATATAGCCGATAAACAAATACAATCTTCATAAAAACAAATGGAGTAGTCGACTGACCGCTGCTGCTGTGGAGGGTAACGATTTGGTGAGTACATCCCAGATTCAGCATTGGAAGGCATCATATTTGGCTGTGGCACTCCAGGACCCATGCTGCTATCTGTGCCCATCCCTGACTCTGGTCTATGCAATGCAGGAGAGGTTAGAGTTTATTGTATCATTTACATAGCACCAAAAAAAAGGGGATGAGTTTATATACAAAAAGTAAAGATTTAGTATACCTTCTGTCATAGCCGGGGCCATATGGATACTGATGCCGCTGGCCCATAGGTATGTTTCCCATAGGGCCTTGTGGTCCCCTGTTGCACTGATCCCAAGACTGCTGTTGGGACCCTGTCCACTAGACATGAACTGTTCTCCAACTAGGACCACAAGCACATAGCTCATTACACCATGTGACACTATTATAAAATACGAACTGATATACAAGATGTGCAGGACAAATTATGTTACAAAAATACAACAAACAATACAAACCTTTACGCATACCACTAAAGTGGTCTTTATTGGGTTCATAGGGTCCCATGCGACCAGGCATTTCTGGGGTGCTCATGCCTGACTGGTAGCCAGAGTTTGGGGTCATAGTACTTCTTCGTGAGAAGTCGCTATCAGCAAATGGATCTTGCAAGTTCACACTACTCCTAAGAAACAGGGCAGGTAGAAGCGGTTCACAGTCAAACGACACAGGCAGTAGCACAAGACAAACAACAAAACTCACCTGCCACTTGGCATTGGGGGCATCTGGCTGTGTGGGGTGGAGGCAGGAGTAGGGGGCTTCAAGTCTCCGCCTTCCGCCATGGAGCTGCTAGTGGACTGTGGAGTCTGGGGACCCTGGAGAGAGCCAGATCCAGCTGTACCATGCAACAAAAAAAGGAGAGAAGTTTTGGAACATTATACTTCTATGTTCTCAATTTATATGCAAGTACTACATCATCAATAGCACCACAAAACAAAGTCTTGGGAAGGATAGTTTAAAATATGATCCCATTTCATAAAGGATTTTTCTCATAAATAATGCAGAGAAATGCTCAGAATCTAATGTTGTAAGACGTATATCATCACATTTGTTAACATCTAAAACGTGTTTCAAGGTTTCGTTAAGCTTTAAAGGTATTATTGTGATAATTTGTCATTAGTGATGATGCTAAATACACTGAGTTCAAACAGAGCTCAGCTTGAATTGCACCAGCAATATTAATTGATAAACTTGTAATGGTGCTGCTTTCAATAACAGTCATTTTTAAACAAAAAAATTGAGCAAAACATTTATTATACCTTCCTTCCTTCATTTTGGGATAGGGGTTTTTGTTGCAGAAGTTTAATTGTTAAGATTTACCTGTACTTGCTTCAATACATGGCATGAGACAAATTAAGTTGCCAGCACTCACCTGGGGAGGGAGGCTGAATTTTGGCCTGGTTCTTTTTGCTGTCTCCAGATATAATTTCAGGTGGTGGGTCCTCTCCACGCTCAATCTTACATTTCAAAAGCATACAGACATTGGATGTACTGCTTTTTCAGGAGAGCTGGCGGCACTGCTGGAGGTCCCCACGTTCAGATTTGTGGCCAGCTCCCTCCATTTTTTGTTCTTATTAACCTGCAATTACAAGGATGCCAAAGCATATAAGCAAACACCCTTGAGAGAAAATGAGTTGAGATCTCCAACATTATCAAAATGTGTATGGACAGGCTGTATATACCTGTGTAAGACCTCCAATCCTCCTTGACGGACATGTAGAGCCGGAAGAGTATCAGAGGGCTTGCGTCCCACAGCTGGCAGATTACTCATGCCCATGGCTTTTTCCTCTATGAAAGCCAAGTAACGGTCTACCCACATCTTTCTTTCTGGCTCTGGGCCTATCTCATACAACCGAGTGATCTTCTCATTGGTTGTTGTGGAGGAACTTGACTTCAGAAAGACGCAGTTTATATGGAAGGAATTACACATGAGGTGCAACAAAGGATGACTGATTTCGGCTGTAAAGGCATTATACATCCATCTAAATGTTAAACAAACCTTGGATTTGATTCTGTCTTGGGTGTACCCTCAACTTTGTTATTTATTTTCTGGGCTTGGTTGAGTTTCCCATCCACATAGCAAGAGTCCGGACCAGGGGACATGCCTAGAAGAGAAACATACATTAACCGTGACATTAACCTGGCACAGGATTTGAATTTACAATGTAAGTACTTTAATTTCTGCTAGGTTATGTAGTATACAAAAATAAACTTGTTATTAACTTACCACTAGTGTTGTTAGACATGTTACCACCCATGGGTACGGGAGAACCCTGAGTGTTCATTCATCCCAGCATGTTGTTCATTTGAGCCATACGGAGGTCCTGAGCCCATCATACCAGGACCAGGAGACATATTGGAGTAACCTGGTAGTCTGTGAGGGAAAACAGTCAACATTTCAATTCAGATAGACTTCGTGACCAGCAGTTGTATTAAAAAAAATTGAAAAGTTTAACAAATCAGACGTTTAAAATGTAACAATCCAGAAGGGGCACATGCAGTAGAACTGTGACCTCAAAACCAAGGTACATAACGAGAATCATGATATCTGTGTACCGTTACACACCTGGTACTTAATGATATTGTGAAACTTCAGTTGCATTTCAGTTCTTGCGTACCTGTCTGTGTATCGAGTTGGAAGGTCCGTGCTGCAATGCTGCGACCTCCTGAGGCTTCTGTTGAGGCCTGGAGGAGGACACATCCCGGATTCCCACTTGAGGGGGTATGTTGCCCATATTAGGGCCCATACCGGGACCCATGTTGGGACCCAGTGTTAGGACCCATGTTGGGACCCATGTTGGGACCAAAGGGGCGTGCACCCATCTGGCCATGAGGCATCCTCCCAGAAGCCATACCAGCAAACAGTGGCCCTCCTCCTTGCCCAGACATGGGATTCAAGGATCCGCCCATGCCAGGGCCTGGGGCATGGCATTAGGCATGCCACTGGTAACCAGGCTGCCTGGGTAACCTGAAGAGGAAGTATGGGAAGTTATGGACAATACTAAATAAATGATAGTTTTACAGTAACAAAGCCAGTTGAATTCCTCAACACAGCACATTGTAGAGAAAAATTTATATATTTACTAAGAAACCTAATCCAGGGATACATTTTCTGCGATGAAAAAAAAATCTGAAAACCACAATAACAAAATTAGCAGTTTGGTCAATTAAAAGTCAGCATTGGCCAAATGTGGTGGGGTCTAGAAGCCTCATTGGTGGAGTTCCAGGTCTTTGAGTGCTTTAGCAGCATGTAGGCTGCTGTAACCCACAGTCACTGTAGCTGCTCAACTGACGTGAGCCACTGCTGAATTGTCAACTCCCTTTTTTCACTAAAGCTAAAAATAACCACACTGGCATCTACTGGTCACACAAACAGAAAAGAAGAGAGTGAGAAGGATTTGGAAGGACAGCAAGAACAGAAAGAAAGAGAAAGACTAAATTCCAGTCCATTGTCTGGCACCTCCACTACAATCACTTCTCTTTTAACATAAGCCTTTTTTGAATGTGCATTTTTCTTATTTTTGTCTACACGGTGTGAAATGTTTAGCACTATGCCACATACCTTGTGGTCCAATACGATCACACCCTCAGGCCATAGTTTGCCACAGAGTTGTTCTGCTGATAAGGGACCATTCCAGCATGCACCTGGCCCCCAGATGACTGACGAGGACAAAGCAGAGCTATACTGTGGAGACCCATAGGGTGCCATCTAGGGTTTTCTCTGCATATATCCTGTGCAGAAAACAAGGATGTATTTGATACAATAAATAAAAAGTGAGCATGAAGACGGAAATTGAGTCCTGTCATTGTAAGAGTGGGAGGACTTGTGCAAACTTGAGCTACCTCTCTCTTGGCCCATGCCAGGTTCGAATTCATTGAAGAGTGCATGATCCCATCAGACTGTCCACTTGAAGGGCGAGGAGGCATCTGGTTCCCTACAAATGAGAAATGCACAAATTGTAGTTAAAGAAAAAAGAAGGAACCACATTCTATAGCTTTGAGATCAAGAAGAAAATGTGTGCCGTTTTAAATCTAACATTTTGTGTTAAAACTGGAGAAAAACAGATTGCAAATGGGACTACAAAAATAAATTTTATATTTAATTTTGGTAAGTATTTCAAATTCTTTTGCATGACTAGGACACTTATGACACTTAGGATTTCTAAAATAATTTTAAGTTTACTGGCTCTACCTGGCATCGTGGCAGGAGACAGAGGCCCAGAGCGAGATGCTGAGGTGCTGGCAGCGACCCACCGGAGAAGTGTGGGGGGAGAAGGGTGACTGTGCTGGATTGCTCTGTTCTCCTTGACTGCTAGATAGTCTCCAGATGTGCTGACTCCAGGACTCAGAGCACCCTCCGTACCCAGTAGGTAGGTCATTCAGTAGAACCGGATAGGTCCTAAGTAAATAAAACCGTAAAGGTCAGAAAATCTGAAACTAAAAGAAGCCATGGAAGAAATGATCTGTTGCTACTTCCGTTACATGTTTTGATGCACATCCAAGTAAAACAGATTATTGAAAAATATAAAAAATAAATTAGTATGGGGACTTCTGTCGAATTGTTCTTGATTTGAATGCAAGCTTGCAGTCAAACGTAAGAAAGGGACAGGATTAAGCGCACTGAAATGATTGGAGAAGTCGGTCATGTGTCACCAGAGAGAGGTCTGTTCATTTCACAGAAAGATCAAGTTATGATGTTTAACACAAAATTTTTGAATAGATGAATCCTTCAGAGTAAGATCAATGACGTGCATATTTAAAATGTATAGGGTAAATTACCATTTCATGCCAACTTCAAAATCACGGCTTTTTATTTAAATTCCTTCAGGAGGATGAAACAAATGTGGCAGAGTGCAACAAAACAAACAACAGGAGACTCTGCTCAGGACTGCGAATTGAAGCCAGCTCGAGACTGACTCAACAATTCTTCACATCATTATCTTCAGCTTTCACAGATTTTTAAAGAACAATCGCTAAAAAAGAAATCTATTCAGCAGCACAAGAACATCTTAGGACACAATATGTACATACACTGTACTGAAAATTATCCCAAGGACTCACAAAACAAAAGAATCTTAAATCAGCAGCACAGTAGCCAATTCCAATTGTACAACAAAACTTTTCATTCTTCTTTAGAATGAGATCTCCCAGTGGCAGCTTCTTCCACTCTGCAAACAGGCAATGAACTCTGGCACAACATTTTTCTCTCTCTGGGACACACACACACTCTCTCTCTCTCTCTCTCTCTCTCTCTCTCTCTCTCTCTCTCTCTCTCTCTCTCTCCACACATACAATCACACAGCCACAGGCTGCTGGCCTTATTTATCTCATCTGGGAGAAAAAAAGAAAAAGTGAGATCACAGCGTCCCTGAGGTTGCCATGGCAACAGCAGCGAGCTGCACATGTGCTGAGTCAGCGCAGCTGGGTGTCTCTCCATGTGTCCCTTTTCAGACAGTCTTGCAGGTCATAACACACACTCAAATGCAATTATATCTTGGCAACAGAGAAGCAGAATTCACAAGGAAAGAAGTAAAAAGGTACTGAGAAAACCAATGGCATATATTTTCATGACAGACCACATGAAGTTCTCCATTTAGCAACAATCTCAAAGGTCCTACATAATCACTCCTGAGATAAAGGTGCAGCTGAGGCTGAATTATGTTCACATCTTTAAACTAAATACCTTGAACTAAAAGTCAACATAAAATAGAATGCTTTCGACTGAAACAACTTGATTGTGCATTTGTGAATACGTCAAATTCACAATGCATCTTTAAATGCGTCTGGACGCAATCAACAGCCTGTGTGAAATGAAAGTGTCAGACTCACTGGTAGACTGGAGGGTCTGCCCTGCATGTCCTCTGTGCTGCTCTTCGATGCCAGAGGCGGGCCGGAGGTTGGAGCGCTGGACTGGGAGCTAAAAGACTCCTGGGAATCTCCTGTTGGGGAAAAAGCCATCCCAGGTCAGTCGATATAGGTATTTAGGACAGTGGACACATGCATAGATGCTTTTGCTTACAGATATTATGGGTGTGTTTAGGTCAGTCTCATTGTTAATAATTAAAGTTTCTGTTTTCTGTACTTAAGAATAACCAGTCACAATCCTACTTTTATTACCATATAAGTCTGTGAATGAGGTGGCACTGTGAAATGGAAATGCATTCCAGATTTTAAAATAAATGCAAAAGCAGTCATCCAATTTAGTTCAAACACACCAAATTGAATATTAAACATGTAATTCACAGTAAATAGTTTGACAAAACATCATTCAGTGTAGAAAACATATGCAGTTACACTTGTTATTTAGCAGATACAGTCAACACTTTACAGATAAGGTTACATTTGTTAATGCATTGTGTATAAAATAACCATTTTCAAGTTTTTTTTACAGCATTTATGAATCATTCTTAATTCATATACATTCATAATACATTATAAAAAATATAGACTATGAGTCAAAGATTTCTTATTTCAACATTTTTTAAGTAGTATTTTATGCTCACCAAGGCTGCATTTATCTTTATCATAAAATACAGTAAAAACTGTAATGTGAAACATATCAACTACCGGTTCAAAAGTTTAGGGTTCGGTAAGATTTTTTGTTTTTAAAAGAAGTCTCTTCTGCTCACCAAGGCTGCAATTTTTTTATAAAAAATACACAAAAAACACAGTAATATTGTGAAATATTATGCCAATTTAAAATGATTTTTTTATGTTAATATATATTAAAATGTAATTTATTTATCTGAAAAAAGCTGAATTTTCAGCATCATTACTCCAGTCTTCAGTGTTCACATGATCCTTCACAAATCACTCTAATATGATGATTTTATGCTCCAAAAACATGTACTATTATTATCCATGTTGAAAACAGTTTTTACATTTTTATTTCAGGATTCTTTGATGAATAGAAAGTTCAAAGAACAGCATTTATTTCATTAGAATCTTTTCTAACATTATAAATGTCTTTACTGTAACTTTTGATCAATGTAACTCATCCTCTGATGAATAGAAGTATTGATTTCTTATTTATTTCCCCCAAATATAAAATACAAACTTCTCTTACTGACCCCTGGAGTACGTATGATGCTAAAAATTCAGCTTTTTTTCAGATAGGAATAAATCTCACATTTTAATATATATTAACATAAAAAAGTCATTTTAAATTGTCATAATATTTCACAGATATTACTGTGTTTTTTGTGTATTTCCATATCCAGAAAATTCCCAGCCTTGGTGAGCAGAAGAGACTTCTTTTAAAGACATAAAAACCCTATCGACCCTGAAACTTTTGACCGGTAGAGTCTACTGTGTGTTACAATTTAAAAGAACTGTTTGAATTATAATTTATTTCTGTGATGAAAAAGCTGAAGACTGGAAGTAATTCAGAGTCCTTTCACTTTCATCCACCAACTTGGATAAAAAAGCAGAAAGCTTAAGTTACCTGAGGAGGAGGAGGAAAGTCGCTCGATACGGTGATTGTTGTTGCTGCTGCTGCTGTTGTTGTGGGGGATTCTGGGAGATCTGAACGTGGGCTGTCCCTGCGGCATCTGTCCGTGCTCCCCGGGCTGCTGAGAGAGCAGGTGTCCGGGCTGCCCTGCGGTGGCTGCTGCTGGTGGTGGTGGTTGCGGCGGTGCTGCTGCTGAGGACCTTGGCCGGGCGGGTAACTGGGCTGGGGCTGGGATGCAGGAGGGGCCTCGGAGCTCCCCTGCTGTGAGGGCTGGGACTGAGGCACCTGTTGCTGTGGATATGGAGACTGACTAGACTGGGATGCTGCTGAGGACTGAGAGTACGGGGACTGGGACTGGGTTGGGCCCGGAGAGGCGGGCATTTGACCTTGAGGCTGCTGGGACATGTGGGGTTGTTGGTAAGGAGGGCCAGTCTGTACATGGGGCCAGATGACTGGGGTGCATGAGGTTGCTGTGAATAAGGTGCCTGACTTCCTGTTTGCCCAGGGGAAGGCTGGGGGTATGGCGACTGCTGCCTGCCCGGAGTGAGGCCCTTGACCATGCTGGCCATAATAAGGCTGCTGCCCCTGCTGCACGTAACCCCCTGGTCCCTGCTGTCCGCACTATGGCATCTGCGAAAACAAGTAGGATGGCACTAAAGATCATTACACTCATGGCATTTCCCACACTGATTAAATCATGCGAGTAAATGGACAAAAAAATAAACTTTTCCCATGCAATAGACAAGGTTTCCACTTCTTTTGACAAATGAATTTGCAACACTGATGCTTTTATTCCTATTAATTACTGTAACGCTGCTTCTGAAGCAATCTGTGTATTGTATTAAGCACTATAAAAGTTGACTTGAATTTCCATGACTCGTTCTTAATTTAAGGGTTAAAAGATTTGAATTGCTACTTTAAAAAAGAAAAGAGAACTCGCTAAAATGTCCTTAGATTTGAATGTAGGAAACAGAGAATAGCTCATAATGTTTTAACACACAGCATAGGAAAATGGATATTTCCACATCAGAAATCTTCCACCACGCTGGACCAGGCCTGAGAAATCACATTTTTGTAATTCCGAATATTGTTGATATGGGGAGTTTAAACGGACAAACACAGGGATCCGAAGTCTCACGGTTAAAGTAACAAGATCAGATGGTTTTATTTATCCGTTTATAAACTGTACATAATGAAGCCCACCACATTTTATCCTTCATATTCCTTTCAGAATAAGAAATTGATAAAAATGCAGATTGATAAAAAATTTTTACCAGAAAGTGTGACCTTGTTCTGGTTTTACATTTGTAATAATATTAATTTATTAAGGCTAGGAATGTCTAATAGAATTGATGTTCCACCTGAATATTCAACCACCTGGGACACAATATGCTAGTGCTACATTTTTGTATTTGTTTTCCCAACACCAAAAAAAAAAGCCAAGAATTAAACCATTTAAATTCAAATTAAGAATATATTCATTCTTAATCTGTCTTTTTTGAAAGAGCATAGATTCTGGAAGGAAAATTGAAATTTTTGGGTGCTAAACTAACTTTAGAAGCTTACAATGTCTTGGTAAAGTGCTAAACAAAATTACATGGATACCAGTACATTGAAATCACAATGGTAAAAGAACTCTGCAAAACAATCCAGTATTTCCTCCAAATGGCCGAAGCGCATCTAGAGTTACAAAATATGCATTATTAGTTACAACATTTCCACAATATTGTCATTTTATAACAAGAATGCAGCACATAAAGCAAAAAACTGTATCAATGGGTTGGGACAGTATAAATGCCGTAACATACGCCGTATCCCAAAGAGCAACACTAACTGAACCAAGAACATG
>JAQIUQ010003235.1:297500-322376 GCA_030378365.1 Hybognathus amarus | reverse complement strand
CATAGTTACGTATTGCTTCTCATAATATTTAAATTAGATATGTTGCACTAATATGATACTCAAGAAAATGATGCAAATAAAACATGTTCCAGTTGTACTTCCACTCATTCGCTTTTGCAATCTCCAGTAATTAGATAAAAAAATGCTTAACCAGACGTTCCAGCAGTTGATCATACAAAAATAACTGGGTTGATCATAAAACAAGTCATATCATTGATTATTGTTTAAGGTTATAGCTGTAGTTACTATATCCATAAAATGGGAAATTGGTGTTAACATTTATAATGGCATACAAAGCTGAGATATTGAGATATTTATAATGGCATAAATGCTACGTGAGATCTCAATATCTCAGCTCTGGAAGGGTTCAGAGCCTCCATTTTTGCACTCATGTGTAAGTATCATGGCCCTCTATCAGAATCCAGAGTTTCAAGAAGATCAGAGCAACTCAAAATTTCGACCCCCAAAAAAAAACGACAGTGGTACCCCTTATGTTTTTTTTGTGGTGCAAAAAAAAAAAGTTTCTCCAATCTTCTTGAAACTCTGGATTCTGATAGAGGGCCATGAGACTTAGATATAAGTGCACAAATGGAGGCTCTGGACCCTTCCAGAGCTGAGATATTGAGATAATTCTAATGGTATACAGAGCTGAGATATTGAGATATTTATAATGGCATAAATGCTACGTGAGATCTCAATATCTCAGCTCTTGAAGGGTCTAGAGCCTCCATTTTTGCACTCATGTGTTAGTATCATGGCCCTCTATCAGAATCCAGAGTTTCAAGAAGATCAGAGCAACTCAAAATTTCGAACCCAAAAAAAAAAAACGACAGTGGTACCCCTTATGTTTTTTTTTTTTGGTGCAAAAAATAAGTTTCTCCAATCTTCTTGAAACTCTGGAATCTGGTAGAGGGCCATGAGACTTAGATATAAGTGCAAAAATGGAGAATCTTAGACCCTTCCAGAGCTGAGATATTGAGATATTTATAATGGCATACAAAGCTGAGATATTGAGATATTTATAATGGCATAAATGCTACGTGAGATCTCAATATCTCAGCTCTGGAAGGGTCTAGAGCCTCCATTTTTGCACTCATGTGTAAGTATCATGGCCCTCTATCAGAATCCAGAGTTTCAAGAAGATCAGAGCAACTCAAAATTTCGACCCCAAAAAAAAAAACGACAGTGGTACCCCTTATGTTTGTTTTTTTTTGGTGCAAAAAAAAAGTTTCTCCAATCTTCTTGAAACTCTGGATTCTGATAGAGGGCCATGAGACTTAGATATAAGTGCAAAAATGGAGGCTCTAGACCCTTCCAGAGCTGAGATATTGAGATAATTCTAATGGTATACAGAGCTGAGATATTGAGATATTTATAATGGCATAAATGCTACGTGAGATCTCAATATCTCAGCTCTGGAAGGGTCTAGAGCCTCCATTTTGGCACTCAGGTCTAAGTCCCATGGCCCTCTATCAGAATCCAGAGTTTCAAGAGATCAGAGCAACTCAAAAATTTGCCCTTAAAAAAAAAAACGACAGTGGTACCCCTTATGTTTTCTTTTTGTGTGAAAATTTTTTTTTCTCCAATCTTCTTTAAACTCTGGATTCCGATAGAGGGTCAAGGGACTTAGACCTGAGTGCAAAAATGGATGCTCTACACCCTTCCAGAGCTGAGATATTGAGATAATTATAATGGCATACAGAGCTGAGATATTGAGATATTTATAATGGCATAAATGCTACGTGAGATCTCAATATCTCAGCTCTGGAAGGGTCTAGAGCCTATATTTTTGCATTTAGGTCTAAGTCCCATGGCCCTCTATCAGAATCCAGAGTTTAAAGAAGATCAGAGCAACTCAAAATTTTGACCTGAAAAAAAAAACGACAGTGGTACCCCTTATGTTTTTTTTTGGTGCGAAAAATAAGTTCCTCCAATCTTCTTGAAACTTTGGATTCTGATTGAGGGCGATGGGACCTAGACCTGAGTGCAAAAATGGAGGCTCAAGACCCTTCCAGAGCTGAGATATTGAGATAATTATAATGGCATACAGAGCTGAGATATTGAGATATTTATAATGGCATAAATGCTACGTGAGATCTCAATATCTCAGCTCTGGAAGGGTCTAGAGCCTCCATTTTTGCACTCATGTGTAAGTATCATGGCCCTCTATCAGAATCCAGAGTTTCAAGAAGATCAGAGCAACTCAAAATTTTGACCCCAAAAAAAACGACAGTGGTACCCCTTATGTTTTTTTTGTTTTTTTGGTGCAAAAAAATAAGTTTCTGCAATCTTCTTGAAACTCTGGATTCTGATAGAGGGCCATGAGACTTAGATATAAGTGCAAAAATGGAGGACCTAGACCCTTCCAGAGCTGAGATATTGAGATATTTATAATGGCATACAAAGCTGAGATATTGAGATATTTATAATGGCATAAATGCTACGTGAGATCTCAATATCTCAGCTCTGGAAGGGTCTAGAGCCTCCATTTTTGCACTCATGTGTAAGTATCATGGCCCTCTTATCAGAATCCAGAGTTTCAAGAAGATCAGAGCAACTCAAAAATTTCGACCCAAAAAAAAAAACGACAGTGGTACCCCTTATGTTTTTTTTTTGGTTCAAAAAAAAAGTTTCTCCAATCTTCTTGAAACTCTGGATTCTGATAGAGGGCCATGAGACTTAGATATAAGTGCAAAAATGGAGGCTCTAGACCCTTCCAGAGCTGAGATATTGAGATAATTCTAATGGTATACATAGCTGAGATATTGAGATATTTAAAATGGCATAAATGCTACGTGAGATCTCAATATCTCAGCTCTGGAAGGGTCTAGAGCCTCCATTTTTGCACTCATGTGTAAGTATCATGGCCCTCTATCAGAATCCAGAGTTTCAAGAAGATCAGAGCAACTCAAAATTTCGACCCCCAAAAAAAACGACAGTGGTACCCCTTATGTTTTTTTTTTGGTGCAAAAAAATAAGTTTCTCCAATCTTCTTGAAACTCTGGATTCTGATAGAGGGCCATGAGACTTAGATATAAGTGCAAAAATGGAGGATGCTAGACCCTTCCAGAGCTGAGATATTGAGATATTTATAATGGCATACAAAGCTGAGATATTGAGATATTTATAATGGCATAAATGCTACGTGAGATCTCAATATCTCAGCTCTGGAAGGGTCTCAGAGCCTCCATTTTTGCACTCATGTGTAAGTATCATGGCCCTCTATCAGAATCCAGAGTTTCAAGAAGATCAGAGCAACTCAAAATTTCGACCCCAAAAATGACGGTCGAACGCTTAAGTTTTTTTGTGCAAGAAAAAGTTTCTCGAATCTTCTTGAAACTCTGGATTCTGATAGAGGGTCAAGGGACTTAGACCTGAGTGCAAAAATGGAGGCTCTAGACCCTTCCAGAGCTGAGATATGGATACAGAGCTGAGATATTGAGATATTTATAATGGCATAAATGCTACGTGAGATCTCAATATCTCAGCTCTGGAAGGTCTAGAGCCTCCATTTTTGCACTCATGTGTAAGTATCATGGCCCTCTATCAGAATCCAGAGTTTCAAGAAGATCAGAGCAACTCAAAATTTCGACCCCAAAAAAACAACAGTGGTACCCCTTATGTTTTGTTTTTTTTGGTGCAAAAAAATAAGTTTCTCCAATCTTCTTGAAACTCTGGAATCTGGTAGAGGGCCATGAGACTTAGATATAAGTGCAAAAATGGAGGATCTAGACCCTTCCAGAGCTGAGATTTTGAGATATTTATAATGGCATACAAAGCTGAGATATTGAGATATTTATAATGGCATAAATGCTACGATGAGATCTCAATATCTCAGCTCTGGAAGGGTCTAGAGCCTCCATTTTTGCACTCATGTGTAAGTATCATGGCCCTCTATCAGAATCCACAGTTTCAAGAAGATCAGAGCAACTCAAAATTTTGACCCGAAAAAACAACAACAGTGGTACCCCTTATGTTTTTTTTTGGTGCGAAAAAATATTTTTCTCACAATCTTCTTTATAACTCTGGATTCTGATATGAGGGTCAAGGGACTTAGACTATAAGTGCAAAAATGGAGGCTCTAGACCCTTCCAGAGCTGAGATATTGAGATAATTATAATGGCATACAGAGCTGAGATATTGAGATATTTATAATGGCATAAATGCTACGTGAGATCTCAATATCTCAGCTCTGGAAGGGTCTAGAGCCTCCATTTTTGCACTCAGGTCTAAGTCCCATGGTCCCTCTATCAGAATCCAGAGTTTCAAGAAGATCAGAGCAACTCAAAATTTTGACCCAAAAAAAAAACGACAGTGGTACGTACCCTTATGTTTTTTTTTGTGCAAAAAATAAGTTTTCTCCAATCTTCTTTAAACTCTGGATTCTGATAGAGGGCCATGGGACTTAGACCTGAGTGCAAAATGGAGGCTCTAGACCCTTCCAGAGCTGAGATATTGAGATAATTATAATGGCATACAGAGCTGAGATATTTAGATATTTATAATGGCATAAATGCTACGTGAGATCTCAATATCTCAGCTCTGGAAGGTCTAGAGCCTCCATTTTTGCACTCAGGTCTAAGTCCCATGGTCCTCTATCAGAATCCAGAGTTTCAAGAAGATCAGAGCAACTCAAAATTTTGACCTGAAAAAAAAAAAACGACAGTGGTACCCCTTATGTTTTTTTTTTGTGCGAAAATTTTTATTTTCTCCAATCTTCTTTAAACTCTGGATTCTGATAGAGGGTCAAGGGACTTAGACCTGAGTGCAAAAATGGAGGCTCTAGACCCTTCCAGAGACTGGAGATATTGAGATATTTATAATGGCATAAATGCTACGTGAGATCTCAATATCTCAGCTCTGGAAGGTCTAGAGCCTCCATTTTTGCACTCAGGTCTAAGTCCCATGGCCCTCTATCAGAATCCAGAGTTTAAAGAAGATCAGAGCAACTCAAAATTTTGACCTGAAAAAAAACGACAGTGGTACCCCTTATGTTTTTTTTTTTTGGTGCGAAAAATAAGTTCCTCCAATCTTCTTGAAACTTTGGATTCTGATAGAGGGCCATGGCACTTAGACCTGATTGCAAAAATGGAGGCGCTAGACGCTTCCAGAGCTGAGATATTGAGATATTTATAATGGCATAAATGCTACGTGAGATCTCAATATCTCAGCTCTGGAAGGGTCTAGAGCCTCCATTTTGGCACTCAGGACTAAGTCCCATGGTCCTCTATCAGAATCCAGAGTTTCAAGAAGATCAGAGTAACTCAAAAATTTGACCTGAAAAAAAAAACGACAGTGGTACCCCTTATGTTTTTTTTGTGTGAAAAAATAATTTTTCTCCAATCTTCTTTAAACTCTGGATTCTGATAGAGGGTCAAGAGACTTAGACCTGAGTGCAAAAATGGATGCTCTAGACCCTTCCAGAGCTGAGATATTGAGATAATTATAATGGCATACAGAGCTGAGATATTGAGATATTTATAATGGCATAAATGCTACGTGAGATCTCAATATCTCTGCTCTGGAAGGGTCTAGAGCCTCCATTTTTGCACTCAGGTCTAAGTCCCATGGCCCTCTATCAGAATCCAGAGTTTAAAGAAGATCAGAGCAACTCAAAATTTTGACCGAAAAAAAAAAAACGACAGTGGTACCCCTTATGTTTTTTTTTTTGGTGCAAAAAATAAGTTCGTCCAATCTTCTTGAAACTTTGGATTCTGATAGAGGGCCATGGGACTTAGACCTGAGTGCAAAAATGGAGGCTCTAGACCCTTCCCAGAGCTGAGATATTGAGATAATTATAATGGCATACAGAGCTGAGATATTGAGATATTTATAATGGCATAAATGCTACATGAGATCTCAATATCTCAGCTCTGGAAGGGTCTAGAGCCTCCATTTTTGCACTCAGGTCTAAGTCCCATGGCCCTCTATCAGAATCCAGAGTTTCAAGAAGATCAGAGCAACTCAAAATTTTGACCTGAAAAAAAAAAACGACAGTGGTACCCCTTATGGTTTTTTTTTGTGCGAAAAAAATATTTTCTCCAATCTTCTTTAAACTCTGGATTCTGATAGAGGGTCAAGGGACTTAGACCTGAGTGCAAAAATGGAGGCTCTAGACCCTTCCAGAGCTGAGATATTGAGATAATTATAATGGCATACAGAGCTGAAATATTGAGATATTTATAATGGCATAAATGCTTCGTGAGATCTCAATATCTCAGCTCTGGAAGGGTCTAGAGCCTCCATTTTTGCACTCAGGTCTAAGTCCCATGGCCCTCTATCAGAATCCAGAGTTTCAAGAAGATCAGAGCAACTCAAAATTTTGACCTGAAAAAAAAACCACAGTGGTACCCCTTATGTTTTTTTTTTTTGGTGCGAAAAAATAAGTTCCTCCAATCTTCTTGAAACTTTGGATTCTGATAGAGGGCCATGGGACTTAGACCTGAGTGCAAAAATGGAGGCTCTAGACCCTTCCAGAGCTGAGATATTGAGATAATTATAATGGCATACAAAGCTGAGATATTGAGATATTTATAATGGCATAAATGCTATGTGAGATCTCAATATCTCAGCTCTGGAAGGGTCTAGAGCCTCCATTTTTGCACTCAGGTCTAAGTCCCATGGCCCTCTATCAGAATCCAGAGTTTCAAGAAGATCAGAGCAACTCAAAATTTTGACCTGAAAAAAAAAAAACGACAGTGGTACCCCTTATGTTTTTTTTGTGCGAAAAAATATGTTTCTCCAATCTTCTTGAAACTCTGGATTCTGATAGAGGGTCAAGGGACTTAGACCTGAGTGCAAAAATGGAGGCTCTAGACCCTTCCAGAGCTGAGATATTGAGATAATTATAATGGCATACAGAGCTGAGATATTGAGATATTTATAATGGCATAAATGTTACGTGAGATCTCAATATCTCAGCTCTAGAAGGTTCTAGAGCCTCCATTTTTGCACTCAAGTCCCATGGCCCTCTATCAGAATCCAGAGTTTCATGAAGATTGGAGAAACATATATATTCGCACCAAAAAACCCAGACAGGGTACCACTGTCGTTTTTTTCGGGTCGAAATTTTGAGTTGCTCTGATCTTTGCAGCTTATTGCATGAAGGCCAGGTCAGCTTATTGCTACGGCACTTTTGGTAATTATAGTGGGTTATTGGACAAATAGTGGGTTTGTGGGACGGAGGCGTGGCCCGGGAGTGGGCGGGGGTGGTCCCGTGACATTTGGTATAATATTAATATAGTGGGTTATACGCCTTATTCACGGCAGCGCCATCTTTGATTTTTAATGAGAATGAAAGCGAGGCTGTGAGGGATAGACATGCATCTCTTTAGTGGGCTGTACTGTTATTTAATGTATTTTCGGATTGTTCTGCTCATGAAACACTGGAAAAATATCCTTCTAAGAAATGTCAGTTGACAAAAAACTCCTGACAATGTAAGTTGTGGAAAATTTTAAGTTATCCAGGAGCTTTATTCAGCTTTTTACAGCGGATGCCATTGGAAACACGGTAAGTCTATCCCTCACAGCCTCACTTTCATACCTGTCATGGCGCCGCTCTGAATAAGGTCTATTGGACAAATAGTGGGTTCGTGGGACGGGGCCGTGGCCCGGGAATGGCTAGGGTAGTGTCACAGGACGTTTGACCAATATAGTTGGTTATTGGACAAATAGTGGGTCTGTGTGATGGAGGGGGCGGTGGGGTTTCGCTCTCTGGCACCAACTAGAGGCGTCCAAATAACCCCTGTCCCGTGCGAATCAAGTCCCGATCTGTTAAATCGAGGGGTAGTCCTAAAAGGCCACTCCTCACCAAGTCTATAGGAGAGTGGGCATCCCACGAACTCCTGACGATCCCTCGGGACCATTATGCGACCAATGGCAGCTTATTAATATGGGCTTTTGTCCACGAACCCCCGGGTTGGACTAACTAATTATATTGCTAGCGCTGATATTGACATCGACTGAACGTTACATGATCACAAGCAGTTTTTTAGACTAGTAGGCGTCAAGACACCTGATTGGCTAATACTACACACTGACAGTAAATTAAATAATGTTTTATTAAATAATTACTGAAAATATCCCTCTCTTCATCCCACACCCCAAACATGACATACAAAATGTTGTGGAACAGAAACAACAACCAGAGATATATTCATAAGCTATCATTTTATTGTCATCACAGTTTGCCAACAGTCCCGCGTCCAAGATTCTACATTGATTAAAAAAGAAAATCAAATGGTAATTATTTTATACGGAAATCATTTATTTATAATTCAGATGAGAATAAAGTTAGGGTTAATTAAAATTAAGGAAAACAAATATATTGATCTGAAAAATTGCAAATTAATTTTACATTCATTCAAGTACTTCTAAGTCGGAAATTGGATGTGAACGGCCTCCCAAGTGCAGCATCCTAATATACAGTAGTCAACGTTTTGAAGTGGATCATGAAAGTTTATCAAAGATAAGAACGGTATTGTTCAAAATCCGCGTGTAACTTTGATGTAAGGTTTGATCCACTTCAAATGTTGACGACATTTGTCGGAAATTGCCCTCAAGTCATTAACAATTGGGAATCTCTGGGATTATTTTAATTCTCCAGTTTCTTGGGTGGGACATAAATGTTAATCATGGCGGATGGGAGAACGCTGGCTGATTATTAGTTTTCCACAACAGCTACATCACCTTGTCTTGTCGTTAAAATATATGTATAAATTTCATTATGCGTTTTATACAAATAACCTGTATTTGACTGAAATATAGGCTTAAAAAAAAAAAAAAAAAAAAAACTCTGACATGAACTAAACTAAGCTGGACAACAAACAAAAAACAAGAGTGTGACACGAATTTCTGGAAGCATTTTATTATCCAGAGATGCCTTTGAAATTCTATATTGGAAAATTATCATCATTTGTGGACTGTGTTCCACACATTAATACGATAACGGTTACAAGCGATCTCTCATGAGAACAAGTTAAAGTACATATAAGCCTGTATTTACACACAGCATCTGCTCACGTCCCAAACAAAGTCCACATCGATCACGATGGAGAAGCGCTTCAGATCATATCACACACAGGCCGTTCCAGACTTTAGGTGTGTGCGTGTGTGTGTGTGCATGACTTACAGATAAAGCGTCTCAGGAGAAAAAGTGAAGCTTCAGGACGTTTGTCAGTGTGAAACTTTGCGGGAAATCAAAACGGCGACATGAGAAACAAAGAGCTGGATTCTAATGTGAGGAACGTCAAACGGCCTCTTCCTGCATTCCCTCTCCTCACGCTTTCATTTGGAGAGTTTCTTCATCCTCTGGTCCAGTGCGGAGAAGTTCTCCTCCACCGACACCAGGTTCTCCTTCATGGTCTGCTGGACCTGAGAATATCATTCAGATATCGTTTCATGAGAAATGTTGAAGGTGTGTGAATAACGCTGGTTTGAGTGTGTGCATGAACGCACCTGCGTCAGAAGAGTGGTGTTGTCCTTCAGAGAGTTGTTGATCATCTGCTGTGTCGTGTCCAGATGGGTCAACAGCTGGCCAAACTGCATCGCTGCAATCCCACAGAAACACACAATAAGAGGTTGGAAGAACAACACAATACACACATGAACACTTCCTCCATCATAAAGAGATTACTGAAATGAAACTGTAAAGAAATGTCTATGTCAGATCATCTTAAAACAACGTGCAATTATTCTAATAATAATTATTATTTAGATGAGGTTTGTTTTGGGGAGGATTAATAATAATAATAATTTATAATAAAATATATCAATTAAATTTTTGGACGGGTGATTGATTTAACCCCTTAACTGTCACTTGCCCGTATACGGGCAACCTAACTTTTCTTCACTATATTACTATTAAATCCTAATCTAGTCATGACAAACTATATATCGTTGGAAAGGTCTAAGACTCCTAAATAGATATTTTAGGTCTGTTTTTTTCTTACAAATTAGAAATGAAGAGTAATATATGAATTTATGACAAGAGTGCGTCTCAAAAAAATCGACGTCATTACAGGAGTTTCTGACCTTTGTCACAAAAAGTCGACGCACACACTTTTAATGATTGAAACTTTGTTTTTCAGTGCTAAAAGTTCATAATAAAACATAATTAGTATTTGTCAATAAAAAAAGATAAAATTATATTTTAAAGGGCGGGTTTACTGCTCTTTTTCTTTGCATGATTGTGTTTATGGGGTGCAATATAACATGTATCCGTGGTTTTTCTTTTTTTAAAAGTCTTATTTTTCATAAATTTCACCTTTATTGTCAGCCGCGCTCTTCCTCTGTCCCCTGCACGAGCGGATGACTTCCTGAGTCTATGAAAACACTCCCTCAGAATGACGTTGTGGGCTCAGATTGGTTTGTTTGGGCCGGTGTGTTGTGATTGGCTAAACTGTCGCTCGCGTTGTCCGGAAGATTAACGCCCATGACCTTTACGGGCGAAACGGGCGGGCATGCCAAAGGTGGATACCATAGACGGTGGATACACGTAAATAATGATGTGGAGACTGCAGTATCAGTGAGGCAGAATCAGACGGAGAAAGCCACGATGAATCGAGTCAAGCAGAACCTCACCACACAAGGCTCTTAATAAAGGTTTCTGAATGATAATTTGCTTCATTTTTTAACTTAATACACTTTTGATTTACACAATAGCATCTGACTGGCAACGATAGCAACTGACTGGCTAACTAATGTTATACTCAAACAGCGTTTGCAGGTTTACGTTCTTGATCAAATCGAAAATAAAGTCATAAAGCATATATATATGAAAAATACATTTACAACATTAGTACTTATACAAAATTCAGGTCCATAATGTTTGTACGCGTTTGCCGTAGACACAAAATAGCCTAACTAGTAGCAGCTAGCCCATAAAGCCTACAAAGCCAGCGCTGGCATTTGAAAGAAAAAAAAAACACAACGCTCCGTCGGTAATTATACATGCAAATACATTTAAAATGATGAAGTCTTAGCCTACTTACAGTGTGGCCCAACAACTGCTGACTTTTAACTGCTGGTTTTAAAGTTGGATCTGCTTCATGATGTAGAAACAGTTTATTGTTTACGTTAATCCGGTTGAACTCGTGGAGATTCTGGAAGCTGTCTCGTAAATGCGCAGCACAGAGAGCTAGATTACCATCGTCACTTTCAGGAATATAATCAAACACAAATTGTGTCCATTGTTGTCGAAGTATAGTGTCCGTGGGAAGCCCGAAACACAGAAGACCTGACAGCTGCGTGAACACAACTCACTCGACGCATGCCCTTTCCTGCATATTCCGGAGGGAGTGGTTGATGCAAATGTGTGGGTTAGTGACGTACCATAACCCAGCTGTAGTCCAAAACGAGTCGTTTTTGTAGGCAATTATACTTCCTGATTTTTAAAAGATGATTTCTCTGCTTACACTAAACTTTCAGTGCTGCAACTTTGCAGAAACTGTTCATGCACCAACAGCAACATTACACACTATTTGAAATCAAAAAAGTGAAATTCCAGTAAACCCGCCCTTTAAAAAGTAAGGTAAGAAGTCCTCTAAAAAGTATAGTATATTATATATATGTAATTTTAAAAAATAATAAAATTTATTATTATTATATCACATATTTTAGTAGTTGTCATAAATTAGGTACCATTTAAAAGCTTACAAACTCAGAATTCATCCTGTGAAAACCGTTTTGAAATTGGACGTTGCGTTACCATAGAAACAGTATTTTTTATTAGGCCCCTGCCCTTTTGGGCATCATCTTTCATAATTTATTATGAAAATCTTTTCTAATCTTGACAAAACACATATTGTCAGAAAGGTCTGAGACTCAAGGTTCCATTTTTAGTGACAGAAGTGATATTTGGATAGAAATTTATTAATTTGTTATGGCAAAATGCATACAATTAAATTCAATGGAATTCAATGGCACCCGGTGGCTATTTTTGGTACTACGACTAAACAAAATCTCATGGGAACTTCAATTTTTGTGATATCAACTTCAAATTTGGAACACAACTTGGTTAGATATATAGCTTTCATTTTTATAGTAATTTTATAGTAAAACATATTTTGTAAAATATTTATTTCATATTAAAAAAATATATTAATAAAGTATATTTGATTTACTGTAAATTCTAAGTCTATATTCCAAACTTAAGTCTATATTCCAAAGCATTCTTGAATTACAACCATTTAAGTTTGTATAGTGCATTTTTATGTCAATTATCAAAAAGGGGGTGACAGTTAAAGGGTTAAAATAATAATAACCACAACAATTGTATTAGTAGCAGTACTATTATTTTGGGGGTATATATATATATATATATATATATATATATATATATATATAATTTTTTTTATTATTAATATATTTTGCAGAAAGCAATAGAGATGAAAGAGATGATGAAGTGAAAGAATACCCTGTTCATGCAGTTCTTTGACAGCCGTCAGTCTCTGCACGACCTGCGGGAGGGACGTGGCCATCACATCCCACTTCTGAACCACATCATACAGCTGAGACACCTGAAACACACATGATGATGATGTCATCAGTACACGACACCTGCTCATACTCAAGCGTGCCGCACAAGCCCTGAAAAGTAAGAAGCCAGAGTGTTTTGATCGCCGCCCCGGTGGCTGGTCCAGGTATAGGTCATAAAACTAAACTATTCAATTACACTGCAAATATCGTTTTTCCAAAGGTGGTTTTGGTCATTTGCTGTCATTTTTATAACACTGATGTAAGTTTGTTTTTAGTTAGTTGCGTGATGCTATAAAAACGGCGGTGCAACGTAATGATTGACAGCTGTGACTGACAGGTTCTCTGTCACTGAAGCACCAGCTGACTATTCGAGGATCTTTGGAGGACTGAGTATTTACTTTTCTTTATGATGTCATCAGTACAGTCATGTGGGACGCACCTTATTCTGGGTCTCGGCATCCTCGATGGCCGCCTTGTGTTTGGCAATTTCATTCATCTTCCCCAGAACACTCTGAAGAAAAATCACACCGCAGTCAGTCTCCACAATAACAGCTCACATACAGTCAGACCGAACAATATCCAGACTATAATATCCAGACTACCTGTAGTCGGGCTTCCACCTGGTCCAGTGTGGCGGCGTCCAGCGCACTGACACGAGCCTGCAGAAGCTCGATAGAGTCCTGAGAGATACGAGATATTAAAATTCCCATCACATAACAACATTCACTCATTTTACATCAAGTTGTCAAGTGTTCTCATAATCTGCTATCTTCGTATTTTCTGGTGATTCCAGTCAATAACATGCATTAAACCCTTTTAATTTTCATCAATGCATTGGTTGTTTTACAATAATGGTGCTGTTTATTGATCAGTGTGTGTGTGTGTTCACCGTCAGACTGGCTCCCTGGACCCCTGCACTGAGTGGACCCTGAAAAAAACACACAAAAGTTTCAAAAGTTTGCATGTGTTTAGTATCATATTTGATCCATCAGGCGTTTACCGCTCCCGGGTCGCGCCCCCGTCCCACGAACCCACTATTTGTCCAATAACCCACTATATTTTTTAAAGTTTTTCCGCAGTATGCTGCAATTGGACGCGGTCCCACCGGCAATCTATTGAATGGGGATTCGGGTAGTGTTTTGATCGACATTTTAATTAAAGTTCCTGTCGTGATAAAAAACTATTTTACCGCACTCAGCAGCCCCCCGGGTCCGTAGCACCAAGCGCCGTCCCGAAATTACACTGTCCGCGAACCCACTATTTTTATAATGGCATAAATGATGCTACGTGAGATCTCAATATCTCAGCTCTGGAAGGGTCTAGAGCCTCCATTTTTGCACTCAGGTCTAAGTCTCATGGTCCTCTATCAGAATCCAGAGTTTCAAGAAGATTGGAGAAACTTATTTTTCCCACCAAAAAAAAAAAAAAACGACAGGGGTACCACTGTCGCTTTTTCAGGTCGAAATTTTGAGTTGCTAAAATTAAGGAAAACAAATATATTGATCTGAAATATTGCAAATTAATTTTACATTCATTCAAGTACAATTACCAAACATGCATCAAGGTCATTTTGTCTTTTTATTAATTTAATTAAAATAACTATTTATATAAAACTATTGTCAGTGCACTACAAATAAACTGGTTATATGCCTTTATTAATAAAACTTAAACAACTTAAAAATACAAGGCTTAAGAGATTTATAAAAATGCCTTCTGCATTTTTGTGTTGCTTTTCAGTCAATTTTTCCCAAAATCGTACCGAACCGTCTGAATGTCTGAACCAAGGTATGAACCCAATCGTGACTTCTGTACCGTTCCACCCATAATGCAGGACAGTTTCATTATTATTCATTACTATCCAGATAGCGGCTTACTATAAATAATTTGTGTGACCAAATTATGTTTTGCGCCAGTAACTGAAAAAGTCAGTAGCGCAAGTGCCACCAGTGGAAAAGGTTAGTGTAGTTCCCTGTAAAGACTTGAGCTGAATTAAACTAAAGGACTTTTACTTGATAAAGAGTGTAAACTGTCAGTCCGAGACAGCAGGACTGGAGGAGATCCACAGGTTTATCAGATCAAGATCATATCAGATATGATACAGTAGCTTTATAGGGTTAAAACAAAACCATTAATCGTGCACCTGTTTATCCGAGCCGGAGCCGATCAACATCTCCAGCTCAGCCAATCGCCTCTCGAGCTCCGCGACCTACAGGCACAGACAGAACCTGTGTGTCAGGAACCATATCAGGAAGTGCCATCACAACAGTTCAGCTGTCGAACGCACACATGTGATTCACAGATTAACTGCTACATTTAACCATGTTTGATGTATTGTCTTGCCAATTTACACATTCAAACTATTTTAAACACTGAAGAAGAGGCGAAAATCGGGACTCACAAGTTATCAGTGTGCAGAAAGAGAGAGAGAGGTGAAAGAGAGTGAGAGTAAATTGAAAACTAAACTAAATTGAAAATTGAAATTGAGAGAGAGAGTGAGAGAGAGAGACAGAAAGAAAGAGGAAAGAGAGAGAGAGGGTACATTTTTTTTACTTAACCAAAAAAAGATCCGATCTGTGGCTCAAAAACCAAACCGTGAGTTTTGTGATGTAGGGCGGATGTTATCCGAAGCCGTACCTTGGCAGATTCGGTGAACTTCTCTTGCTCTGGTCGGCTGTGAAGCTCGTAGAGAATCACTCCATCCGGGCCTTTGGGTGGCGCTGTCTTCCCCTCTCCTCCTGAACCGCTCCTGACGCCCCGCGCCACTTCCAGCTGAGTCAACAACCGCCTGAGCGAGAGAAACAGAAGAGAGTGACGTTAATGTTTCTGATGTTCATTTTTTAAGCCCAAAGTGGGCGGAGCCGGCCGTTGACATCTTGGCCACGCGTGTGTCAAATTGCGTGGGATAAACTAAAATGTGCGGCGGAGGCGGATTAGCTGAGGTGACATGATGCTAATACACAGCAGACAAACGGCTAGTAGTGACATCAGCGGCAATCCACCTGTCACAAGTGGCCACGCCCTAAAGTATGCAGAACTTTAAGGCTTAATATAATTTAAACGAATGAGTTCACCCCCTCACAGCCGTCATGAAGAGCAAAATTAGCTATATAGACCAAAAACACTTTTTAAACCAGGCTGTAAACATGTTTTTTTCTGCTGTAAAGTTGGGCATTTTAACACGGTGGTCTATGGGATTGACTCTTTCTGCAGCCGCCTCTAGTGGCCAATGGAGGAACTGCAGTTTAACTCACTTCAGTGTTGGTTTTTAAGAGAGCCGGAAGGTTGCCGTCTGGTTAGAACAGGCTTTTCCATCTTTTCTATGCCACAAACCCCCAGATATATCATCTTTATAGTGTGGCAAAGGCTGAATACGCTACTTATCTGTAGAGGCGCCAAAATGACTGATCTTTTATTTTTACTATTAAAAATATTACCAAATAAAGCAAAAACCCAGACTCATCAACAATTATTATTATAAATGATTTTCATTTCTACCAAGTTTCAGTATTATTAGTATGTATTTTTCTATTTATTTATTTATTTATTTTCATGTAATTTTGTATTTATTTTAACAAATTTGTTTAAACTTATTTTATGATTCCCCACACACACACATTTTATTACACATTTTATTATCTTTTTTTGATGAACTTATTTTTCCAATTCAAATTAGATTGTAAAAAGTTAGAACTTGAGTCTTGAAAAAAAAATTGATGATTATGATTTCACTTTTCTAGCTTTAGTTAGTGTGTAATGTTGCTGTTTGAGCATAAAAAACATCCGCAAAGTTACAATGCTCAAAAATATTTTAAGGACTACAACAAACGGCTGGTAGAACTACACGAGCTTCCTCCCGGGTTAGTGACATCACCAATCCAAATATTTACATAAAGATTATCATGACAGAATATGCTACTTCTTGAGTCTCTCCATGATTGTCTGACTTAGGTTTGAACATAAAAGGCTGAACAGTTTCTGACATTTTAGTGTGTGTCTGCAAGCTGCCAAAAACGAGCTCTTGTAGCTCCGCCCCCTGTGCCGGGATGAGCAGCTCATTTGCATTTAAAGTGTCACACACAAAACAACGCGTTTTTGCTCACCCTCGAAAAGAGGGAATTTTAACATGCTATAAAAATGATCTGTGGGGTATTTTGAGCTAAAACTACAGTCTAAAGGCTACAGAAGTCTCGACTCACTTGGCAAGAGCGCCGTCGGGGTCGGTGAGGTTGATGTGGGCGTTGGGTCAGAGCAGAGAGTCCAGATGAGCAGAAACCAGCTGCTGTTTGAGCTGCGCCGCTTGCTGAGCCAAAGCCACCGGAGTCAAGCGCTCCTCAGCACTGCTCTCTTTAGTGGTGACCTGCAGACACACACACACGTGTCACTGTAAAACATGAGCTGTTTGGCAGCAGAACTGCTATCTTCAGGGGCGGAAACAAAGCAAACAACAAAAGTTGTGTAATTAAATGTCATGTCATGTAAGTCGCTTTGTATCTTCTCTATGGAATATTGCAGATGGTGATTCATCTTTTTTTGATGAACTATAAGCAGGGGTGTTGCATAAACCTAGCCACTATGTTAAGACTAGTTTGACAAAGTAGCATTTAGAAAAGAGGTAAAATCAGTATTATTTTTCCCAATCAAATTAGATTGTAAAAAAGTTAGAAAAGAAAGGAGATGACTAATTTTTAAACGTCACCTTGAAATCAAAATTGACACTTTGTATCTTTTCTATGGAATATTGCAGATTAATGTGTGAATGAAAGAGAAGCAGATGTTTCACTAAACACTATAACTTGAAATGAAAATGAATTAAACCTAAATAACAATATGTAAAAACAAAAACGTATAAAATGACTAAAGCACATAATAAAAATGAAAAAATATATTTAATAAAAATCCAATTGAAAACTAGAATAAAACTAAAATAACTGATATAGTTTCCAGTATAAAGAACCAACTTATACTGTGAAAAAATATTCTTATTATTTTTTACTTCTTCATTTCCATTAAATTCCACTATTATTGTCTTTTTCTACTTATTTATAGTCAGGTTTTTTTGTTTTTTTTTTAATAAAATTTCATCATGTGAGTATTGCAGACTTTTTTTATTTAATCAAATTTCACGTGAATATTAAAATGTATTACTTTTTTTATTTCTATTAAATTTCACTATTATTGTCTTTTTCTACTTACATATAGTCATGTAATTTTTTTATTTATTTAATCAGATTTCACGTGAGTATTGCAGACACTGAGTGTGTATGAGAAGAGCAGCCGATGTTGAGTCCTGACCTGGAATGCGCTCCACTTCCTGGCAGAGCTCGTGGATCTCGTTCACCAGCCGCTGGTACTTCTGCTGAGGAGTCTCCTTCACGCCACAGCCCTCCGCTAACTGCAGGGCGAGAGAGGGCTAATCAGAACAAACGACGACGGACTCCGTTAACGAGACAGGAAGCGGTTGGAGTCACTCACCAGCTCGTACTCTCCAGACTCGTAGCCCACCCTGCTCTTCTTACTGATGCGGTCTGAGAAATCTGCACCAATCACAGCAGGGTTACTTCATCATACAAACAGCTTAACTTACTTAATCTTTCTCTCTGTCTTTCTTAATCTCTCTTTCTTTTTATTTCTTTCTAACTAATCTTTCTTTATTTTTTATTTTCATTTCTGGGAATTTGTTTTCCATTTCAAGTAACATTTTTTTAATGGTTTTTGTTTACTAAAATAAAGTAAAACATTAGTTTCTCTGACTGAATTTACACATCTGTAAACTATACTATTGATCAAATCGTTCATTTTAAAAGATCAAATTATAAACTAACCATCTTTATTGAAACACCATTTAGAAGCAAACAATTTTTTGCATCTCCATTCATGATAACAGCTTAAATTTGACCAGTGACATTTAAAGTTTACATTTAAACATTCACAAGAGTGTAATGAATGAAAACAACAACTAAACAACCAAGATAAACTGTCTTGTGTGAGAATTGCGTGAAGAAGTCGCTGTACTCACCCAAACCCTTGGTGCTGACGTGTTTGTCCTTGAACTTGTCGTACGCGGCGTCTGGGATTGACGACGATCCGCCTCCACGCTGTCGCTGCACAGCTCCTCCTGTGAGACGAGTCATCAACCAATCACACGAGAAACACATGCAGCTGATCATAAATGAGATGCTTCTGAAGCTCTGATTGGCTGAATCTTTGAGGCAGCTAAGCCCCTCCCACAGAAGGGGCGTGGCTGATTGAAATGTTGATTTTAAGAGTGCGTGTCTCGATCACACAGGACGTTTGTGCAGCTCAACTGATTTAATTCACTCAAACAGAAACACTTGACTCGTAGACCATCATGCATCAGTGCGTGCACAACTTTTCCTCTCAAACACACACATCAATCTGACAGGAAGAGATTCAAGCCGACGGTGTTTAATAAGCTCCAGAATCATCTAAAATACTGCGGCAAACTGAAAACATCTATGCTTGACTGCAAAGCTGTTTAGTGTGTTACTACTAGGGTGCTTTCTATGGTGCTTTCCCTTCTTTAAATGTACATTTAATTTAGTAAAAACTACTAAAAGTTGATTATGAAAGGAAACTATGAAGCTGAAACGACTTTAAGTTGGAGAAACATGAACACACTTCCACAGTCTGATGAATGCAAGCATACGGTGAACTCACACAGTATTTGACACTTTTCTGTTTTAATTAGCTGGGAATGTCAGAACGGAAGGGCATTTTTACCCTCTTTTAAGTTGCATACACAGACTTTTGTGTCATGACGATGATGCAGGACCTTTACGAATCTCAAGAACCGACTGACTAATTTTGCTTCCACATTTTACTTTGCAATGTTCCTGTCAAATTTTTAACCCTTTAACTGTCACCCCTCTTTTGAGAATAAATGTGAAAAAATGCACTATCCAAAACTAAATGGTTGCAAACAAATAAAGTATGAAAAAGTTATGAAAGTTTAGATTTACCGTTATTTAAACATTAAAATATTAAGCAGCACAACTGTTTCCAGGATTGATAATAAATCATCATATGAGAGTGATTTCTGAAGGATCATGTGAAACTGAAGACTGGAGTAATGATGATTATTGTGAATATTTCAGTTTTTTATGTATCTTTAACCAAATAAACGTATAATTAAAGACATTTAATCATAAACATTTTTTATTTTATATAAAATATATATGTTACAAATTATTTTTACTATAAAATCACTATAAAGTTGAAGCCATGCATCTAAAAAAGTTCCAAATTTAAAGTTGATATCACAAAAAGTGATTTTGTACGTATCAAAAATATCCACCACACGCCATTGAATTATTTTTTGATCCATTTTCCTGTAACAAATTAATATATTTCTGTCCAAATTTCACTTCTATCACAAAATAGCTACCAAATATGGCACCTTAAGACTCAGACCTATCCGACGATATCTTATATCATGACAATAATGTAGTTTTTGAAATATGAGCGACGCCCACTGGGGAGGAGCCAGCTAAAAAAAATTAACATACAATTTCCATGGTAAAGTAATATCCGATTTCAAAATGGTTTTCACGGGATGAATTTTTGAGTTTCTAAGCTTTCGAATAATACCTAATATATGATCATTCAAAGTGATAGTTAAGGCTTTGACAGTTAAGGGATTAAAGAGATCTACATCCATCACAGCTAATACTAATCTGCACTTTACACTGAGCATTAATGTGATTGGCTTTATTGAGCAATAATTAATGCAAAGGCCAAATGCGTGTGGAGTTCACAGATGCACATGCACAGATAGCGATCTGATTGATTTAGAAGAGTCACTGGGTGTTAAAGGGGAATCAGAAACTCTTACCCAGCTCCTTGGGTCCCCAAAGACAGTTAGAGCAAAAGAGAGAGAGAAAAACAGAAGAGAGTGAGGAAGAGAAAGAGAGAGATATTAATGTAGTTATCACATGACATGCACAACAGGAGCTGAAGGGAAGGGAGAACAGAGCGCTGTGTTGTGTGAGTATCACTGGATTGCTTGTTTATTTCATCAGTCTTAATTAGAGCTGCAGGCTCGTTTCCTAGAACCGATACTGAATAACGCCTGTGTATTTCTTCATCTGATCATCTTATGAACACAAAACTGCTCTCAGGTCAGTGGGTAATGTTATTCTCCACCTGCTAAGAAGAGTTTTACACAAGAGCAAATGCTGAAAGCACTCAAACACATGAGACAGTCTGCGAAAACGAGCATGTCAAAACATTAGCCGTGTTGATCTGGAAAGAGAGCAGATGTTAGACGCACATCAGGAATGAATGAAGGATGTGGGAATCAGTGCATCCAGATCAGAGTTACACACACACACACACACACACACACACTAAAGGAAGAAAGGCTGCACAATTCATCAAAACAAACCGTAATCGCAAATCAAAAAGACTGCGATAAAAAAGAAAATAATCAGACTTTATTTTACAGTGTCCTTGTTACATATGTTACATGTACTTACCATCGTAATAACAGTAAATTATGCATAATTACACGCAACTAACCCTCAACCAAACCCTAATCCTAAAACCCTATAGTAAGTGAATGTAGTTGCTTAATATTACTTAGTACTTAAATATACAGGTGAAACTCAAAAAATTAAAATATCGTGCAAAAGTTTAATTATTTAAGAACTTCAACTTAAAATGAATATATTATATAGACTCATTACATGCAAAGTGAGATTTTTCACGTTTTTACTTGTCATAATTTTGATGATTATGGCTTACAGCTTATGAAAACCCCAAATCCAAAAAGGTTTTCATTGTGTTTTCAGTTGGTATAATATTAATAATACTAATTATACATTAAATTATATTTTCAGTAATTGTAATTTTATATTCATATTAATATATATTAAAATTGTGCAGCCCTTTAAATAAGCACAGCAAACTTATTTAAATTGCATTTTAAATCACACACACACAAAAAAAAATTCTCAAAATAAATTGCAAATTCGATTTTTTTCTTTACAAATTGTGCAGCCCTAGACGTAATGTGTTAGTTATATAGCACTTTTAAAACCGCAACGCGCAAAATGCTTTAAACAATATAAAAACATATTCTATAAGCAGGAAGTTAAGTGAAACACACACATAACTTCTGTCAAACTGTCAAATTTACCACCATTTGTTCCTTAAAACACACTTAAACAGCTAAACGTCATTTCTCAGGAAGTTAGTGTTAGTTCTAACAATCAGCATTAAGTTTACAAATTTAAGTTAGAAACTCTGCATACAAGAGCCATATTCTATATACAAAGTGAGGATATTACATGAGTAAACCAGTCATTGAGTCATCAAAATTATTCATTATTCATTGAATATAGCAGGTTACAACCTGTAACACACTTTTACCAATTCACACCTTGATCATAATGTAATAAGCCCACAATATAGATATTACACACACAGGCAAACTAGTTATATAAAAACCTGTTCTCAGTTAAAATAAGAGAAAATAATAAACACCCAATTTCTAATTGTGCAACTTTCCCTGATTAGAAAACAGGTGAAAGGCAGGAAGATTTCAACCCATGCATTTACTGCATTTGAGAAACATGACGTCTTACTTGCACAAACTAGCATCCGAAGGCGGTCGAACAGTGATGGTGGGTTAGTGAACGGGGAGGGAAAGGAGAATTAGCTCTAATGTGAGTCACTGCACACAGAACAGCTCATCTCACTCACACACACACACACAGAGATACTCACCGACTCGAACTGCGCCTGGTCATCCTCGGGAAGATCACTCGTCTCATAGACGTCAGGCTCGTTGGAGGCCTGTGAGGAAGTAAAGTGATTTTAATAATAATGCTCATCGTCACTTCAGTAATATAATGTCAAAGGCACATATCAGACTTAAATCCTCGAGTGTGTGTGTGTAAACTCATAAAACTTTACTATTTTAATGTTTTTGAAAGATGGCTCTTTTGCTCATCAAGCCTGCATATTTAATCAAAAATATAGTAAAAAAAAAACAGTAATATTGTAAAATATTATTCAAATTTTAAATAATCCTTTTCTATTTTAATATAATTTTAAACATAGTTTATTTCAATGGTCAAAGATTTCTTTTTAAAATAAATGCTGTTCTTTTTAACTATTTATTCATCAATAAATCCTGAAAAAAGTATCACAGGATATAAAAAACTGGTGATAATAAATGACATTGATAATAAATGATCATATTAGAGTGATTTCTGAAGGATCATGTGACACTGAAGACTGGAGTAATGATGCTGAAAATTCAGCTTTGAATATTTCACAAATTAGTTTTTTTATGTATCAAATAAACACAGACTTGATGAGCATAAGATACTTTTATCATAAGCATAAAAATAGTATTGTTTCTAAACTTTCAGACCAGTACTGGACCTCAACACAAACACTTTATAAACATTTAATTTACATTTAATATACAAAAAAGCAGGGGGGGTGGAAACAGAATGAAAATATTTATGGATGTGATTTTAAAGACTTGTAAAAACCTGTAATTGAAAACCCATCTTAATTGAGCACCACAAACTTACAGTAATGCTAATGTAAACAACACAGACTGGCATATAAGCATAATAAAATACTGCAATAACGTGACATATTAAAATATTAGACATTATAATACAGCAATCTTACATCTGGCCAACGCCCTTAACATCTTAACATCTATTTCTTACAACCTAACGTTCCCTACTAAATAAAGGTGAGCAACAGCCCCTTTACACAACATATAAGCAACAGAGCTTGCTGGAAAATCAATCATTTAAGCGATAATTAATAACTCTGTTATGTTTAATAAGCATCAAGTCGCAAACATGAGCTAACACACCTCTAAACAAGCTGGAAATTCCAGAGAATGTCAGATAACTCCATTACTGTAAAAACATCGTGTATGTCTTATATTTACTAAGGACACTTAGTGAGGATGTAAAAGTAAATGTATATATGAATGTTTCACTCCGAATCACCTCAGAGCGTAAGCCTCGGCTAATGCTAATGCTAATGTCCCGCACTGTTACTTGTTGATATGGACTGAATGAATCACTTACGATGCCCGGCAGGTTGGCATACTTCGGGTCGGCCATTGCAGCGGGTTGTGTAAAATCAGTTTAATGTGGATTTATATGCAGTGTGTGTTTCTTTACTGCCAGTTTGAAAGGAGAAATATACGGCCGAATGATCCGGATAACACGCAAGCGCACACACGACCAGAACACAACGACAGCTATGATGTCACTCACACAAACAAAACCACGCGCAATCTCGCGAGGATTTAATTTCAAGCACTTTAATTTCCTTATAATTTGTATACCCTGCGTTATGTATTATTTATTTCAAAGTATTTATGGAATTTGTATTATTCTCGCAACTTGTATTTGTTGTGTGTGTGTGTTGAACAATGATAAGGCCTGTTTTTTTAATTGTTTTTTTATATAAAGATTAATATATTCAGGATTTATAAATATTTATAAGCCATAAACTGTATACATATACGTTACTCTGTCTGAAAAGAAAAATAAATGTGAGTTGTCGTGTTGACAGCACAGGCCCCGCCCCCTGTCAAATACCGACCAATCAGAGAGTCGCTGTACCACGCGCGTGTGTCTCCCGTCTCCGTATCCCTGCAGCATCACTGCACATCTGCAGCACTAATTACACTCACAACACATCCTCGAGAGAGCGATGCACAGAAAACACTCCAGTATTGTGCGTTTGGTCTGATGTTTTAACGACGGATTGTATCTGCACATTGTTTTGATGCGCATTCTGGGCGCGCGCTTCATCAGACGGATTATTGATCCTGATTATCTCGCCGGTCGGTGAACGCGATTGCTCTCCACAGGACTGTGTGCATTAGATCTGAAGATCTGCATCTTAGGCTTCAGTCCAGCATCATCACAGGATGGCTGATGATAGTAACAGCGCAGAATGCAACATCAGGGTGTTGTGTCGTTTCAGACCCCTGAATCAAGTCCGAAACCCTCCATGAAAACAAATACATCCCCACATTTCAAGGAGATGACACTGTTATCATCGGGGTAAGTTCATGCAAGTTCTCCTCTTCAGATGCAGGTGGATCACAGTCCAGATTCATTTTCAAAGTTTCATTTTCACACTCCTCCAGAAGATGGTGATGTTCGTTTTTAATGAAATCTCACTAGTGCATACTGATGATCTGATTAATGCGGATTTGTGTCGTATGCACATATTTATGCATACATTTATAAATATCTGAACAATAATTTACTACAAAAACAAATAGAATCAGAACTTCATATGCTTTAATAATGAAAGCATTAATGCATCTCTCTCTATTCTCTCTCTCTCTCTCTCTCTCTCTCTCTCTCTCTCTCTCTCTCTCTGTAG
>JAQIUQ010003235.1:232500-295000 GCA_030378365.1 Hybognathus amarus | reverse complement strand
AAGGGATGAATGGGTGGTTAGATAGGGATGAATGAATGCAGGATGAATGGATAGTGATGGATGGATTATACAATCAGATAGGGATAGATGGGGATGGATGGATGGATGGATGAAGCTGATCCAGTGCTAGTGTGTGATCTGTGCTGGACTGAAGCCGTTAGAGCGTATCCCACAATCCCCCTCACACACTCATCTCATGCTTTCCCTTCCTCTGCTCATCCCTCGCTCTTCAGTTCATTTCCTGTGTTACTCTGGGCAGCTGTCAGATGATTAAAACAGATGTGTGTGTGTGTGTGTGTGGATTATCTCATCTCTGCAAGCTCACACGCTCAGACTGAAGTAACACTGTGTGCTTCTGCTTTATGACGGCCATTATGATCCTTCAAGCAGAGACAGACATGAACTCTATTTTGAGGCGTAGGGGAAACTGGAGGAGAAGTGTTCTGGCATCACCAGCGGTGCGGCGCTGTCTGTGTCCTACATCATGTGTGTGTGTGTCTGTGTGTGAGTGTGTGTGTAGACTCCTCAGTGTTTTTCTGCTCGGTAGACTTTGATGGTCTTCTGGGATTGATTAAAGTTAATGGAAACAGCCAGAGAGGGACTAATTACTGACTGAAGCACTTAATGTGAAGTGTGTGTGTGTGTGTGTTGCAGTGTTGCTTCACCCTAATTGATTTCAGTGTCGACTCAGATCGAGTACGATAGTCACATTTATTTATATAGCAGCTTTTCACACAGTACAGATGTATCAAAGCAGCTTCACAGTGATAACATGACAGAAGTACAACACAGATAAGTAATATTGTTAAATGGTAAAGAATTTCTTTCATGTATGATTCTTTTAACAGGCAAAGCTTCCATGTGTTACATATTTTACATGCATGTAATGTGTGTGTGTGTATGTGTGTGTGAGGTATTTTCAAACTGCAGTTTCACTTCTGAAATCGGATGATTGTTTTCAAACATATTCCCTGAAAATCCTTTCCATCCATCCATCCATCCATCCATCCATCCATCTATCCATCAATCCATCCATCAATCCATCCATCGATATCCATCTATCGATCCATCAATCCATCCATCAAATCCATCTCTATCGAATCCATCCTCGATCCATCTATCAATCCATCCATCCATCCATCTATCCATCCATCTATCTATTCAATCCCTCCATCCATCAATCCATCTATCAATCCATCCATCTATCAATCCATCCATCCATCCATCCATCCATCTATCCATCCATCTATCTATCAATCCCTCCATCTATCAATCCATCCATCTATCGATCCGTCCATCTCTCGATCCATCCATCCATCTATCCATCCATCTATCGTATCTATCTAATCCCTCCATCCATTCAATCCATCTATCAATCCATCCATCCATCTATCAATCCATCCATCCATCCATCCATCTATCCATCCATCTATCTATCAATCCCTCCATCTATCAATCCATCCATCTATCAATCCATCCATCTATCTATCAATCCCTCCATCTATCAATCCATCCATCTATCAATCCATCCATCTATCAATCCATCCATCTATCAATCCATCTCTAATCCATCTATCAATCCATCCATCTATCAATCCATCCATCTATCAATCCATCCATCCATCCATCCATCCATCCATCCATCCATCCATCATCAATCCATCCATCCATCTATCAATCCATCCATCCATCTATCAATCCATCCATCCATTCATCTATCAATCCATCCATCCATCAATCCATCCATCTATCTATCAATCCATCCATCCATCTATCAATCCATCCATCTATCAATCCATCCATCCATCCATCTATCAATCCATCCATCTATCAATCCATCCATCACATCCATCTATCAATCCATCCATCCATCCATCTATTCCATCCATCCATCCATCCATCTATCAATCCATCTATCAATCCATCCATCTATCTATCAATCCATCCATCCATCAATCCATCCATTCTATCAATCCATCCATCCATCCATCTATCAATCCATCCATCTATCAATCCATCCATTTATCAATCCATCCATCAATCCATCTATCAATCCATCCATCCATCCATCTATCAATCCATCCATTTATCAATCCATCAATTTATCAATCCATCCATCTATCAATCCATAAACGGACACATCTGATCATAATCCTGAGTAACTGTGTGTGTTGGTGTGTTTGAGGGCAAGCCGTACGTCTTTGATAAAGTGTTTCCGACGAACTGCACGCAGGAGCAGGTGTACAACACCTGTGCCAAACAGATCGTCAAAGGTGAGTGTTCGTGACTCAAAGATCGATATTGACTCTTCGAAAATATATAATTGTCCAAATATCTCTTTCTGACCACAGATGTTCTGGACGGCTACAACGGCACCATCTTTGCGTACGGACAAACATCATCTGGTAAAACCTACACAATGGAGGTAAAACTGCTTCTGTTTACTCATTATTAGGATCTAAATCACGTTCCAGAACCCGTATGACTTACTTTCCTATGTTTTCACATTAAAATGTGCATATTGCTTTCTCCATCAGGGAAAACTGCATGATCCTAACGGAAGGGGAATCATCCCGAGGATTGCTGAAGACATTTTTAACCACATTTACATCATGGATGAAAACCTGGAGTTCCACATTAAGGTGCAAAGCTGACGGCTGGATAACAATCCAGATACACATCCTATTGATTTCTAGAGGAGAAACTGAAAAATGAGAATATGGTGAGAGCGTCCATTTATTTCAGTAATTCAACTTAAAAGTTGAATTACTGAAATAAATGAACTTTTGCATGATATTCTCATTTTTCGAGATTTCTCCTGTAGTGAAGAAATGAAAAGCTTTCAGATAATTCCCCATCATTGGCTGTTCTAGTTTCTCTCCCAAGGTTTCCTACTTTGAAATCTACATGGATAAGATTCGTGACCTGACTTGACGGTGAGTCAGTGTGTGTTTTGACCTAAATACATGCACTCACGCCAAGAGAAAGCTATAATTAAAATACATTAAAATAATTTATTCTGCAGGTGTTATTTATTTAAACTGGATATAAAAATAACATTTAACCAACTGAGTGCTCTGAGGATTTAACCATTTATTTTACAATCGTTTAAAAGTTTGAGGTTAGTTATTTCTTGAATGAAAGTAATACTCGTTGTTACTACGCATTCAATTGATAGAAAGATTATATTTCAAATAAATGCTCTTCTTTTGAACTTTCCATTAATCAAAGAATCCTGAAAAATGTATCAGACTTTCCACAAAAAGATTACTTGTTTTCAACACTGATAATAATCATAAATGTGTCTTGATCATCAGATCCTCATATTAGAGTGATTTATGAAAGATCATGTGACACTGAAGACTGGAGTAATGATGCTGAAAATCACAGGAATAATTACACTTTACTATATATTCACATAGAGAACAACTAATTTAAATTCTAATAATAATTTCACAATTTTTACTGTGTTTTTGATCACATAAAAGCAGAATTGGTGAGCAGAAGAGACTCTTTCAAAAACATTAAGAAATCTCACCGACCTCAAAGTTTTGAACGCCTGTATATTCAGCTGAAACCCCCATAACACCAGCAACACACAGATGTGTGTGTTTGAGCCTCAGAAAGAGCGTCTGTGTTCACATCTGCTGAATGAGGACATCATCAGGCTGAGGAACAACAACTGCTCATCTGTGTCTGACATGCTGAGTCACTGAGCATTCTGGGAAAATACCTACGGACAGACAAGAGAGAGAGAGAGAGAGAGAGAGAGAGTGTGAGTGTGAATGTGAGAGAGAGAGTGAATGTGTGAGAGAGAGAGAGATATGAGTAATGAAATAGAGATAGAGATGGACAGGCGCTGAGAAGATGAAAAACGAAGTGAGATGACGTCAGTCTCGCTTTATCTATATTTGATTAAAAGGAAACTGACGTTCACATATGTGGTTTAAAATCTGACCTGACTTGATGAATGACGTTTCTCTCTCGTGTGTGTTAGTCCGATTAGAGGACGCGTGTCTCGAAGGCTTGTGACGGTCATCATAAACTCGGAGGGTCTTTCTGTGGATGATGCGCATGTGTTCATTAAAGGAATAATTCAGCTACAAATGAACAGATTCTGTCATCGTTTCTCGCCCGTGTGTCACTCCAAACCCAGACCTCTGTGGACACACACACACACACACACAAAGAGGTTTAGCAGAATCTTCTTGCTCTCACTCGTACCAAAAAAAGGGTAAATGGGGTCTAGACTCAAATTTTAAAGAACCATTTTTGCCAAAAATAGTAAGGAGAAATGTCTTGTGATATCACAATTTTTCTAGTGATAAAGTGTTTACGAGCTGTTTACTTCATAAAATGAGCGACTGATCATGGACTGAACTGAGAATTTCACTTCTGATCTCTCTCTCTCTCACAGTGAGTAAGACAAACCTGTCTGTGCATGAAGACAAGAACCGAGTTCCCTATGTGAAGGTGAGAGCAATCAAACTGTCCTTCATCTTCTCAAATCAATGACATCATTACACAAGAACACTCTCAAAACTGCAAACATAGAAATAATACACTGAATAAAATTGATGTAGAGACTATTTTCACTCAGAAATTACTGTTAATTTCACAGACAACTACAAGAAATGGCAAGTAACACATTGAATTAAAAATAATAAATAGTCTTTTACTTTTATGCTCTAATGTTTTATTTACAATTTAAAAAATATATTGTTTTACACTGTACTGTAGAATAGATATTTCCCTTCATATGATATTTCACATTGTATTAGATTGAAATGATATTATATCTAAAATATGATATTTATATTTTTTCATGTTTTATAGTATATTCATATATCTTATTGTATCGTTACATATTGCATCATATCACATAAAATATAAAGGAGTGTATTGTATCATAATATTGTATCATATATAATATATTGTATTATCATGTCATATCAATCATATAATGTGTCATTTATGTTAGATAAAGACGTGCCAATAAGTTTAATCTTACTGTGTGTGTGTGTGTGTGTGCAGGGTTGTACTGAACGTTTTGTTTCCAGCCCTGATGAAGTGATGGATGTTATTGACGAGGGAAAGGCAAACCGTCACGTCGCTGTCACAAGTCAGTATCTCAGTTATAATTGTGATGATTATGAATTACAGTTATGAAATATTTTCACTATATTCTAATTTTGAATTTGGGGATTTCATAAGCTGTAAGCCATAATCATCAACATTATAACAAATAAAGGCTTGAAATATCTCACTTTGCATGTAATGAGTCTATATAATATATTAGTTTCACCTTTTAAGTTGAATTACATTAATAAATTAACTTTTGCACTATATTCTCATTTTTTGAGTTTTCACCTGGGCTGTTCACACCTGGCCACTTCATACATGGCGATTCTGATTTATCGAAACGATTCCATTTACAACGGGTCACATAAATGTGTTTTCGTAAAACGGATACAAATCTGATCTTCAGTTCACGACACGTCACCGAAAGCAACATTTTATTGATCATCAGTTAAAATCAAAATCAAAGACTGCAATAAGAGAGAGCGGCAACAACCCTGGTAAGATCATTGCGTTTCTTTACTTTTAATGAAGATGATTGTGTGTTACTGCGTCTGCGACTTACTTGCACTCTTCTCACATGTTTATTTTTTAGCATTTTTGGGAGAAGTAAAATTAAGATGTTAGCATTTGTCCAGTTTCATCTGGAAAGTGTCTCAGATCTCGTCTTGAAGCGTGTGAGCGATCGGATTCAAATTCGGCGAATGTGTTTCGGAGACATTTACACCTGGTCTCTTCTCGAACGCTAGCTATCCCATCACAGAAAACACATGAAGTGTCCGGGTGTGAACAATGAAGACGTGCTGTGTGTGACTGCTGTGATGTTGTGTGTCAGATATGAATGAACACAGTTCCAGGAGTCACAGCATCTTCCTCATCAGCATCAAGCAGGAGCACGTGGAGACGGAGCAGAAGCTCTGTGGGAAACTCTACCTGGTGGACCTGGCCGGCAGCGAGAAGGTGCTGGAAAGTGTCCTTCAGCCTCATGAGAGGAAATATACCTCATTAATGTCTCAAACGTCCTCCTAGAGTGAGGGCAAACGGAGGAAAATATGAGGTCTAGAGTTTCAGAAGAGATCTCAACGTGAACTCAATCATTGGCCTAATCTGAGCTTTAACTGGACAGTCTTTATTTCTCCTGAGAACTTTAGGAGAAACATCTGAGAACACTGCGATAAAAAGTGCAATACACAGTGTAAATACACTATTTTCACTTAGAAAATTCCTATTAAATTTCACAATTAATAACAAAGAAATGACAACACATTGAATTAAACATTAGATTTTGAAGTAGAAAAACTGAAAGTATTTTTTTTGTAAAACACACTCATTTACAACTTTGAAAAGTCATGTTTTAGCATATTATACCCCTTTCCCTTATTTAAATTCTCTTGAATTTTATTATATATATACAACCGTTTTAAAATAATTCTCTTCTGCTCATCATGGCTTAATTTATTTTATCAAAAATATTATTATATATTAAATATATATTATTACAATAGTTGTTCTCTATGTGAACATACAGTAAAGTGTAATTTATTCCTGTGATTTTCAGCATCATTACTCCAGTCTTCAGTGTCACATGATCCTTCAGAAATCACTCTAATATGAGGATCTGATGATCAAGACACAGTTATGATATTATCAATGTTGAAAACTGTTATCATACTGACCCCAAACAGTTGAAGTCTCGTGTTATTTTTCCAGGTGAGTAAGACGGGAGCGGAGGATCGGTCCTGGATGAAGCCAAGAACATCAACAAGTCTCTGTCAGCGCTGGGAAACGTCATCTCGGCTCTGGCCGAAGGCACCGTGAGTCTCACATCTGCATGTTTCAGAGGAACAGATTGATTGCCTTAAAATATGCATTATATGTCCATCATTAAAGTACATCTGTCCATCATTAAAGTACATCTATCTATCCATCATAAATCCACTTTTATGATGGACAGATGCACTTTTTATAATGGATAGATGCAATTTTTAATCTGCATCTTAACATCTTAATCTGCACGTTAACACACATTGAGCCGCCATTTGGTTCGGCGACGCCAACAGAGAGCAGTTCTAACACCTGAAACTGTTCTGTGGTCAGCACAGACGACACTATTGACCAGAACATGTCACCGCTGTCTTATAAACACTGTCTCAGGAACTGTGGACACTTGTGTAAAGGGGCATCATATCTCACCTTTAACCCATTTAAACTCTCTCTGTCGGTGCAGAAGACTCATGTGCCGTACCGGGACAGTAAGATGACGCGGATCCTTCAGGATTCTCTGGGCGGAAACTGCAGAACCACCATGTTCATCTGCTGCTCACCTTCAGCCTTCAACGACGCGCAGACCAAATCTACCCTGATGTTCGAACAACGGTAACACACACTCTAAAAACAACACAAATCGGGGTTGTTTTCAACCCAAGGGCTGGGTTAATATTAGGGCAGAACACATGTTGGGTTAATTTTGGGTTGGGTTGCTGGGTCAATTTACCCAGGAAATTGGGTTGTTTATTTAACCCAGCAAATTGGGTCATTTAACCCAGCATATTGGGTTGATACATTTTTACTATTGTTCTAGCTTTTTATTTTATTTTCGACTTAAATCGACAATGCCCCTGTATGTCGCTTTACAGAACAATAACGGATTTGTAAATACAAAAAATACCAATTTGACAGAGCTGCACTGCTCTCTCCTCAAGAGGTCACAGAAAGCCTGTGCAAAATAGCTGCGAAAAGTTATATCTGACCCAGGATCCGGGTAACACAAAAACTAAATAAACATTTGGTTGTTACTTCTGATCAAGGAGCTGGGTTAAACAAAAACTACCTGAAACACTGAAAAAATAACCCCAAAAGGCTCAACCCTTGGGTAGAAAAAATGATACTCACTCCATCTCTCTCAGCGCAAAGACCATCAGGAACACGGCGTCGGTGAACCTGGAGCTGACCGCAGAACAGTGGAAGAGGAAATATGAGAAGAGAAGGAGAAGAACAAGAACCTGAAGGAGAACATCCAGAGGCTGGAGGCGGAGCTTAACCGCGGGCGTGATGGTGAGAACACACACACACACCTGATTTCTCTTTAAGACTGTTATTGATTTACACTGGTGACATGGTGGTAGATTCATCAGACATATTTATCATAGTAATGAGGGGTTTGATAAAATCATTGTAAAACTATTTATTTGATAATATTGATATAATTACAATACTGGTGTGACTAAATATATATAAGTCTTTAAAAATTGGCAGTTTATTATAGTACATTTTGTAACAAACATACTTTTAAATAAATTAAATATTAATAAATGGTTGTGCGTCAGGGGAGTGTGTGTCAGCGCTGGATCTCATGGCTGAGGAGTCTGATGTCAGTGAAGACAACCAGAGCATCAGTGTGTGTGTGTTAACCCCAGAGGAACACAAGCTCAAATATGAGGAGGAGATACGCAAACTCTACAAACAACTGGATGACAAGGTGTGAGCAGAACACACATACACACTCACAGACACACACAAACAAACTCACAAACAAAAAACACACAAACTCACACAGCCTGTGGTCAATGCCTGGAAAAATCGGCTTTCCTGATTGATTTTTCTCTCCTGACAGGATGATGAGATTAATTTACAGTGTCAGCTGGTGGAAAAACTGAAGGAGCAAATGCTGGATCAAGAAGAGGTTAAAGAGATTTACTGAATTCACTATAGCTATTCCTGTCACATCATTATATGGCAAAAATAGAGCCGTATTCAGCCACTGTGTCCACTGGAATACTATACTGCATTCTCAACATAATATACTGCATACTGTGGCTAACTTTATTTCAATGGTTCAAACATTCAATGGTTCAACATAACATTCAAAAGTGATGTTTAGAGAACATTCAAAAGTAACAATCAGAGAACATTCTAAAGTAACGATCAGAGAACATTCAAAAGTAACGATCAGAGAACATTCTGAAAGTAACGATCAGAGAACATTCTAAAGTAACGATCAGAGAACATTCAAAAGTAACGATCAGAGAACATTCAAAAGTAACGATCAGAGAACATTCGAAAGTAACGAATCAGAGAACATTCTCAAAAGTAACGATACAGAGAACATTCAAAAGTGACGATCATAGAACATTCAAAAGTAACGATCAGAGAACATTCAAAAGTAACATTCAGAGAACATTCTAAAGTAACGAATCAGAGAACATTCAAAAGTAACGATCAGAGAACATTCAAAAGTAACGATGATAGAACATTCTAAAGTAACGATCAGAGAACATTCTAAAGTAGACGAATCAGAGAACATTCAAAAGTAACGAATCAGAGAACATTCAAAAGTAACGATCAGAGAACATTCAAAAGTAACATTCAGAGAACATTCTAAAGTAACGATCATAGAACATTCAAAAGTAACGATCATAGAACATTCTAAAGTAACGATCAGAGAACATTCAAAAGTAACGATCAGAGAACATTCTAAAGTAACGATCAGAGAACATTCAAAAGTAACAATCAGAGACATTCAAAAGTAACGATCAGAGAACATTCAAAAGTAACGATCAGAGAACATTCTAAAGTAACGATCAGAGAACATTCAAAAGTAACGATTAGAGAACATTCTCAAAGTAACGATCAGAGAACATTCTGAAGTAACGATAGGAGAACATTCAAAAGTAACGATCGAAGAACATTCAAAAGTAACGATTGGAGAACATTCAAAAGTAACGATTGAGAACATTCTAAAGTAACGATAGAGACATTCGAAAGTAACGATTGAAGAACATTCAAAAGTAACGATGAACATTCAAAAGTAACGATCGTAGAACATTTCAAAAGTAACAATCAGAGAACATTCAAAAGTAACGATCAGAGAACATTCAAAAGTAACGATCAGAGAACATTCTGAAAGTAACGATCAGAGAACATTCTAAAGTAACGATCAGAGAACATTCTAAAGTAACGATCAGAGAACATTCAAAAGTAACGATCAGAGAACATTCTAAAAGTAACATTCAGAGAACATTCTAAAGTAACGATCAGAGAACATTCAAAAGTAACGATCAGAGAACATTCAAAGTAACGATCAGAGAACATTCTAAAGTAACGATCAGAGAACATTCTAAAGTAACAATCAGAGAACATTCTAAAGTAACGATCAGAGAACATTCAAAAGTAACGATCAGAGAACATTCAAAGTAACGATCAGAGAACATTTAAAGTAACGATTGGAGAACATTCAAAAGTAACGATCGGAGAACATTCAAAAGTGATTGGAACATTCAAAAGTAATCAGAGAACATTCAAAAGTAACGAATAGAGAACATTCAAAGTAACGATTAGAGAACATTCTAAAGTAACGAATCAGAGAACATTCTAAAGTAACGATCAGAGAACATTCTAAAGTAACGATTAGAGAACATTCAAAACTAACGATCAGAGAACATTCTAAAGTAACATTCAGAGAACATTCTAAAGTAACGATCAGAAAACATTCAAAAGTAACGATCAGAGAACATTCAAAAGTAACGATCAGAGAACATTCAAAAGTAACGATCAGAGAAGATTCTAAAGTAACGATCAGAGAACATTCTAAAGTAACGATCAGAGAACATTCAAAAGTAACGATCAGAGAACATTCAAAAGTAACGAATCAGAGAACATTCAAAAGTAACGATCAGAGAACATTCAAAAGTAACGATCAGAGAACATTCAAAAGTAACGATCAGAGAACATTCAAAAGTAACGATCAGAGAACATTCAAAAGTAACGATCATTGTAACAAATTGTTAGCAGAGCAGAACGAGTGTTCTATTAATGTTACTAGAAGAACCTTGCCAGAACATTTACATATATGCATTTTGGCAGAATGTTATCCAAAGCTCTTAGAACGTTCCCTGTTACCCGAGCTGACATATTCCCAAAATGCCCACCGCATAAAGCTTAAATCATAAAGATAAAACAGCATTGAGGATGATTTCAGTCCTGTGTAAAATAGGTCAGTTGAAACTCTCTGTTCTTGCGGTGTGTGTGTGTGTGTGTGTGTAGCTGCTGGCCTCGTTGCGCGGGGACTGTGAGCGTGTGCAGTGTGAGCTGACTCGACTGCAGGCTGAGAGTGAGAGTGCGAAGGCCGAGGTGAAGGAGGTTCTGCAGGCGCTGGAGGAACTCGCTCTGAGCTACGACATGAAGAGTCAGGAGAACGAAGACACGAGCGCTCACAACCGACGACTGACCGAAGAGCTGTCACACAAAACCGTACGTCATACACTGCAAACACAATCTCTTAAAACGAATCTCTTGAGGCCCGTTCACAGTAAGAACAATAACGATATTAGTGTCAAGGCACCTTCATTTATATAGCGCTGATAATAGGAAATTAAATCACAGAAAACTTTCTACATTTTTACATTTTAAAAAAATCACTTCGTATGATTTATAATTTTGTTTCCTCACTTTTTAAGTCTCAGTCCCCACCGGGATAAAAAAAAACATGTACACACAGTGAATGTTTATATTCCGAATGTAATTCTGTCTTCCTCTCAGTCGGATCTCGTGTGTTTGGAGGCAGAGTTTTCCCGGCTACAGGAAGTGAACGCCCAGCACAGGAAACGCATCACTGAGGTGATGAACACCCTCATGAAGGATCTCAACGACTTCAGCTTCATACTGGGAGACAGTGACCTCAGACTGGTGAGCGAGTGTGTGAACCTAACGCATGAGGTTTTCACAGTTAAAGGTGCAGTGTGTGGTTTCTAGCGGCTTCTAGTGGTGAGGTGGTGAATTACACCCAACAGAAGTTACGGTGGCCGTCAGGAAGTGATGTCGTCGTCTGAGACAGTTAAACATAAGGTTTCTTTACAAAGATACATTAAGAAATTAGGATGTGAGCGGACCTGCGGTGTGTGTAGAGACAAACGCCTCATTCTAAGCTAATAAACATACAACGCTGCAAATGTTTTAAACGTACAACTTACAGGATAATAAAAACGTTATATTTTATACAAATATAATATTATATTTTATATTATACATACACTACCAGTCAAAAGTTTTTGATTGGTAAGATTTTTTATTTTTTTTAAAGAAGTCTTTTCTCCTCACCAAGACTGTATTTATTTGATCAAGAATACAGTAAAACAGTCAAATATTATTATAAGTGTAATTTATTCCTGTGATTTTCAGCATCATTACTCCAGTCTTCAGTGTCACATGATCCTTCAGAAATCACTCTAATATGAGGATCTGATGATCAAGACACAGTTATTATTATTATCAGTGTTAAACACAGCTTTACTGTTACTGTCTTTTATTTACATTTTTAATCAAATAAATGCAGCCTTGGTGAGACTTCTTTATAAAAAATAAAAAATAAAGAAAAGAAAAAATAATTATAAAAAAAATATTTAAAAAAACTTATACACATCAAAAACTTTTGACTGGTAGTGTATATAAAGATAAAAAAGCATCAAGTAAGAAAAGGATTAAATTGAGCCGTATGAGGTGAAGGTGGATTGTGTGTGTCCTCAGCCGCGTGACGCGTCGTGTGTGTTGGAGGAGGACTACGCTGTGGTTCGAGTGTTTGTGAGTAAAGTGAAGTCTGAGCTGAAGTCTGTGGTGAAACGCTGCCGAAACCTGGAGAACTTACAGACCGACTGTCACCGCAAGATGGAGGAGACCGAGAGAGAGCTGTGCTCCTGTCAACTACTCATATCACAGGTCAGAACACACACACACACACACACTCACTCACTCACAGACCGAGAGAGAGCTATGCTCCTGTCAACTGCTCATATCACAGGCCTGAACACACACTTACACATGCACTCGCTCACTAGTACACATGCAAATATAGTTCAACTGCTAAAGTGTGTGTGTGTGTGTGTGTGTGTGTCCAGCATGAAGCGAAGATCCGCTCTCTGACTGAATACATGCAGAATGTGGAGCTCAAGAAAAGACAAGTAGAAGAAAACTACGACTGTCTGAGCGAAGAGCTCGCTAAACTACGAACCGCAGGTACACACACACACACACACACACTCAGAGACCGAGAGAGAGAGCTGTGCTCCTTTCATATCTGCTCATATCACAGAACACACACACAAACACAGATTTTACTGTCATTTTGAGTTATAAAATTAATATTTTAGTAACAGTGTTAGATAAAGACACTTTTATTTTCAAAGTATTTTTATATCAAATGTTAATGGAGTTTGAACTGTGTTTGCAGACGGCGGTCAGGAGAATCCGCTGGACAACGACGAGTCTGGAAATGTGAAGGTAGTTCTTGTTCATCAGCGTCTGATTTATTGCTAGAAAGTTCTCGATTCTGTTGTACTAAAGTTCATACGGCAAGGATGTTTGTTAATATGGCGCTATATATCTGTGTGTGACGCCTGCGTGTGTGTGTTATTCTCAGAAAGCAGAGGTTCAGCGTGAGCCGAAACACAAGACGCTCGGACGCCTGCGCGACGACATCAACCACAAACAGAAGATCATCGACGAGCTCAAAGAGTCAGAAACACTCGCTAACGACATTAACAACCAACATCTCTATCATAAACACACTTATACACTCATATTATACACTCATATATTCACACAGAAAACAGCTGTTTATTTGCTGTAATAATATTTTTACATTAGTGTTTATTAATCTGTTAACATTAGTCTGACATTCTATTGATTGTTTTTGCCAAAAATATGCATTATCGCTTTAAAATGTGTAATACAATTTTGATAAATGTCATGATATATAATGTTACAGTGATATATTGATAATTTCACAAACCATGAAATAAAATTATAATAAATATTAAGATTTAAATATGAAAGCATGTATAAAAATGTATGTATTAAATAACTGTTATAATTATAATACAATAAATATGTTTAATAATATGTAAATTATATATTTTAATAATTTACTAAATTGCTAAATGTGAAAACTAAAACATTGAATATATTTAACAACATATTTTATCATAAAAAAATGAATATAATTAAATGTTATGATTGTATAAATTATTTATTAAATAAAATTCTTAAAAATATTTTCAAGTATGATTTAGTAATTTATATGTATTAAAAAATGTATGTAATAATAACCTATTGATAATATTATAAATTAATATATTATATTATAACATTTAAAATGTATTAAATTACTAAAATATTTTTTCAGTATAAAATTACATAGCTTTAATAAAATGTATATGTATAATTATAAATATAAGTATCATATTACACATTTATAATTTTATAAATAATGTATTAAATTACTAACAATATTTTTATCATAAATAAGTAATGCATTTTTTTAATAAAGTAATAATATCCTTTAATTGATATTAACAGATACAACTTTTTTAGTAAATGCTGAAAATATCATTAATGTGATTAATACATGCCTTAGGAAATGTTAGTTCATGTCAACTAATGTTGTTAACAAATGAAACTTTATTGTAAAATGCTACTTAAACACTTTAAAACTGTATTTCTTTATACTGTGAATTTAATTCTGTATTTTTAAAATGAACATTTCACATATGCATATTTAATATTTTAATGTCACCTTATATATTTATATGATTTTTAAATGAAATAAATGATTTCTTTTCCCAGAGAAAGTGTTGCTTCAAAAACTCCATACACTCTTAAAGAAATATGTTTGACTGTCTGTAGAAATCCTCTTGATAATCCGCTGTGTGTGTGTGTGTGTGTTCAGTGATAATCAGAGGCTAAACCTGCGTCTGGATCAGATGAGTGTCAGAGTTCAGCGTTTTGAAGAACCGAGAGCGAGAGAAATCCAGACAGCTGGAGGAGCTCAGGTGAGTCACACACACACACACTTCCGAGAAGAATGACATCACGTCTCATACACTGCTCTATCTGCAGATATCTTCATGAGCGACAGGAGCAAACCAAGCAGGACATGAAGGGTTTGGAGGAGACGGTTGTGAGTATCTGCACTGAACGGAAGCTTTTCAGACGATTTACAATAAAATGGAAATATTTGTAGTTTGTATTTTTAATCAAATAATCTTTAGTGAGGCAGAAGAGACTTATTATAAAAACATGAATAATCTTACCGATCCAGAAGGTTTTGACTAGTTGAGTACTTTTATGATTTGTTTTTCACAAGGGTTTCATACTGGAGTAGATTATTATGATTATGATTATGATATATGTATGAGATGTTTGTGTGTGTGTGTTGAAAGGCTCGTGAACTGCAGACTCTCCACAATCTGAGGAAGCTGTTCGTTCAAGATCTACGGCTAGAGTGAGACAAGATTAGTTCTTCAAAGCTCAATTCATGTTTGGCTGATTTTAGTACACTAAAACTTTACAGCGAGTTCCTTTAGGCAGAGAGAGAGTAAATGAAAAGTTGAAATAAAGTCGTTATTTTTGTTTGTTTTTGCGCACAATAAGTGTTCTCGTTCGCTTGATAAAGTTAAGATTGAGCCACTGCAGTCACTCAGACTATTTAACGAATGTCTTTAATAACTTTTCGAGGCTGCCAAGTTTCAATTCCTCAAGAAAGCCTATGGACTAGTATGTCAGGAGTGATGCAGCTCTCATATTTCATCAAAAATATCTTAATTTGTGTTCCGAAGATGAACGAAAGTCTTACGGGGTTGAACAACATGAGGTCCACCAAAGTATTTTCCATGCGCCTGGCGTATGTTTTCAATTGTTTTAAATGGGAGCGCCGCGTTTTGAACGCCATGAGCGTAACAAGGCTGCTAAGCGTTTTCACACTGAAGCGCACTGCGTCTTTTACTGGTCGCTGAGAGTTGAAAATCGTCAACTTTGGATAAAATGCAGCGCTCATCACTGTTACTTTTTACCCAGCCGTCCAATCACAGTGGAGGAGGGCGGGACTAAACTACACTGACCAACTGTCACAACATTCAAACTGTGTTGCGGATATTCTGTATCATAGCAACGAATCACGAAGCAATGCATCATTACGACACATCTGTAAACACACACCTGTATACCTGTGTGTGTGTTTCAGAGCTCTGAGTTGGTCTATATGAATCTGTGTGTGTGTGTGTGTTTCAGAGCTCTGAGTTGGTCTATATGAATCTGTGTGTGTGTGTGTGTGTTTCAGAGCTCTGAGTTGGTCTTATATGAATCTGTGTGTGTGTGTGTGTTTCAGAGCTCTGAGTTGGTCTATATAAATCTGTGTGTGTGTGTGTTTCAGAAGCTCTGAGTTGGTCTATATGAATCTGTGTGTGTGTGTGTGTGTGTTTCAGAGCTCTGAGTTGGTCTATATGAATCTGTGTGTGTGTGTTTCAGAGTCTCTGAGTTGGTCTACAGTATATGAATCTGTGTGTGTGTGTGTGTGTGTTCAGAGCTCTGAGTTGGATTCGGATGAAAGCTGCGGATGTTCAACACAGAAACAGAAGATCTCGTTTCTCAAGAACAACCTGGATCAGCTTACGAAAGTTCACAAACAGGTCAGTAACGAAATGAGCCTAAAATCTCCACCTGACTACAGTTACGTTAGAGCACTCAGTGTTATTTTACTAATTATTTATTTTATTTTTATTGACGTGACCCATAGGCTATATAGGCCTACATCCATTTACATGCAAACAAAGCTTTACATGCTAAAAAGAATATAAAAGAATAGCTTACCTCAAGGGCATCCAAGATGACGGAGACTATCTCTCTCTCTCCGTCTCACACACACACACAGCTGGTCGGGGATAACGCAGATCTGCGCTGTGAGCTCCCGAAGCTGGAGAAGCGTCTGCGGTCGACGGCGGAGCGTGTCCGAGTCGCTGGAGAACGCTCTGACCGAAGCGAAGGAAGGAGCGATGATGGACCGCGCCGGTACCAGCAGGAGGTCGAGCGCATCCGAGACGTCATGAGGCTCAGAAACCCCTTCAGGAGAACTCACGCTGCGCTCATCGGTCAGCGCCACTCCCATCATGCACTGGGAATTTGTGGAGTATTTCATTTACTGGATTAGACAAAAATAAACATTAAAAATATAAATATAAGCAATGCATAAAATATATTCAATAACAACATTTGAATATTATAAAATAATATTATACAACATTTTAAAAATAACAAAATATTTTTGAAATTTAATAAATTAAGTAATACATTAAATATATTTAATAATATTTTATTGTGCATAAATAATATTCTAAATATTAAATGTTATGATTGTATACGTTAATAATTACTAAAAAATATTATTAAATATAATACATACAAAATATATAATATTATACATGTATATGATATATTCTAATAGATCTAGTAAAATTATTTAATAATATTTAAAAATATCATTAAATATGATAAGGAATACATTTAATAACATATTTATATTATAAATATATAAATTATTCTAAATTGTATAATGCACTATTTAGAAGATAATACATTAAATTACTAAAATATTATTAAAATATGAAAAGGAAAACATTACGCATATTTAATAACATATTTATACTATATTCATTTATAAGTATAATATTACATTTTTATAATTTTATAAATAATGTATTAAATTACTAACAATATTTTTAAATATGATACATAATCATTAAATATATTTAATAATATTTAATATTACTACATTTTAAAACTGTATAACTTATTAAATTACTACAGATCTGTTTAGTAGCATGAGTACTATTATAAATACATTTCAAATTATAATATTACATTTTATTGTTTTATTTTTTGCCCTCAGCCAAGCCGATTCGCCCAGGACATTATCCCGCCTCCTCGCCTGCCAATCACACGCTCAGCCGCAGCAGAGATCAGCCAATCACGTTCAGCAATGCGATGTTCAACAGCGCCAGTGAAAAACCCAAATCAACCGAGTCCAGTTTGACCAACAAGTGAGTGACAATCAGTGTTAATGGCTTATGCCTGACTGAACTGTGTTTTACTACAGCTGTGTGTGTGTGTGTGTGTTCCTCATGTGAACAGGACGCAGTCAGCGGACGACACACACACGGACTCCACACACACACTGAACAGTAAAGACACTTTACGCCAACACAACTGATGCTGTACTTTTACGAGCTGAACCAAATGTGATTATTCAGAGTCCAGTGATTATGAGAGTTTCTGCATAGGACCTGATTGAAACATCCAGACTCTATAATGTGATGCTCATCGCCGTTGTTTTCTATAAAGGACGCATATTGTATTTAATGCAGTTAATGTAAATAAACTCAGATCCGAGCATCATTAATGCATTATTTTGTGCAGTTATGATCATTATTTTAATGCATATTCATACGTGTTTGACAGGAAATAGCCGAGATGTGAATGATAACAGGTAAGCGTGTTAATAACTGTAATAATCGAACAGGCTGTGGTGTAAAGCTTCTGATGATGACGCTTTCTAGTATGTGTTTCAGCGCTCGCTCTACGTCTGTCACTGCTGACCAATCAGAGGAAAGCATTCGTCAAGAGAAGCCCATCGCCAGCTAAACACACACACACACACACAGGTAACCTGACCGAGAACTACTCAATATAATATATTACATTATTAATATAATTATTTTATTAAATATTATAATTTTACAAATAACTTATTATATTATTAAATATATTATATTTAAAGTATCATATTTAATATTTCTTGTAATTTAATAAATTATATTTTATATATAGATTTATAAAATAACATTATTAAAGATTATATATGAATAATAACAAATATTATAATTACATATTTAAAAATATTCTTTAGATAATTTAATCTATTATAAGATTATAAAATAATTTATTTATTGTATGTAATTAAATCTATTTAATGTATTTACTTACTATATTAACAAATATTCTTAGTATTTTAATACATTATTTATAAAATAATATATATCAAGTTTATTTATAATAGTATATATTTATTTATACTATTATAAATGTTATTAAATATTGTAATTATAATAAAACATATTTCATAAAATATCAACATGTTACATTATATATATATATAAATATTTAAAATTGTATATTAATTTTTTTTAGTTATATTTATAAAAATGACAATGCATATATAAATATGAATTATATTACATTTTTATATTTGTATAAATATAGTAGTATTTTAATACATTATTTATTAAAATATATATATATGTAAATTTTATGTATAATATATATTTATTTATAATATTATACATTAAATATTGTAATTATAATACATTGAATATATTTAATATAATATCAACATGTTACATTTTATACATATATATATATATACATCTTGTTGTTGTTGATAAATATGACAATGCATAACAATAACATTTTATTATAATATTACATTTTTATATTTGAATAAACAATTACAAAAAATAATATTAAATATGATAAGTAATATTTACCATGTTGTTTCTGTTTCTCTCCAGGCGACCTGTACTTCTGAATTCTCTTCTCTGTATATTTATATATGCATGTTGCCTGCAGTTCCAGTGATCACACACACACACACACACATGTTCGAGCTGCATGATGAAGAGCTTTCATTCTCACGGGTCATTCTCAGAAAACAGCAGCAGACTTTCAGGAACACTTTAATTTATCGCTTTCTATTAAATCCTTACCCATAATCCTTCAGTCTTGCTATATATTAGTATCAATAGTCATTTTCTAACCAATAATAATTTCTAATCATTATTTTCTTAATGGGCCAATGTCTCTATATAAGAGAAAATGCTGAATTAAAATGCATTGCTAAATGAAGAAATGCAAATGAGCAGATTTACTAATGAAAAACAAACTAAATGAATAAATATCCGTGTTTTTCCTGAGAAACGACCCACGAGCCGACTGTATGATGCCGTTCGTCCCTCGTCTACATTAATGTGAGGTTATGATGGAAGATTTTTATGTAGCTGTAACTATTTTTATACTCATATTTAAAGAGGTTTTTTTTTGCGATTTCTATGCATTATTTAAGTTTCAGTATCATTGTGTAAAGAAAACAACTTTTAGATTTGATTTAGTTAAATTACTTCTTGCTATAATAAACTCAAGAGAGTATAAAATGAAAAATAAATTAAAAGGATAATGGCGACTTTTTCTCCCACAATTTTGAGTTTAAATCTTACATTTCTAAAAAGGAAGGTCAGAATTGTGAAATTAAAAGTTAAAATTACCATTTTAATTATAATCGCAGAAACAAGCTTCCATAAGAGAGACGTGTCACATGACCAGTTTGTGACATTGAAATATTTAAGTGTAAATGTCAGATAATTAACACAAACACATGCAGACACACACACAGCACTTGAACACATGAGCACATGCGCACACACACACACATACATGCACTCTCATACACACTCAAACACACACACACACACAACACACAGAGTCAGGTTATGAGAAACACATATTTTCTGGTAACACTTTAAAGGTTCTGTGATTCTTGTACAGTAAATCGTGCAGCCAGGAATAGGTTGATTACAGAATGCGTTCATAAAGATATAATAATGCATAACAATAATGATATATGTGGGCCACTTTCTGACCGTCTCTGGCTTTAACTGGGCGAATACAGTTATACGAGATCTCATGCGGAGATTCTGTGCATAAATGATGGACTAGAGGGTGTGTGTAAATAAATGACATTTCTGTGTTTGGTTTTTGTAGAGCATGACGGACATGTGGAAAACTTTACTTTAAAAATGTTTCAATAAAGAGAATCCGATTCATGAACGTCAGTGTTTTCTGAATGTACACTCTTAAAAATATCAGCTCTCTTACCGTTACGTAAGAATCCATACAGTCTTTACTTCCACAAAAGTTTCTTTACTGTGGAAAACTTCTTTAGATTATTAAAATGTTCTTGACTCTAAACGAAAATAATTCTTTTGTTATTTGGGTAGGATTAGGGGTGGGGTTAGGGATCAGGGGGCGGAGATGGATAGAATTAGGGGGTGGGGTTAGGGATCAGGGGGCGGAGATGGGTAGGATTAGGGGTGGGGTTAGGGATCAGGGGGTGGAGATGGGTAGAGTTAGGGTGGGGTTAGGGATAGGGGCGGAGATGGGTAGGATTAGGGGTGGGGTTAGGGATCAGGGGGCGGAGATGGGTAGGATTAGGGGGTGGGGTTAGGGATCAGGGGGCGGAGATGGGTAGGATTAGGGGTGGGGTTAGGGATCAGGGGGTGGAGATGGGTAGAATTAGGGGTGGGGTTAGGGATCAGGGGGCGGAGATGGGTAGGATTAGGGGTGGGGTTAGGGATCAGGGGGCGGAGATGGGTAGGATTAGGGGTGGGGTTAGGGATCAGGGGGCGGAGATGGGTAGGATTAGGGGTGGGGTTAGGGATCAGGGGGCGGAGATGGGTAGGATTAGGGGGTGGGGTTAGGGATCAGGGGGCGGAGATGGGTAGGATTAGGGGTGGGGTTAGGGATCAGGGGGCGGAGATGGGTAGGATTAGGGGTGGGGTTAGGGATCAGGGGGCGGAGATGGGTAGGATTAGGGGTGGGGTTAGGGATCAGGGGGCGGAGATGGGTAGGATTAGGGGTGGGGTTAGGGATCAGGGGGTGGAGATGGGTAGGATTAGGGGTGGGGTTAGGGATCAGGGGCGGAGATGGGTAGGATTAGGGGGTGGGGTTAGGGATCAGGGGGCGGAGATGGGTAGGATTAGGGGGTGGGGTTAGGGATCAGGGGGCGGAGATGGGTAGGATTAGGGGTGGGGTTAGGGATCAGGGGGCGTGAGATGGGTAGGATTAGGGGGTGGGGTTAGGGATCAGGGGGCGGAGATGGGTAGGATTAGGGGTGGGGTTAGGGATCAGGGGGCGGAGATGGGTAGGATTAGGGGTGGGGTTAGGGATCAGGGGGTGGAGATGGGTAGAATTAGGGGGTGGGGTTAGGGATCAGGGGGCGGAGATGGGTAGGATTAGGGGTGGGGTTAGGATCAGAGGGCGGAGATGGGTAGGATTAGGGGGTGGGGTTAGGGATCAGGGGGCGGAGATGGGTAGGATTAGGGGGTGGGGTTAGGGATCAGGGGGCGGAGATGGGTAGGATTAGGGGTGGGGTTAGGGATCAGGGGGCGGAGATGGGTAGGATTAGGGGTGGGGTTAGGGATCAGGGGGTGGAGATGGGTAGGATTAGGGGTGGGGTTCAGGGATCAGGGGGTGGAAATGGGTAGGATTAGGGGGTGGGGTTAGGGATCAGGGGGCGGAGATGGGTAGGATTAGAGGTGGGGTTTTGAATTTAACATTCAAATAAAAAAAAAAAAATAATAAAATCTGTCTAAGAGACAGATAAAGGGACGTCAGGCACAGGTCAGTGTGTAAGCAAGTCTACAAGCGATTGGCTGACAACCAAAACAATCAATTTAATCTGTAATTAGTTCACGCAATCATACGCATATACTTGTATATAGTACAGTATAGTGCCTGACAGCAGAGTGTGTTCTGTTGTAAGTGGACACAGGGTCAGTAGAGCAGATTCAGTGTGTACACAGATCAATAGCAGCGCCCTGTGAGGAGGACACTGAAGAGCAAAGCTCATATAAACACGCGTACAGTCTCTGCGCAGCGGGACAACACCACTGGAGACCCGCCAACCTTGTCGGTCCACGAACGCTTCAATCTTCCCTCCAATCATTTCAGTCATTAAAATCAGGTACTGGAGATTTTATTTCATTGTAATAAATATTGAAATATAGGGGTGAATCTTGTGAAATCTGCAGGGCTCATATTTCACATAATAAATACCTAAATAAAAGGAAAGCATGTATTGTTAACAGAAAGCCTATTTTAGGACAATTTTATTCTTTGCATTTTGATATTATATTCATGACAGTAACATTTGCCTTCCAAATTCTAATAAAAAAAATTATGCTATTTTAAGGTGTATAATTTATTCATCATGGTGCTGCAATTAGCAATGCTTTTGATTTGTAATAATTTTATTTAAGTATTTTATACTGCAAAAAAATATATATATATATATATATATATATATATAAATAAATATATATATATATATAAAGTAATAAATATGTTAATATATTCTTATTACCTGTCATTTTTGCATTAAATTACTTACATTGTCGACTATTACAAATAAAAGTAATGCTACAATTTTATATATATATATATATATATATATATATATATATATATATATATATATATATATATATATATGTATATGTATATGTATATTTATATATATATATATATATATATATATATATATATATATATATATATATATATATATATAAAAACATATACATATACATATATATATATATATATATATATATATATATATATATATATAAATTGTAGACATCTTACTTTTATTTAGTAATAGTCGCAATAAAGTAATTTAATGCAAAAATGACAGTAATAAGAATATATTAACGTATTTTGTTTTTTATGCTTTTATTTTGTTTTTATGCTTTTATAATGTTTTATTTTTCCTATATTTTTGGGTGAAATATGTTTAGACATTTTTACATGAAATTCATTCATTAATCCCTTTTTAGGAACACTTAATGAAGTTATTGTGTATTTACAATTAAAAAGCAAATCAAATCTGGTAATCAAAGCATTCATAAATTCATAAGGCATTAATAGGTATTAAAGTAATTTCAATTTCAATCATCTTGATCCGTATCTGTCTTCTGTTAGCATCATCTTCAACATAATTTATCAGCCATTATAAATGTGTAATAATATTTGAATATATGTAAATGTATGTGTTGATGACACTGAGGCCATGTGACTGCAGAATAGCGGAGATGCGTTTGCTAGTACAATGAGGGTTTCTTTTCGGTCATGAAACGCGTTCATATCAACGTTGTGCGAACGAACGGTTAAAGATTAGCCGTGTTTACATTTAGAGTACACTAGCTTTAATGAGCAGGGCTTATGCTATAGCACAGGTTACTCCAGGTCAACATTTCAGCAGGGTTCAAAGGTCAGATGATGAGATGCATTAGACGGAATCATCAAGAGCTGAAGCAGCATCATAAAAACCTTCTGCAACCAGTATCACGTTTTCATGCATCTGAATATAAAACTTCATCAGGACTGTGATCGATTACAGCGTGATGTCTACTCATAACACCAGACACACTTGAGGCCTCAGGAGCCACACACACCGAGAACGGCTCCATCACACAGCGTGAGTTTACACTGATCCGTCTGTCAGGACTTTATTCTGCTTAGATAATGTAAAGCATTGCTGTATTGTGTGTGTGTGTGTGTGTGTGTGTGTGTGTGTGTGTGTGTGTGTGTGTGTGTGTGTGTGTGTGTGTGTGTGTGTGTGTGTGTGTGTGTGTGTGTGTGTGTGTGTGTGTGTGTGTGTGTGTGTGTGTGTGTGTGTGTGTGTGTGTGTGTGTGTGTGTGTGTGTGTGTGTGTGTGTGTGTGTGTGTGTGTGTGTGTGTGTGTGTGCAGAGGAGTATTGGACGAGAATCGAGAGAGATGACACAGACAAACCAAGACATGGAGGTAAGACACTTCAACACAATTCTGCCTAAAAAAGAGAAAGAAAGAAAAATTATTTGGTTGTGTGTGTGTTGATAAACCTAAAAAAAATTACGGAAGTATTTATACATTATGGTGCTATATGTTGTAATGCCTTTAAAAGCTGATTTGAATAAAAAAAGTGTATTAAAAGTTTAATTAATATAATTTTATATACACATTTTATAATTAATAACTACAAATATATATGCATGTATGTGTGTGTGTTTATATGTGCTAAAATTAAAAGGCATCAAATACCAATTAAATTGTTTTATTTCAATTAAAGTTATATATCAGCATTTTTGCATTTAAGTTTGGGAGGTAATCTGAATTTAATGAAAAGAAAATAGAAGAAAATAATATTTTCGTTCCTTTTAGATATAACACTTATACTTCTACACTATTCTATATAATCATAAACATTTTTGTCACATTCGCAAAAAAAAAAAAAGATATTTTAGTATTGTATATTGCAAAATCTATAGACCATAGTGATTTTTGCCTTTAATTTAAACTAAAAAGAAAAATGAAAGCAACCCGACAGCACTATGACACCGCAGCGTGAGCTCAGACTGACCGTATAAAACTGTTCTCTGATCAGATGATGAAAGAGGCGCTGATCAGACATGTTCAGGCTCGTCTAAATGAAGTGTTGGAGCAAGCGCTCACTGACTCAATCCAGTCTCTGTCCACACACACACAAACACACACCGAGCAGACGGGAAGCACCGACAACAAGTGAGTGTCTGTGATGTCATATCCTGCCAATGCAGAAGTGTCCTGAATGCTTGAATAAATGTGTTTCTGCACATATAGGCACAAACTGGAGCAGGGGAAGGTGTTTATAGCCAGATGCTCACTGCTGGAGTAAGTATTACTGACGTTTATGATTCGATAATCAATCACCCTAGCAACACCCTAGCAACCACCCACAGACCCACAGCCTAGTAATAAACAAATCATGTGACCATTTAAAACGGCAAAACATCACAACTTCAAACTTGTTAAAACTTGTTTTTCTTGACAATGTCACAAAGTCTAAGAAAAGTGTAATTATCATCAGTTCACTGTACTATTCTTCCTCCCCAATGAGAGTCTATGGCAGCCCTATGAACCGCAAGCAGGAAAATTATGAACATTTGCACACTTGTAGTGATGGTAATGAACGGTGATAAGACCGACTTTGGCGTCTCTAGGACCAACTCTATAGTGCCACCACCAGTTCAAAAATGGTTATAAGTTTTAAACGCTTTGTTCTAGAATATGTTGGGAACTTAATGTTGACTTAAAATTGGTTCAGAGGCAGTATCTTAGTAAAACTTGGTACACTTCATCAGAAACATGATCTGAGGGCCCATGCCAAATTTGGGAACAGCGCCACCTACAGGTCATGAGAAATGGAAAATCATAACTTTTGAAGAGTTTGTCATAGAAGAGTGATCTTGGTGTCTATGGATTCCTTGTCTCATGCCCAATCCGAAGATATGATCCGAGGATAAACCATCGGTTAGGCCGTTTTGAATTTTGTCTTAAATTGCATCTTTTAAACGTTCCAACATATCAGCACAAAATTCAGGTCGTGGGTTCGAATCCAGTGGCACATGGCCGACCGCGAGAGACTGTGGCCAGAAGAGGTGCAGAAGTTGCATCTGTTCCAGACATGGTGTCGTTCTGAGAATAATCGAATCGGAACTTTTTAAATATAGCATTAATTTGTTATTCGTTGCACAAAATTTAACTACTGAACCTCGGAAGCTACAGTAAGTGAAAGTGTGTCGTGTTTTTTGTTTTCATTCTGTTTTTGCTCTTCTGGCTCTGCACTGCTGTTGCTTCCCCTTCGGGACTTGCAGCTATATTTATTATTATTATTTTAAGTAAAAATGGCTTAATATGGAAATAAAGTGATCCTTTCTCTCCAGTGAGTTATTTGAGATCAGTCACATCAGGACCATCTACCACATGTTCATCGCAGCTCTATTCCTATTCATCATGAGCACTTTAGCAGTGGACTACATCGACCAGGGCAGGTGAGAGTGTGTGAGAGAGTGCGTGTTTGTGAGAGAGAAGAATCTCTGAATGTGTGTGTTTGTGTGTGTATACATATATGTGTGTGTGCCAGTGTTCGTGAGAGAGGGTGTATCAGGCTGTGTGTGTATGTGTGTGTGTGCTTATACATACAAGTAAAGCATCAAAAACAGACAATTAAACTGAAATAAGCCCGACAGTGAGTGTGTGTATATAGGTGTGTGTATACGTGTGTGAGAGCCTGACAGTGAGTGTGTGTGTATTTCAGGCTGGTTCTGGACTTTGATCTGTTTTATTACGCGTTTGGTCAGTTGAGTACGGTGGTCTGGGCCTGGACGCTCATGTTGAGCTACACACTGCTCGGGCCGTACCACATTCTGCGGGTCTGGGCGAACGGGCCCTCAGGAGCCGCTGGAGGACGTGTGTGTGTGCGCTCACGCTGTGTGCTGCGCAGACGAGCATGCTGGGAATATTCCCTATGTGTGTCGTCTGCATTACCAGCTGCCACCCGCATCTCGATTCATCATCATATTAGAGCAGGTACTGGGATTATACAATACCACAGGCAATACTGCATCTACTCAGTTATGAAATTACACAAATATGTAATGCATAAACATGTAATTATTAAACATTTTAATAATTAAAAAAAATATATATATATATATATTCTAAATAATTTATATATATATATATATATATATATATATATATATATATAATGTATTTAAAATAATTTAATGATACATTTTCAATGTTTAAAGTTTCAATTTGTATATACAATTTCTATACAGTTATTTAACATATAATCTTGATAATTAAATGATCTATAATAATCAGCTATATAATCACAAATAAATTGCAAATATAATTTAATGCTTATTAAATAAAGTTTAATTATATATTAAACAATAATAATTTAATATATAATAATTTAATATAAATTATATATATATATATATATATATATATATATATATATATATATATATATATATATATATATATATTTATTATATATATCATTTATATTAAATTATTATATATTAAATTATTATTGTTTAATATATAATTATTTATAATATAATATTGAATACTAAAATATTTAATACATCATTACATCAAATACTATGAAGATTGAAGATCGATTAATTAATAAATTAATGATTAACAAACTGGGCTTTAATAATAATGTGTCAATAATAATATATCATTTAATGTCATTCATTATTTATATAATATATTTTATAATCTACATAATGAAATACTTAGAAATAAATTACATTTATTTTAATTTAACAATCATTCAATTAAATTAGACTAATATATATCGTTTAATGATTAATTAATAGTTCAATAAATTAATAGTTAACGAACTGGGTTTAATAACATTGAGCCAGACTTGAAGCGATGCCCAGTGGTTCGGTGCCAACGTTCACTTAAAGTTCAGGATCCAAAGTCTGCTGCCCTTTTTATTGGCATCATACCATGCATTTCAAACCAGACGTGCTCAAATGAGGGGTCAGAGGTCAGTGGCCAAATGGACACAAGTGGACAGATACAGTCTGACTGTACTGATAAAACATGTCAATAATTCCAGTTCTCATGGCTATGTGGAAGCGATAAATAATGATGTACTACAAATTAAGTAGTTTGATGAGGACAATTTGTAAAGAAAGACTTCACGCATGTGCACATACATATAAACGTGCATATCTATAGACTAAACATGTGACACACGTGCATTATCATCAAAAAATCCACTCTTATCCCGAACACGTTAAACCTTTCCCTCACATTTGTTGTTTCTGAATGCTTGTATACAGAATTCATTTCCCTGACTGCAGATTTATGAGTGCAAGCTTCACATTTATAAGAATACTTCACCTATAAAGGTCATCATTTCCTCACCCACATGTTGTTCCAATCCTGTATGACGGTCTTTCTTTCTTTTCTTTCTTTCTTCTGTAAAACACAAAAGGAGATATTAAGTAGAAAGTTCACGCTGCACTTTTCCATTCAATTTTAATGTACAGATAAAACGTTCAGTTCCTATGGATCCACTGAAACGACAAAAGACTTTGTATTATGCAAGTAATTTGACAATGTCACTTTGTAAAAAAAGATTATGCACCTGCACACATACATATTCAAACACGCATATCTATTATAGACTGAAGTTTACATGGAGATGACAATATAAAAAAAATCTAACCTTTAAACACATTAAAGTTTCTGTCTTCAGTAAAACGGTGTCGTGTTAGCGGCCCATAAGTTAATATTAATAACAAATGATCTTTATCTGGACTATATCTTTATTCTAGAGCTGCTGTAAACTGTCTGTTACTGTAATCTCCTGTTATCACAGTAAAGCTGCTGTGAAACGATCTATACTGTTAAAACTTCTGCTTTTGCTCCACAGATCAGATTTGTGATGAAGAGTTACTCGTTCATCCATGAAACCGTCCCAGCCATCCTCAAAAGCTCAACGCTGAAGGGTAAGAGTGTTAAAGACTACCAAACACTATCCAGACACCAGATATCATTTTAGTTATCGTTTCACTAGCGTGTGCAGGACACTATAGTTCACTAATGTAAGTGAGGAGAGCAAAATAAAGTAAACTGTGACATTATCACAATTTTCTTCAAATTATACATATTTGAGCTGATGATGTTCTGCTGAAGTGTGTTTTCTGTAATTGCTAATGCTCATTTTACACACACACTGAACAACATGAAGCATTGCTTGGTCACTGGTTGAGCTTAAACTGGCTATTATCTAATTGTGTAGTTAAATTTAACAGATATTCAACATAATTGATGTGTGAGAGTCCAAACAGAAGAACGGATGCTTTTCTAAAGTGTGTGTGACAGTGTGTGAGATGTGACGGTGTGTGTGTGTCTGTGTGTCTCCACAGATAAATCTCTGCGATATCCGTCACTCTCCAGTTATCTGTACTTTCCTGTTTTGCCCAACGCTGATGTACCGTGAGAGTATCCGCGGTAACAGCCTCTTCGCTGAACCGCACGACTGTAACACACACTCACAGATCAATACGCTGACCTCAGTGTTTGCTGTTCCCTTCAGAAAACCCCAACATCAGGTGGAACTACGTTTGCATCAACTTTCTGAAGGTGGGATTTGACTGCAGTCACTCACTTTAACACATCTGGCTCACATCACACACAAACATTACAAAACTGTAGCATTATTTTCATGATAATTACACCCCACGATTCTTATTCTTTTATACAGTGATGAAAATCATCAAAAACATTTTTAAATGAAATTTAGCATATCATCTGTACTTGATGATTTTAAAATATATTTATATTTAACTACATAAACGAAAGCACTTTGGATGTAGGGTTCAAAGACCAAAATATTAATAAATAATTAATAATAAATAGAATTTTGAAAAGGTACTGCAGATGACCTTATACTCCATCTGTCAGTATTATCAAGTGTTTGATTGTCTAATTATAAGTTAGAGTATATTTAACAAATGATATAATTTAATAAAAAATATTAATAAAATTTAAAAGGAACATTAGAGAATATTTAACAAATAATATAAATATGTAATACAATTTTTTAAAGGGCAGTATTTTAATCACATAATATAAAAATATTTATAAAATGCAAAAAGGACTTTTTTAATATTTAACAAATAATAAAAAAAATTATATATATATATATATATATATATATAGTATATATATATATATATATATATATATATATATATATATATATATATATATATATATATACATATATATATAAATGTAAAAAGGACATTAAAGATATATTTAACAAATAATAGAAAAATATAAATAAAATAAAAAAGGACATTAGAGTATATTTAACAAACATATTTCACTTACAACAAAAAAATTATTCTGTCATAATTCTGCTTGTCCACACACACATACACACACTCAGTCTGGTAGTAGAGTGTTTGTTTAACCCCGAGAGTTCCTCACACTCGTATTCCTCTGCCAGATCTTGGCCAGTCTCTTCTACCTGTACTTCATACTGGTGCGCTTGTGCATCCCAGTCTACAGGAACAACAGCCAGCAGCCGTTCAGCTCACGCTCCCTCATCCTGATGCTCTTCCACGCCGCCTTCCCAGGTTGCACACACACACACACACACACACTTCTCTCATCCTGATGCTCTTCCACGCCGCCTCCCACACACACACACACTCAGAAAAACTGTTTATGCATGTATTATTGAGGCTGTCTGTGTGATTTGAGTGTGTGTGTGTGTGACTCTTGTGTTCAGGGATGCTCATATTAATGTTGGGCTTCTATGCGTTTCTGCACTGTTGGCTCAACGCTTTCGCAGAGATGCTGCGTTTTGTAGATTGGATGTTTTACAAAGTAAGTGATCTCCTATTAGTTTAAAGTCAGAGTCATCAACTATTGTATATATATATATATATATATATATATATATATATAAACATAGAGAAAAGTTGCAAACTCTTCACAATAAGGTTCCATTCGTTAACTACAATAGTTCACATGAACAATGAAAAATGCTTGCTGTTATTGACTAATGCAGGTTCACAGGTTTCATCTCGTCTCTCTTTCATCAGGACTGGTGGAACTCCACTTCCTTCGCTAATTATTACCGCACGTGGAACATCGTCGTTCACGACTGGCTTCATTATTACGTCTACAGAGACTTCATCCGGGGTGAGAACGAACAGTCCTGAATCTCACCAGAGAATGTCTAATAAGGGGAGAACCTCCACTCTCAGTAAACGTCCAGATCCTGAACTGGCTGCAGTTCCACTCTGGCTCCACACGAGGGCGCTCACAGGACGAGTGCAGAATCAATGGAGGTCTATGGAGATATACCCATTTGTATTGTTTGTCTAGAGATGCAAAGAAATTACACATTTTTGGTTGTTAGATTTTTTTAGAGTCACTTATTTGCTTTAAAAAGTATGACCAGAGATGCTGAACGGCAATACTTCAGTCAGGTATTATATCTCTGCACTTTCCGTTTTTGTAAACGTTCATTCAACTTTTGACCAATAACACATGTTGAACTTGCAAAACCTACAATAAAATCTGAGATTCCTCAACGGCAATCGGTTGAACGAGACACATTTAGCCGTCTAGCTCCATAGACTCTCATTCATTTTGAACTCACGGGCGATCGCCCCCAGTGGAACTCTGGTGGAACTACAACCACAATTCACAGGCTCTGATCTCACTGTTATATACATGTGATGTTTTAATAATCCTGACCTCGTCTCTCTCGACCCCCTCAGCTGTCGGGTTATAAACTGCGCTCGATGGCCACACTGAGTGTCTTCGCCGTTTCTGCATTAGTTCATGAATACGCCTTCACTATGGGCTTCGGGTTCTTCTACCCGGTGATGTTCTGCACGTTCGCGGGTATCGGTGGTAAGAACGCTAGTTTAACTAATTGATAACACTTTACAATAAGGTATTTTTGACAAATGAAACCTTATTGTAAAGTGTTACCAAGTATTTGTGTGTATTTTATGTTTTTGCTGTACCAAAATTTATTCACACACCTTCAACGTTTCTCACATTATCACAGTTTAGAAATATGAGCAGAACCCAGTTATTAAATGAGTGGATATTTGACTGGTTTTGTCCGTTCCTTCTGTTGGACTTTCACACATGAGTTATGTTGAATATCTGTCAGCTGTTAAATTTAACTACACAATTCCAGTGCATTCTAGGATTTCCTCATCCACAAATTAATTAATTAAATACATGCATGCATGCATTTAAACCCTAAGATTCTGTCCAACATGAAATATCTCGACAGCATTAATGACAAGTTAAAGAGTTAAAGAGCAGGCAGAAATGTGGTGATTCTGTTTTACCTTTCCAGTGGTGTTTAACTTCCGCCATGAACGACAGCCGGAAGAGCCCGGTGTGGAACATCATCATGTGGATGTGTCTGTTCGTCGGCCAGGGCGTGCACGTGTGCCTGTACTGTCTGGAGTGGTACGCGCAGATCCACTGCCCGCGCACTGGGGTGAGGCTCAGTAGGGGATTGCGTACGCCATGAAATGAGAAACAAAAACCAAAAAGATTAAATCACAACTTTTTTTCTCAGATTTTTTTTACTCGATTCAGAGTTTACATCTTTCTTGTTTACCTTTTCTTGTGACTCTTTTTTTCCTCGTAATACTGAAATAAAATTACGCAATTCTGACTTTTTTTCCCGTAATACTGAATTTACATCACGCGATTCTGACTTTTCTCGTAAAACTGAAATTTACATCCAGCAATTCTGACTTTTTTTCTCATAATACCGAGTTTAAATCTCGCAATTGTGACTAATTTTCTCGTAATACTGAATTTAAATCTCAGTAATTCTGACTTTTTTCTCATAATACCAAGTTTAAATCTCGACAATTCTGACTTTTTTCTCATAATACCAAGTTTAAATCTCGCAATTCTGACTAATTTTCTCATAATACTGAATTTACATCCAGCAATTCTAACTTTATTTCTCTTTTCTCGTAATACTGAATTTACATCTCGCAATTTTGACTTTTCTCATAATACTGAGTTTACATATATTTTTTTCCTTGTAATAACTGAATTTACATTTCGCAATTCTGACTTTTTTTCTTGTAACACTGAGTTTAAATTCTGATTTTTTTTATTTTTTAAATGTACTTTTTCTCGTGAACAGTTTTCTTATCTTTTTTGTGTAAAAAAAGTCAATTACTTTTTTATTCCATGGCAGAAATAAACTTTCATACACCAGAACCCACTTCACTTTATCACAGCAGGATTCCCAGGCCTTCTTTAAGCACTGCACACGGCCAAAGCTCCCAAACGCACAAAAAAAAAACACTCACACTTGCGCTTTGATTAATGGATCACTGTTTGATCACACAGGCTCACAGTGCAGATGTCCAAAGACTGTGAAGATGAAGTTCTGTCCAGGATTAGTTTAAGCCAACTGAAGAACACACTGACAGATGGTGTAAGACAGTTTAGAAATAAAGAACAACAAAAAGCTGAGAAAGTTATGAAATAACAAGACGGCAGAATAAAGGTGTAAAAAAACATTGTAGAACGAATGGTACAAATAGTAATTAAAAAAATTAAACATCCACTTGGTGGCACTACAGGTCACTGAGTAAATCAGCCATTTCTATGCAAGTCAACAGGGTTTGAAACAACACAAATGTGAGCAAATATAAGAAAATATTATTTTTTGACTGCAACAATCCCTTTAACAAAAAAAGCATTTCTTTGCATTTTAACACTTCAATGGTTACTAATGAAAGGTTTCACAAGATCGAAAGCTCTGATTGGACACTGCATTCATGCGCTCAACAGGCCTCACTGTTATTGGCTACAATGCTGCAAATAGAAATGTGTAGATGTGTGTTTGCGCTCTCTTCAGAGTACAGTAATGCCATGAATCATATTTACAACATGTTCATAGTTTATGTTTGCTTTTTCTCAAAACAGACGAGCTTCTGGGAACTAGTGACGCCACGATCATGGACGTGTAATTACTAGTGACATCACAGCGACTTCATCATCATTCAATATTTACTTCTGTTCATGACCATGTGCTTTGGGATCAGGCATGACGCATTATTAAATATGTTACATAACATACTTAAAATGACATTCATATTTCATGCTTAATGAAGCACATCAGCCTCTCTGTAAATGTGATGAGTGTACATTTTTTAATGCACATCATAAACTAAATTTTCTTATAAACTGTTAAAATTGTCCTCTTTAAGCTTATAGAACATAGTAAATGCAACTCATTTATATTCTGAATTTATATTGTATTCTGAAAATGCCAAATCTGTCAATAGTAAATTTGTAAGTCACAAAATAAAAGTAAAATGTCAATAAATTAGGTGTGATGTTTATTCTGTTCATCAGGAGCAGTTTCCATGTTTCATTAACAGTCCTTATTAGTATTGCGCATCACCATGGTAACTGTTGTCATATCCCCAAAATGCCACTATTTTCACGTTTTGTTATATATTTTTAAATGATACTATTAATTAATATTTACAATTTCAAGGGAATAATCGACAATTATGATTTCTGTCATAATCGTGCAGCAACATTGAAGTTAAACAGGCAAACGTTGGTAACTTTACTATAAGGTCCATTAGTAAACATTACTTAACTAACAATAGGGGCTTTTGCACAGGAGGAACCGATTCATAGTTCCTGGAGCTAATGTTGAAAATACTTGCTTTATTTTGGCGTGTTTGCGCCGCAGGAGCTGGGAACGGGTTTAGTATTAGGAACTGTTTTAGGGGAACTAAATAAGATCCTACTTCAGAGACAGGTTTAACACACCACAAATAAACCATTAGTGTCACTTAACGGAAGCTTTTATACAAAGCAACTGACAAATGAGGGACATCACAGAACTTATCGCACAAGTGCTAAAACCTTGTGATACCGAGATAGGCAGTTTTTAAGAGTAAACCAGAGTAAAGCAGAAGCAAAAATGCAGAAAGAGAGAGAGCAAGGGGAACAAGATAAGCATATATATATTTTTCATAAACAGGTGAAACTCAAAAGATTCTAATATCATGCAAAAGTTCATTTCAGTAATTCAACTTAAAAGGTGAAACTAATATATTATATAGACTCATTACATGCAAAGTGAGATATTTCAAGCCTTTATTTGTTATAATTTTGATGAGTATGACAATTCTAAATTAGAATATTGTAAAAATGTTTTTATATCTGTAATCCATAATCAAAATTATAACAAATAAAGGCTTGAAATATCTCACTTTGCATGTAATGAGTCTCTAAATTAGTTTAGTAAGTTGAACTATTGAACTTTTGCACAATATTCACATTTTCCAATATTGCACCTGTATTTAGTTTTTTTGAGAAATGACAATTTCAGGAGCTCATTTAGAAATTTGTTTATGTGCAACCTTGAAGGAAAAGGCAAAAATCTCAAAAATGTCCAGAGAGGTTGCAAAGGTGCACTGGAATACTACATGAGTGCAAAACACACTCTAGGCATTAGATCACATGCACCTTTCCTAGAAGTTCATACAGGGTTCCCACACCTCGGTTAACTTCAAATTCAAGGACTTAATGTGGGGTCACACTAATTGTGTGCAACAGTAAACATTGAGGTTTCATCTTAGTAGTTTCGATGTGCGCGTGAACGTAGAGCCGTCACTTAACGTTTGAAAATCGAATGGCGCAGTGGATAAGACACATGCCTTTGGTGTGAGAGTCCCAGGTTCGAATCCACTGTGAGACACCAATGTGTCCCTAGGCAAGACACTTAACCCCTAGTTGCTCCAGAGGTGTGTGACCTCTGACATATATAGCAATTGGATAAAAGCGTCAGCTAAATGAATAAATGTAATAACTGTGTGCAAAAACAATAATGTGACCTCTTTTATCAGGGCATGTTTTATTCAGGAACCTCGAGCACCATCAACACAAAACAGAAGCAGACGATGACACCACCGGCGACACAATCTCACAGAACGCAGTGCAAGAAAACACAGTTACAGCTTCAAAACCAAGAGCATTACTGCATATTATGCAATGCATATAAAAAGGTAAGACAACGAATGAGGGCGAGCATGGTCAAAAAAAAAACAACAACATTTAATCCCATCCAACAACTTTTGAGCCGAAGTGGACAGCTGGAGTGTTTTGTGTAACGCAAATCATGCACGATTTATCACGGCGTATGGAATGCTGCGATTGAAATTATAAAACAGCACAACTGAGGAAACAGAATGAGACGTCTTGTCGTCTTCTGTCTGAAACAGGACGATTGCATCAAGTCAGCATGACACGAGACGCTTCATCCCGTAAACAAGAGGATTAATATCCAGTCATTCAGCGTTTAGTCACGTGGCATAAGAGGATAAATCAGATTTCAGCGACTGAACGCTGTAAACACAGAATCCCTGATGTTAATGTGGCTTTCACATTAGTCCAATCCCAGAGACCAACTGCAGGAATCACATCACAACCATAACACACATCTCTCATCTATCTAACGTACCGTCTGCAGGTTTACAAACCCATATTTTGGTGAATGCATGGAGAAAAAGAAGAATCTGCATCTGTAATAACACTCCTATTATCCATTCCTTCAAAAGACAGAAAAAAACAGTCAGTGCTATTTTAACAAGTTGGTCCTTCTATAACAATGCCTTTAAAACAGAGGAAGTGGATCATGTTTCTAAAAACATACATTTTTCAAACATATTTAACTACGTAAAATTAATTACAGTCATGTTTGACTATTTTAGATAGTTTATAAAGATATTGAGACAGATGCAGAGTTCACCTACAGAACAGAATAATATTGATTAGCCTGGAAACAACTTGATTTCATTGCTAACGACGGACAACAAAAGGCACCCGTTTTTGTAGATGCACGAAACAGTCAAATATTAGCGATGCATGAAAACGGGACGATTTTCAAAAATACAAGATTTGGTCCTGGTCTCACTTTGGTCCTGTAAGTGCAGTTGTAAATGGAAAATGTTTCTACTAAACGTCATTTCTTGGCAAGTTCATTTATCATCATTTCCAAAGCGTCTCTCCTCTGCGTTCTGTGTCTTTATAAGGTAAAGTGGTTTTGTTTCAATAAATTATCTAAAGTGGTTATTTCATTTTTGTAGCCTTTTCAGTAAACATGGAAAACTGCCACTCTGAACTCATCAGAGCTGATTGGCCCTTGTTATTACTCATACATTTTTTCTGTTCAGGTGAATTTCACAGAAATGCCATGAAACTGTCTTTTGAAGATGTTCTGCACATTTTTACAAGTTTCTTCACATTATTTAAACGTTCTTTCACCCACAATCTTCATTGCCGTTAAGTACAATTAAGTTGTTGAGCACAATTATACGTTTTTAGTACAACAATTACCACAATTGTTGTATTCAAGTTATAGAAAAATGTATGTGTGTGTGACATTTTTGACATTTGACAATTTGACATTTGGTTGAAAATGTTTCTTAATTTGTTGTTTTATATTGGTTTAATTTCCATAAAAAATGTTGCACACTGTGCAAAAAATAAAAAAATAAAAAATACAATTTAAATTATGTTCCGACTGAAAATATAATTATTTTTGTTACGATTTTGGATTCAATATGACCTGGACATTTCTTAATTTTGTAAAATTCACCATTCACAATGTAGAACAGAAGAATGAACTAACGTTAAAAACACATTACTGTGCAATTGGTAGGAATTCGTCCCATTTGAGCTGGAACCGCTCAGTATATTCAATGTATTTCATGCACTTCTTGAATACAAAAAGTGAAAATGTGAAAAACTATGGCATGCCATAAAAAGTATTTTATACTAACAGGTAACACAAAAATATGAGCACATTTTCTAGCACTGTAAAAACAGTGAGTGATTTCAATGTTTATTATAATTAGTGGTTCTGCTAGTTCCCAAAACTGCGTTCACGTTCTAGTTTAAACCGAGCGAGTGGTTTACATCCACCATGTGACGTCCTTTCACCCGTTCTGAGCAAGAAGCGAATAGAAACAGTGCAGAACACAATGTCACAGCTTGAAGTGAATCTACATGCAATTGTGTATACGTTACCATCCACATATGGATTAATATCACAGGAGCATTTTCAGTATCGTTATGATGCCGTTTCCAATTGTGAGTGCACATTACGTCAAGTCTGCCGAAATACCTTAAACCAGTTTCCTTCGCTCCAATCAAGTCTGAATGTTCCCACTGGTTTTCCATGAAAGTCTCATACGTCCTACTTCCGTATGCGAGAGCGCTGTCTAGCCAGTCTCTTCATGAAGCAACACGTCACCGTTGCAATAATCAGCACAGCCCACGAACAGCGCCGACGACACACCGACCACCAGGGGAATGAGGAGGAGATCAGCAACTGGGAGAAAAACACGTCAATGATCAGTCTTTAGCATGCTAGATATTGGTCTGGTGTCGACGACATTTTTAATAGCATCAGCACGTAAAGATTGGCGAGCACGGATCAGATTTGTCACACAGGCTCTTCCTGTATAGAGCAGATTCGATCCAATGGAAACGTCTCAAACTCACCTCGAGACGTACAGGTACAGGTGTCGGGCTCGGACTCTGCTGTCGCACCCGTGTTATACCATCCGCCGCGCGGGTCCTGACGAACCAAACCTCGGCTTGACACTGATAGTGCCCCTGATCCTCTTCACGGGCCGAGAAGATTCTTAGCCTGTAGCTCGTTGCAGACACGCGGTCGGCGCTCAGGTCGCTAGCGTTGCTGTAGATGCGCGTGAGCCCGTCGTAGCTCAGGGTTGCTATGAGTCGTCCTGTGGTGTCCTCGGAGAACGTGACGCCTTTCCTCGCCGGTTCCACGGGCTTCTGAAGCCACTGCACCTCCACTTGTGAAGAAGCGCTAGTTTCCACAGAGACGTTGCAGAGCATCGTGATTGATACTGCCGCGTCTCAGGAGCGGGCGACGGGAAGAGTCGATGCTGGCAGACACACGCACATCTGAACCGGGGCATAAACACACAAACACAGCATGATGAACTCTCAGCACAGCGTACGGTGAACCTCATGTCAGTCAGCCTAAATAAAAAAATTTAAATAATTAAATTTTGGTGCATTTTGTTTAGCATTATGAATCGATAGATATCGATATTGATCTGCTCACCATGGCTGCATTTATTTGATCAAAAATACAGTAAAAATTGTGAATATAAAATAAAGTGTTATTTATTCCTGAATTTTCAGCATCATTACTCCAGTCTTCAGTGTCACATGATCCTTTAGAAATCACTCTAATATGAGGATCTGATGATCAAGAAACATTTATTATTGTTATCAGTGTTTCAGGATTCTTTGAATATATTTAAAAAGTTTAAAAGAACAGCATTTATCTGAAATATAATCTCTTGCATTATTATCAGAGAGCCTAAGCCCCTCCCCTTCCAATCATCACCATTGGACCTTATTTCAGAAAAATATTTTATGGTAGTCAATGGCAAGAGACAACAAATATTTTTATTTATTTTGAATTGTGCCCTGAATTACACATATGATGTTTGACAATTTAAAAGATACATTTTAAAGTCAAGAAAGTCGCAGTTTTGATGTAAAACTGTTGAATATACATAATTACAAAGACTACAAACCCCAAAAGGCGCACATTTTCTCTCAATGAATGAAGCTAACTTTACTGAGGCTAACGTCTGTCATTGTTTCTATAGTCTATAATCGTTAAGTTACGCCGTCATCAAGTGTTTTGTACTAGACTGCACACACACGAGCAGCGGATCTCGCTCGTTGTTTCGCTTCTGGGAGATGTAGTTCATCAAGCGATTTTCACATAAAACTAAATGTTACTCTTCTGTTTTATGACAAACTGCGAATTTTCTTGACTTTCAGAATTATCTTTTAAATTGACAAACATCATATGTGTAATTCAGGGCACAGTTCAGACAAGAGTAAAAAGATAAGTTGACTCTCGCCATTGACTAGCATACATATTTTTTTCTGAAATAAGGTCCTGGAAGCGGAGGGGAGGGGCTTAGGCTCTCTGTGAATGTCTTTACTGTCACTTTTGATCAATTTAATGTGTATTTTCAGAACAAAAGTATTAATTTCATTAAAAACCTCAAACTTAAAAACAATAGTGTATTTATCAGTATTGATGTATTTGCTCTAATTAATGCATGAAGTCAAATACAGCAAATGTCTAGTTCACTAAATCACTAAATGAACACAAGAAATAACGTTTAATAATAATTTCCTCCTTATGCATTTCTATCTAAAGCTTGTTTCTGCCACACACAAAAAAGACCATTTTCTCCAGTCCAAGTTTAAATCTCGTAATTGTGACTTTTATCTCCCAATTGCAGGATAAAGTTACAATTGTGTTATAAAGTCAGAATAGTAAGATATAAACTCGCAGCTATGAGGAAAAAAGTCAGAATTGCAAGATGTAAACTTTGTTTTATTCTGTGGTGGAAACAAGCTTTCAAACATTTCAATAACGAAAAATAGTATTAAAACAGTTATTCCTAAGTAATTATGCAAATTAATTGAGTTCTGATTTACAGAATGATTAAAGGAAAATGAATTGGAAAAAGTAAAAATTTTATGACTTCACTCATAAAACAACAACAAACAAACACCCACCGTCAGTCTTCAGGCTCACAGTGACCCACTCTGATCTCTGTGTGATCGTTGCGGAACTCGACGGATCCTGGCGTCAGCCTCCCGGCGTACACGCTCACGGCGCACCGGTAGAGTCCGGCGTCAGTGGGGTGAACGGAGAACAGGCGCAGAGAAAACTTCCCATCGGCCTCCTTCTCCATACTGCCGCCCCCGCTCTGCTGGCATCATCGCCCCATGTGACCACGCCGTCAGGTCCCAAGCGAGACACCTCCACCTCCACGCCACCCGGTCGGTCCGCGCCGCATCCACTGAACCAGCAGCGCCGAGCGGTTCCACGCGCCCACGCCGGTCACCTGACAGGATACAAGACATTTTCCCACCGTTAATCGAAGTGTGACAACACTGGTCTCTAGTGCTCTTCGTCTGTTGGTCAAAAATGTTTTTTAAATAATATATTTTAGTTTGATATTTTTTATTTCATATTTTATATTCTTAGGGATATTATGGTACTAAATTATATTTTTGCTCTATTTATAATCCATTTATTCACTTTTCGAGCATTGAATGCTTTAAGCAACAGACTTAAGTTTGATGTCTTTTCAAAGACGACACTTGGCAGATTATTGCTGAAGTGAAAAAAGACGTAATTACGCAAAAACGCAAAAAAAAGTAAAAAAAAAACGCAAAAAAGTAAAAAATTTCAGTTTATTGTTATGTAAAATGTGCAAAATTACCATTTTCAATTTTTATATGAAATATAAATTTACAAAAACATGTTTTACTCTAAAACTGTGAGAAAATCAAAGCCATTAATCTTAACAAGTTAAGTTAAAACAAGTCAAATCTCAAAAAAATGTGATTTCAATAAGATTTTTCTCCGCAGTACCAAAAATGTCCACTAGGTTAGTAACGTTCAGTCTCCCATTCATTCCACATGAGCTCATTTTTGACCACGAATAGCAAAAGTGTGACTATTTTATTAAGGACCATTTAACCGGTTCGTAACATGTCCGTGATTTTATTTTCGGTTCACACGGCAAGTGCCAAAACCTTTACCAAATTTCGTCCCATTCCGATGAAGAATAATTTTTTTTTTTTTTAAACAAAGTAAAATTTTTCACCAGAGGGTTAAATCGCTAATTTAAAAGCGAAATTAAAATGCACATATCCGACACGGATATTCATAACGGTGCGGAGCAGGCGACCGTTTTCTATTATTTACTACCATTGGAATGAACTGAAAACGCTCGCTCTGTTCTGCTAGCTCTATGCTCATGGACACGCACCGTTATCGAACGCCCGTGTGCATTTTAATTTCGCTATTAAATTAGCACCTATTCGAGGGAGGATTGAATTCATTAGCCTATTATTCTTCACGAAAAACAACAAAACAGTACATAATGACAAATTCACTTAAATAAGCTGGTTACACCTTCAACACCGAAGCTATCGTAGCCAGCCTACCTGACAGGTGAGGCTGAGAGGAGCGCCGGGCTGTAGAGAGACATCCCCGTCTGGAACCGAGCGAACGCTCAGAGTGTTCACTAAACAGGAAAACACAATCACACAAGCTGGTTATTCAATGCACAGAAACAACAGCAGCACACTAGCCCGTATACAGGCATGTTCTTAACTCAAGGTGACATATTACGCCCCTTTCCACAAGATCTAATATAAATCTATGATGTCCACAGAATGCGTCTGTGAAATTTTACCTCAAAACACCCCCAGATCGTTTATTATAGCTTGGCAAATTGGTTAAATTCACATCAACATTCCAAGGATGTCAAGGGTTTTTTACAGAGAGATAAAATCAGCCTGCATTTACACTGAACATATCCCAAAGTTTGACAACCCAAGAGATTTTCTGTGATCAAGTTGCTACAGTAAACAGCATCCAAAGCAGCTCGTGCAGTCATGAGATGTTTACACTTTAAGATGAGCGAGAGCAGACGCCCGTGCCAAAGCCAGCAGATGCTTTCGTATCCGACAGCGTCTCGATCAATCACACACGGTAAACTTTAAAACGCCACTCAATCCGATAAAAACAGCAGTTCATTAACATGAAAGCAATGCATGGCAGATTTAATTAGGCCAGTGTGACTTAATTCTTTACTTACTTTAGTACTTTAATTTAACAAAACTACATATACCGGTACATTAAATGGCAAGACTTTTAAAATGCATTCTCTCACAGAACATGTTGGATTTATTATAATTATTTTACTATTCTTTAATATGACCAGCCTCAGTTTCCTGTTTCAATTGGAAATATGTCCAAGAAAACCATTTCTATTGGGACTTAAGGCGAGAAACTACAGGCAGAACCATTGCATTGCAAATGTTAGTTAAGTTAAAGTCCCCCTGTAGTGAAAATCCAGCTTTTGATGTTGTTTGTGTGTATGTGGTGTTTTTAATCTGCTTTAACACACACATGTGTAAGTTGATAAGTGTTCAGCATTGCGGAGTATTTCCTCCTTAAAACTGCAGTGAACCAAAGACAGTCTCAAAAACACGCTTTTCGCTATTTCCTGACGTCACAAACCACCTTGTAACCAATCAGATCAACGTGTGATTCGTCATACCAGTGGTGAGCTGAGTGAGGATGGGCTCATTTGCATATTCATAGAACCACGCATACTAAATGAGGCAAGGGTGTCGAGATTACAATCAAGATATTTTAGGCCATGAAGGTAGAATATGTGATTTTGGTGATTAAAGATGAGTTTTAAAAGATGACTCCAGTGGGACTTTAAGAAGCGTTATGTAAACGAATAGCTTAAATAAGAGAGGTTACTACTAACCAAGTGGTTGAACGGTGAGATTCCCGAGCTCTCATGGTCCTCTGCGTGATGCGTTCCCATTTGCTATCCGGATCTCTGATCCACTGCACAGCCTCGCAGAAATACGACCCAGAATCCTCTGGGGCGAGAGCGCTTATCTTCATCACGTACAGATCCCTGGCTCCGTCCCCTTTACGCTTTTCCAGAGCGATCTCTCCATCTCTGTATCTCTTCCCGTACCCGCCGCTGTGACCCGGAGTCACGCGCAGCTCGCGGTCGACGGCGATTATTTCCCTTAGGTTGTGACCCTGAGACTCCGCCCCCCTGCTGCTTCGTACGCCGAACGTGACGGAAACGTGAGTGTGCTGATCCGACTGGACTGACGCTGCGCATGTGAGCTGAAGCTCCGTGCCTTCGGTTACAGGCTGGCCGCTCAGAATACGCGAGTGTGTCATCAGCAGCGTGATTCTGGAATGACTGCAGCGAAGAAAAAATCATGTTTAATATACAGAACCTGTCAAAAGTTTGGAAACATTTTCTTTGAAAGAGTCCAGGGATGTGCAAATTCAAATATTATTTGAATATTCGATCTGTAATTATTATTCGAAATAAAATTTAAAAAATTGGCAGTTATAATCAAATGCACTGGTGGCGCTGTGGAGCGTGCTTGAGCGTAAATGCTTTTGTTCTTTATATTTTTGGATTACATATATTGTTTAATGTTTTCAAAGAAAAGAAAACCTGAAGATATATAGTAAGCCTTGTGTATATTGCCTAATGTAAAAAACATAAAACATACAAAAAAAAAACTTAAACTTAACATATTTCTTGTTAAACAACATATCAATAAACAAATCTTCGATTTTTTTTTAACCCCAATTTTCAAATACAATAATTTTGAAAAATGCCCATCCCTAGTCTCTTCTGCTCACCAAGGCTACATTTATTTGATCAAAAATACAGTAAAAAATGTGTATTATTACTACAAATAAAAAAAAACAGTTTTCATGTGAATTATTGATGGGCAAGAGTGATCGAGTGCTTGTTCGTGACAGAAAATGATTATAGCCCAGACTTTAAAAATGTATTTCTCTATTTTTCTGATTGGTTATTGCTGTATTTGGGCCAATTCCTGAGGTCTGATTGGTTATTGAGGTATTTGGATATTGGATAGTGACAATATGTATTGTGTATAGTTCACCCAAAAAGAAAATTACTGTGTTTGAAAAAAATTCAAGTTTACAGATTTTGGTGTCAGTACTGCATTAAAGTACTATATATAATGTTGAATATAATGTACAGTGATCAACATTCAGAACAAACGTAAGCGTACCCGAGCTAGCCACAAGCTAGTTTTCATCGGCAATCCCCTTGTCAGATGTTATTAGGCAATAGGCATCCTAAAAGAGTAACTAGTTTTCAGATACACCAACTACCTTTGACTTCCACTGATGAACTGTAGTTCCCCAGGAAGCGCGAGTCAGTGCTGGGCGTGTAACACCCGTAACGGCCCTGGTCATCTGGACGAAGCCTCTGGATTATCAGTCTGGCTTTATCCGCCCGAGTCCCTCTCGATCCGAACCTCGCCCGCCTGCACACGACCCTGGAACGGCGTGTACGGGAAACCCCAGCGTGTCGCGTGGACACCACACCGATCTGCCGACCCCCAGCGTCCTCCCGGTACAGGTACCACTCGAACTCCTGCGTGTGCGGGCCTTCGTATCCCGAAACTGTGCAGGGCAGAGACAGCGAGAAACCGCGACCCGGTACAGCGGCCCGGCGGGAAGAGTGACCTCAGCGGCACACGGCACCACTGCAACTCTAACAACCGAAAGACACAGAGACAAGAAGTAAACAAGTGTGCCATGCACAGATTGAATATTAACCACCGCGATCAATACATGCAAAGCAGTTTTACGAGTGAGGTCAGTAAATAGGTCACAATATTCCCACTTAAATGAGGGGCACCATGACAACAGGGTTATAATAATTAACTAAAACCATAAAAAAAATGTTTTACTTGAAATAAAATAACCGTTAACTTAAAGCTGCATGAGACTGTTAGGTTAGAGCTCTGCTTAGTAGAAGTATAGTAGAAATTCTACCGATACTTATTTTTTATATAATTAACCAATACCAATTATTTGCGTTTTATGTGCCCGATAACCGATATTTAGCCTATTTACTGGTTTATTTCTGTTTTTTTAAATTATAACAGCACCAAACTGAACAAACTGATATATTTAACACTTTTTAAATAGGCTTCTGTAATTTCAGCAATTTCATATCCTACATGTCTTTTTTAAAAATAATGGGAAAATACTTAAATATCGGGTCAAATATCGGTAAAATTGTATGTAATTGCAAAGTTACTTATAGTCTGTAGAATATCTGATGGTGGAGCATCAAAGTAAAGCAGACAGTATAATAATAATACTCTAATAACTGCTAGTTGCAGTTACTTATAATTAGTAGAAATTGGTTTGTGGGGGCATCAAAATAAAGTGTTAATAAAACTAAAATAATAGTATTTGAAAAATAAAATAAAAAAAATAACACTGCATGACAGTGATGTCCAATACCTGCTGATTTGGGAAATTAAAATAAATGCTACTGTGTGATACAGATATATTCACTTATATACTTTGCATCTCATTAATAATCTGCTGACGTTGGCTCTGGCACTCCTATGGACCCATATTGAGTACCCGGGAGTTAGTAATGTTTATTCATGAATCATGTCCGCTCTGTTAAGTTCCCACGCCTCTCCGTGTGTGTGTGTGTTGTAATGCGTCTCTGAATAAAAGGGTCTAAACGAACAGTAATCGCATTCTTGCAGACTACGCACATGTTTACGACCTCTGATGTTACGACTGAACTCATCTTTGCATAGTAATTTTCATATGCAGACCTGAGGTTATTTACACACCTAAAAGGAACTAAACCAGACTGAGCCCGTATCCTTATAAAGCCTCTGTCTCACCTCCATTATCTTACTAAAACATTATTAGCAGATATTGATATGATTTGCAAGTTATAAAGATCTCAGTGATTTACATTACAAGCATCTTCTTACTTTTTGTCCACATAAATATCAGCATCTGCAGCAAATTGTACATTTGTGCTTTATTTTAGAATTTAAAAAATGTTTGCTTTAGATTTTTCTAACGATTACATTTTATATGTCAAGCTTTACACTGTTGAGTTACATCTAAAGCATTTCCTCACTCATCTTTTTTTTTAAATCATTACTTTTAACTAATAAAATAGAAAGGGAATTTTTGATGTGATTTTGGATTTGACACTGCAGGCAGCAAAAGGTAAACGTCTGAATCCAATGCAAAACTATTGCCACAGTTTATCAGCTCACTGTGTGACTCACTCAGATGTGTGTAAACTAGATCAGATAAACTAGGGTTATGTCAATGCAGTTGAATGTTGACATAAATATCACCTGTACAGTTTAAACACAACCTGACAAAACAAGACAGGTTTCCCCTCACAAGAAATTACCGTAAACTGAGTTTAAACCAAATTCCATAGCATTAGTCTCTGATAGCACTTGACATGTCATGTTACTACAACTACTATGGCAATAGTATTAGTAACTTGTACTTGTACACACTATTTAAAGGAAAGAGCATTTCAATTTAGTAAGCTTCAGAATAATTTCTTTTAAAGATATATTATAACTGTGGGGTTTCTTTTAACTATATGGTCATTTCTGTAAGGGTTTTTTGGCTGGCATCATCTTATGGCAAGTCAGTCTAGTTTCGGTGACTCATGGGAAGTGACCACACACACACACACTCCAATGATGACCAAAGAACAGAAGCTTTAAGCGGATCAGACACGTAATTAAAGCGCAACTCGAGCAGCAGGCCTGCCAGTGGAAATCCTGCACAGCTTATACCATATATTATGTCATTTTTATGATACTGAGTGGAAATGAAGATATCCCAGAACTGTAGAAAACATTGTATTAAGCTCCTGTGATAATTCAGGGCCAATCAGTACAATATATCTGTATTGAAATTAAACTGGACACGTATATGGTCATGAATTACCATAACAAATGTAGTTACATACACCAAAACAAATGTATGTAAGTAGGTTGTGGGTTTGATTCCCAGAAAATGCATGAACTGAAAATACCTTGAATACCTTGATAAAAGCATCTGTTAAAAAAACGGTAGAGCTAAATAGAAAAAAGATGGTAGTACCATAAGATACACTTATGTATGTGTATTACATTATAAAACATAACCAAAAAACATTCGATATAGTTCTGAATGATTACCATATTCTTATACCGCGGTATTTGCACGCTACTCTAAAGTAACGTTACTTACCACGGTATACAGCATTGTGTATACCATGGTACTTACACTGAAATAGCTGTACTAAAATTATTTACGTGGAACATTAATATTAGTCCATGAATATTCCCCCATTGTGGAAGAAATGCGCGCTAAAATGCAATTTCCATAATGATCTTCTTGTTATTGGAGGACTGACTTGGGCTTATATGGAGCAAATGGACATTAAACATGAGCAGGTTGGACTCACCCCACAGTAAAGCGATGAACGTGATCCACCACGGTGCCATTCTGCCCTGGTCTCCACAATACAGTCGCTTTACACCGATTTACTCTGTCTGACACTGTAGTACAAACACATATTTGTTAGTGTGTGATATCCTCAGGCTAGAGCTAACGTCATATCGAATATCTATTTAGTCACTGACTAAGTTAGATAAACTAGCACGCCATCAAACAAGCGCGAGCTGACCACAAATACGAGCTTTTAACCGCGGGTAATATTCCACAGAGCGCGTGTTATTAAACCATCACTGTCATCTTCATAAACGTTCGCTGTTATTCCTCTTTTGACATCGCATCACATCTTCCAAACGATTTAATACATAAATTAGGCGGTTGACTGAAAGTAGTGCATCACGTCACGCGCAGGCAGACAGAACCTCAAATGGTCTACCAGGTCCACTCACTGTCCAGTCACGTGTCTGGGCGAGGAGGAACACAGCCAATCGGAGGTCAAAGCGAAGAGATTAATAGCTGTGGTTAAATCAATGTTTAAATGTAGGCCAATCCTTCCCATGGCGCGAAAATTATAACAACATATTTAATATATAATAACATTAATATATAAATTATAATATTAATCCCCATTTATTTATTTGTTTATCTATTCGTTTACATTGTTTCTTTCTTTTATTCACCCTCACATCCTTAATATTTTTATTTACTTAACCTTATGTACTTCGTTACCTACTCTAGTTCCTTTATTATATGCATAGACAATATTATAAAGCTTTGCTGACTCCTGCGTTCCTCCAGGAGGTGCTGAAACCTCAAAAAGACAAATCCTCCTTTGAACCACATTCAAGTCGATACAATAATTGTATTACTTAATAATTAAACTAATGGCAAGATGGTACAAAGCGAGATTGATTAATGCTGCTCAGTGGCATAAATGCATTACATCGCATTTTTAATGTTAATACACAATTTTGAAACGAAACAAAAATCCATTACTAACAACCAAATAGATATTTATCTTTATTACCAATATAATCTGATCCTAATGAATCAAAATTATATAATTTATATTTAACTGAAATATTGAATTTTACATTTATTTATTTATTTTTTTATAAATAAACCCAACTGGTCACCAAATACATATCTTTGGCTCCACCTAGTGGAGAAACAATTATTTGCTCATTAAAGGACAAAAATTCAACCTCAACTTTGTACAGCTTAAAAGTCTTCTGTCCCGTGTTATTAAGACAGTTTTTTTAGTTGATGTAAAGTTGTTTCTAAACCAAATGTAATGTGTGAATAGCCTAATTAAGTTTACTGAGCGCACACTGCACATAATTAATAATTTAAACACACCCCTAATCCTAAGTATGCTATTTAACTTTTACCTTGGGGTAAATATAAAAATGGTGGGGAAATCCCATTCACTTATATTAGAAAATGCATCGATCATAACCACGTCATTCTGTAGAAACTTTTTTGACTTATCAAGGTAACCATAGACAGTAAACGTGGACAACAACCAAGACACTGAGCCACTACAACATCATAGTAACCTCATAGCAACGCTAAAAGCCAATCAGAAAACCCCAACAACTGCACAGCAACGTTAAAAACCAATCAGAACAGCCAAACAAACGCACAGCAACGATAAAAACCAATCAGAACACTCCAAACACCGTTTAGAAACGCGCTTAAACAGCTTCTGCAAGAATATAGCAACATCTTAGCCAATCACAACAACGCACTTGATTAAAAGTAATTTTTGCACGAGGTTGTAGATTTTCTTCAGAAAATGTATAATCTATTTTTTATTGTTTATTTTATATATTTGTTTTAAAGTAAAGTTTTTGTCGTTTCTTTCGTTCTCAATTTTCTCCATGTTTATGTGCAGCTCTCATGTCTCCTCAGTGGGGCAGCATTGTGTTTCATCATGATCTGCCTTCATAGAAAATGACTGCTGAACCATTGTTGGCTATTATTTAATCTTACTACAACAATGTGGTGCTCAAATAGATACAAATCTATTACCATGCCAATTAAACGTAAAATTAAACATAATTCTTTACAATCATTTTGCAAGCTCCACTGAATCCCATTTGAAGTTATAATGTGGGTAACACTTGATTCGACATACTAACACTAACTATAACTTTGTCAACTAGCAGTCATTAGAGTATTAGTAGACTCTGTCTGCTTAACATCTGCTTTATTTTTGAAGCACATGTCAACTTATTCTACTAACAGTCTCATCTACTAGTCTAACGGGAGTTAGTTGACGTAAAGGGGAGTATCGAAATAAAGTGTAAGCATAATGTGTTTAATCATGCATTAGCTAGAATGATAACATTTCTTTGCATTGAGATCCTGTGTCCATATAAACTAACAGTGTCATCCATCACTAACAGTGCCATACCATCTCATTTATCAAGCTTTAATCTGAGCATTTGATGAGCTGTTCACTGCTGTCTGAATTATTAATGTAATTGCCATTGCTGAATGACTTTACTATGAACCACCACTGCAGGCAATTTATTTCATCAAATCTCCATTGAGCTCAACACACACACACACACACATTCTCTGCAGCCTTGGCCCCGTCTGTAGATTCGATTTTGTGGCTTTACCAGGAGCCAAAATCATCAGCAGATTCTGTGTATCTTATAAGAAGTCGAGTAAAGTTATATGAACAATTTTTTCCTTCCCCCAATATGCTGTGTTTCCTTTTTTGTGTGTGTTTTGATCCCGGCTCTTGTGGCGGGCCCTTCTGTGGTGAGGCGCGGGCTGGAGTGGCGCTGCCGTGTTATTTTTGGCGGCAGTGGCGGTTGGTGGCTCTCGAGATGGAGTGGATCATTCCGGATCCAAACCCAGGCTGTTTAAGGGAATTCTCATCTGTAATGATCAGCGTCATTATGGGCTCACACTAACTGCAGGACGAGCCTTTGTGTTAATTTCAGCACGTCCCTCAACAACACACATGAGTCTTGACATGCAGGAGACAAAATCTTCTTAAAGGGGAGAACAAAACATCATTTTAGACTGGGTGGAATTAAAATATTTATCATTGATATAACATTTTGTATATTTTCATATTCAATTTAGTTACAAATTTATATGTAATACTACTAGTATTTTGTAGTGCTGCTCAAATCGATTAATCGCGATTAATCACATCTAACTATAATATATATATATATATAGCCTATACATATCTTTACAAACCTTTATGTTATTTGTTGTGTGTAGTTTTTTATATATATGTCTATATACAGTAGTTTCATGAATGATTTGTTTCAGGATTAGAAATCATTATTTTAGTTCTTCAAGGTAAACTAAATAAAAAATGAGAAATGTTTATAAAATGAGTTTCTGTTTTTATAATTTATTTTATTTCAAGGAAAAATGTTTTCTTATTAATGATTCTAGTTTTGGTTTTAGTTTACGATAGTGACACTAAAATGAAAAGATTAGTCATAGTTTCAGGAAATAGTGTTTTACATTGACATGTTATAAAACAGAACATTTAAAAGTTCTATGTTTTATACCTCTGACCTCCAGGGGTCAACGGATGGATGCACGGTTGAAAACCCTGATTTAGTTTTGATTATACTCTTGGCACTTTTTTTGTAATGTTTGCATAATTTAAACTCACTGTATAAAATAGAAGACTACAAATAGGTTCTCAGTGTTTCATCCCTGTGATGCGTTACGCCTCATGTTTTGTTTGTTGAACTAGAACCGTTTAACGGACTGAATGAAGATGGTCTCCTCACCAGCAAAGTATATTTTTGCAGTACCGACACTCAAATAAACACAAAGAGGAAGGCTTCCGACCAGCGTAACGCGGCACATACTAGGTCAAGCTGTTGCAGTTGTTTAAAGTCAGTCTTGCTATTAGAAGCCAAACTGCTTTGTGCAGCGTTGAGCATTTTTCATCCTCCCATTACGTGCTGTAACATCATGTTAAAATGTCTCTCTAACCACTCTTGGCTTTAAATGAGAGAATGAGATGATTTCAGTTTATATATTTATTTTTGGTGGTGAACACGCGTAAATGCATGTAAAGTCTGCATGCTTGTGTGTGCGCGCAACAGCGTGCATGATGCCAAACAGTTGCGTCTGAGTGTGTGCATGTGTGTATCAGGTTATATGCATGAGGGGAGGGCGCACACTTGTGTGTGTATGTGTGAGTGAGTTTGTGTGTTGTTAACCCACAAAGATATTTCAATTTCTGCTGGATATTAAAGAAGCATGCGGTGCCAGCGGGTGAGTTTAGGGGGGTGTTGTGGCCTCATGGTCAGGGCCCCTGCCGGACACACTGGGCGCCTCTTTCTGGAGGACTTCAGAACCACCACACTCCTCCACCAGAACCCTGCCAACCCAAATCACTCACTTTAACATCCTTCCATTTCTCTCTCTCTCTTCTCGCCCACTCCGAGGCTTGCTCTCTCTCTCTCTCTCTCTCGCCCACTCCTGAGGCTCTCTCTAAAGCTATTTTCCTATCAAATTTTAATTTCTCTGAACATTTGTTTATGCAGTTTTCTTCTAATGCGCTTTCAGAAAATCCAAAGATTGCTAGTGCAATTGTAAAATATTATACCAATAAAGCAACCAACAACAAAATGTTTTCGCTTAGCCTCGCTCTTCACGAAACAGCCTGGAGTGTGTGTTTAGATCAGAACATATTCAACCATTTATAATTGATGTGCACATTGTTATTTCTTTATTTTCAGTTTATGTTTCTCTGTCTGATAGCAGATTGCTTATTGTTTGCAGTGTAAATTAATTAAATGGAAATGTCTCAATCATTACGTTAACACAAGACGAAAAAATATATTTTTTAATCGTAAAATAAAGATAATTGCGACGTTTTACCTCACAGCTGCGAGTTTAAATCTTGCAATTGTTACATTTTATCTCAGAACTGCATGATATAAAGTCATTAGAATTGTGTGAGTTTATTTCGTGGAATTCTGGAAGACAAAAAGTCGAAATTGCGAGATGTAAACTCAGTCAGAGTTGTGAGATAAAAAGTCTCAATTGCCTATTTTTCTGTGGCAGAAACAATCTTCCATACAATGTGCTTAAGTTTGAACAACTCATAAAGTAACTCATAAATAACAATGATTTTAACATTGGACATGATTTTACTGACAATAAAACATATGCAAGTAATGATACTCAAGTCAACTTATATAAATACATTAATTTAAATTTTTATAAAGGTTAACTCCACTCTCAAAGTAAGTTAAATTAACAAGAAATGTGTTGTCAAAACAGTGGGTGACGTTTTTTTAAGTTGACTCAACAAATATATATATATATATATATATATATATATATATATATATATATATTATATATATTGAAGTGTTCAGATGCAAAAGCCACTAAATGCCATTTGAAATTTTCTTCTAAAATGACCATTTTTATCAAGCTTGTATATTTAAGTTCAGTAATTTAACTTAAATGACAATTAGTAGGTAATCTTCATTGCCATTTAAGTGAATTTACTGAACTTAAATATACAAGCTTGATAAAAATGGTCATTTTAGAAGAAAATTTCAAATGGCACTTAGCAGCTTTTGCATCTGAATTTTATATATATATATATATATATATATATATATATATATATATATATATATATATATATATATATATATATATATATATATATAGTTTCACTATAAGAATATAAAAGGAAAAAGAAAGTCAAATGTTCATTAAGTGAATAACAGAGGACATAGATGAGTGTAAAACAACAAGGAAGTATAAAACAGAATTATAAACTTAAGGAATTAAGAGTGGATGTCTATTTTGAAATGTCACAGCTCATTTCCCTAACTTCCATTTCTTTTTTTTTCTGGAAGCAATTTGTCATCCAGGGGACATTTAATAGGGAACATATTATCTTTTTACAGGGGCATGGAGTCTGCCACAGCCTGCCCACAGTTCCTATAAACAGAATTGGTCCCATTCAGTGCGTGCGTTTGATACGTTTCAGGGCAGCAGCGAGCTCAGTTACAGACTGGAGCCCGTAAAGACAGCCATGAAAGACACAGATAAGTGCTTCTATTCACCAGCCGTTGCCAACGCAGTTAATTTAAATGAGCTAATGATGATCAATCTTCATTTGTGTTGCCAAACTGAATACTCTCTTTCCTTTTTCTTAATCAGTTTTCCATCTGACCCTCCCTGACCCGGGATTCTTGTTTTAGGTTACCAGGTTTTCTCTCCTCTTCCCCTTCATCATTTGTTTTGCAGCAGAGCCCGAGGCATCGTCACACACAGACACACAAAACAATGAAGTGCTCATCTGCACACACCTGTGACCCTTTCCTGTGGAAATCTGCCTCTCCCGCTCCCGAGGGCGCCTGACGGGAAATAAAGGCCATTGTAGATTAGTGTAAAGGCCATTGTCACTCGCCGCTTTAATCAATTCTTCTGCAAATGCATGCAAACAAAATCTTTCGTTCTGTTTAATTAGTTCTGTTTGCTAACTCATTCACTGCTCATTCTTTAGAGCAAAGGTATTCACTTAAAGTTCCAAGAGCTCCGTGGTCTCCATATTTCCTTCACAAAGAGGTCCGGATAATACTTTTTTGGAACAGTTGCACATTTCCATTGGGAAAGCCGTAATAGAAAAAAATCCGAAACACTCAAGATGTGAATCTTGGGCACCTAGAGCAAAGCAGTGGTTTTGTACCAATATTTAACAAAAAAAGTAAACTGGATATAAAATGTGAGATCAGATGTTTTATCACACTATTATTAATATTACATCATGTGTATGGCACATAAAGGCTTTGGAACTGAGAAAACACAGGGTTTAACTCTGAAAAAAAAATATAAAATCTATTTTTCTTAAAGAAAGTAATAAACTATTAAAAACTAACAACGAACATAATTGAATATGTTCATTAAAACTCTTATCATGGGTGAAAACATAACAGTTACACCCTTCCCATGCCTAAATAACTTTCTAAATTATAAAAAAAAAACATGAAACTACTGTTTATTACTAAATGCTCTTAATATGCTGATTAATGTGTAGGGGGTAACTGGTTAGAAACCTGGTTAAGTTAAAACGGTTGGAAATAAAATAAATAATTATATTTGCTGCATTCTCGTTTTCTGAGGCGTTTAGCAAAATTAGGCTAGGCCTTTCTCACTGTTTACTGTTCTTAAAATAGCCGCGTCATCTACGGCTCTTCCGTGGCGCTTTACGTCTTTCGCCTCTAGATAAAAACATTATAGATATAGCTCCAAACTAAGGAACCTTACCATAAACGGCTTTGATCGCTTGTGGTGTGACAGTGAAATCGCTCGGTTGTTTTGCCGCACTGAAACGGTAAAATGACGCGATTATGTCCGCCATTTCTACACCGCTGCTTCCGGGTTTTCAGAACCCAAACTTTACTTGGGTCATTTTGACCCACATTGATTTTTAAGTTATGACTTTCTCTCATTCAGGTACATGCATGCGTTGTGGAATGTGTGTACAAATACATTTCTATAAATAAAGTTGTGTTTTTATGGTTAAATGTAGTTGCACAGATTTGATAGGGTGACCATATTTTGATTACCAAAAACCAGGACACTCTGCCCAGCAAACAGATGGGCCTACTCAAATGATATTCGAAGTTTACTCAAAGATACCTTATTAATTTCAATACATTTAGCCTAAAGTAGGTTATGCCTCCTCTGTATGGATAGAAAATGGTTATATTGTTATATGAAGACAGGACATGTCCTGAGAAATCAGACAGTGGTCACCCTAATATTTGATGTATTGTTATGTTAGTTTCAATACCCTCTAAGAGTGTGTGCATTCACACATTTGACAGATGCTTTTATCCAAAGAAATTTGTACATTGATGGCATAGCCTACATTTCCATAGGCCTACAATTTCACAGGGAATGGAACTCATGGTCTTAGCACTGCTATATAATGTCAAATATCAATGTTAATGGTATAAATTTTTTTTTTTTTTTTTTTTTTTTTGGTGTTAAAACTGGTATTTTCAATGAATATTAACTATAGGGTGTAATACTATTATGCAACCTCCTTAAAAAGCCCTCAGAACACCTTAGTAACTGTATTGCAATGCCCTGGCAAGCACTCACAACAAGTCATGCTCAAGAAATGGTAAAAATCTTTAGCCAGTGACCGGGAGGAGTTTGTGCTTTTCTCTCTTTCTCTCATGGCTCTGAGTATATTTATCTTTTTATGGCTTCACTCAAGGCAGATCCTCGTCTTTCTTTTTCTCTCTCCCTCCAACATAAAGATATATAAATAAAACAAGGTTATACCGCCACCACAGGGGAGTATAAAAGTACAAAAATAATAGTCAGAAGCCACGGACCCTCCTGTACCCCCCATATAAAGCTCCTGCACCCCCACCCACGGACACACACCCCACCCAACCCTCCGCCCGTGTGTTTAAAGCTGCGGACGAGACCGCCAGCCCACTTCAGACCACCGTAAACATGTCAGGCCCTGATGACAGAGCCGGCCCCGGGACGCTTTATACCAACTGACCTCAACTCAGCTCATTAGAGCCAGTAAATTAGAAACATACATCCCGAGTAAAAGAGGAGTCGGATGAGAAGAGAGCTCACTATATGAAGAGTGATGCATGTATTTGATCATAGAAATGTAGGCCCGTGTCTGCTACGCTTCCGCCATTCACAGCTTTTGCTATTGTGTCGTTTCATAGTTGCATTTAGACAGACACAGGAAAAGTTCATTGCTCTATTCCAAAATCTTTACTACATAATTTAAAAAAATAAATAAATAAAACATGTCACCATCCTGTCGCTTAAGATTCCAAATGCAGAACATTATAAGAATGTGAGAGAAGTGTTTCAAATTTAATCTTCAGTTTCACAAAAATATAAGGGAAAAATAAATACACATTAGGGATATGGCTGAGGTGAATTAATTGAAGTAATTTGTAAAGATTTAAAAAAGAGAGAGAAATTTCAAGTTCTACCTCATGAGTACTGTAATAAAATAAAAATAAATCAAACAAGCAAAAGCATAGATAATTTCCTAATTTTGATAAAATTAGATAATTTTCAGTCTCTCCTCTAAATAAAATAAATTAATTAATAAAAAATAAGTCTAAATGAGTCTAATAAGTTTTTTTTCTAGAATTTTTTCTAAATTTTCTAGAATAAAAATTAGAAATAAAGTGTTTTTTCACTTTTATTTATTATATTGTAATAAAATATAATAAAATATAAATATTAAAAAAACTCCTGAAACCCTTTAGTTTATTTACCCTAAGTGATCAGTCCAGTGACTCCTCACATTAAAAATAAACTATTAAAAAATAAATAAACAGAAAGAAGTCTAAGAAGTCTAATTCAACATGTTGACGCTATTCTGACAATATCAATGGGAAATTTTCATATTTAATCATGAATTGCATAAAAATACAAGATTTATATCACTGTAAAAAATATTGTTGGTTTAACTTAAAAAATGAAGTAACCTGGTTCCCCTTTCAAAGTTCATTGAAATGGAAAAAAATGAGTTAATACAATGAAGGAGATTGATTTAATCATCAGAAACTCAAAATATTATGTTATCTGAACAACATAAATTATTTAAGTTGATTTGAAAAAAAAATCAGTTGAAATGATCTTACAACATACATATATATATATATATATATATATATATATATATATATATATATATATATATATATATATTAAAAAAACAATTGGAGAGCTGAATAAATTGCATATATCTGTAAATAATAAAAATTAGATATTTCAAGTGCTGTAAAATAAATGCACAAATAAAAGCCCTCAGTGTGTAAGTACTTGAGTGAGTCGAGTGGTCAGTCAGTCTCCTCGTGTCTTCTGTGGGCCGTCCTGCGGGGGTAATTGTCCAGTGGTGGGGCATGATGGGGGGTAATTGTCCAGTGGTGGGGATGATGGGGGGTAATTGGTTCTCGCAGACAGCGGGGAGTTTAATTTACTTCTGAGAGACTCTTTGTGTTGACTGAGAGCTCTGCTTTGTTAGTGCTGCAAAAACTAATTAAAGCATTTGTTGAGCCATAGGATGCACAACTGAAGGAGCCGGAGCAGGGAGCAAAGCAACCCAGAGCAAGTTGCATAAACTAATATTACCAGGAATACATGCACATTAGGAAAAGATCCATTTTTATATTCTTTCCCCTCTGCAAAGCATTACTCACAGGCCAAACATTCAAAGCAATGACACTTCATTGTTGGAGAAAGAAGGTTTTACTCACACTTTGTGGTCGACTTATTCTGAGCATTCATACATTTGATTTATGGCGTCCACATGCAGCGGTCTCTGGATTCAATATGCTGGTGTGACACTAGTGCGTTTTCAAGCCAAACCTCACAACATGACATGGCTGAACATAAAGTTGTTTTCTTGCAATTATTATTATTTTTACACAAACAGTACTGTATATATCCACAGTCTTTCAGATGGTTGGATGTCTTTTTTAGTATATTAAAAACAGATGCACTGAATTTCACAAAAACAAGCCGTATTTCAACCTAAAATAAAAGAAATACAAAAATGTTTTGCGTTTTGAACCCCAATTCATCATTAATGTAATGATTTTTGATGTTTTTCATTTGATTATTCTCAGAGATGATGAACAAATTTTGTATTGCAGTAAAAATACTATACTATTAAAATGTTTAATGTAAATTAACATATAAATAAGACCATGATGTATAAATACTTTACCATTGACTTTATCATATCAACATATAGTATTTGTAATACAGAAATGATAAATGTGCTTAAATGATACAAATTTTATAAAATTAAGCTTAATTTTGGTTGAGAAAAATATTCCTCTTTCTTTCTTATGATTTTATGGTGATGTTCTTGAAATGTTTTGTGAAATTCACACTAAAACCTACAGATGTTCCCTCAAAGCTTAAATAAATGATTTGTGGTCAATTTGACTTATAATTTGATCTATTAATCAAAATCTGATTTCGCTGATCTCAAAAGATTATGTTTCCTATATATAAATGACTTTCTTAAGATTTAAATTGTTTTTGGGTAAAAGATTCAGATTTAGAAGAAATCAAAAGAACGTCTTGATCTGTCAAAATAAAAAAATAAATAAAACCATCACATGAATGAGAAGACTTAATTTATTCATAAATGACTTGCTTCATGGTTTCCCTCCATTAAGCAAAACCAGTGAAACACAACATTCATAACTTAAAACATAAATTAGATTTGATGTAAATAGGAAATTAAATTAAACAATGATAAGCGACAGGACCAATAATGACATGGAAGAATACGGTTCACTGTACACCAGATTTCCTCCTAGACTGAAGATCAAGGTAATGAGTCCTTAAGAAAGTGTTTTAAGACACAGGATTAAAAAGAAATCAATTTTAATTAAATAAAAAAACGATCACAAGGACGAAATGTGCATCGATTGGAAGCCCGAATGTCTCAATCTGCTGAACGCTGGGCTTCTAGAAGAGCCTCCTCTGAAAGTTGTCGAAAAGAAGGAAAGGTAAAACAAATGAATTCAATCATTAAGATCTTTAAAAATGCTCCTCGCTCCAGACAAACGTGTGTCTGAAGTTCTTGTGTAAAAGTTTTTCTTTCAAAACCTGCCGGTCTAGAGAATGTGTTCATGAAACTCTCCGTGGAGCACATTCAACCAGTTCCTAAAAAACAGTTGCTAAAACATATATTTATTCACGACCAGTCAAACGTTATAGATTCGGTATGATTTTTTAATGTTTTTAAAAGAAGTCTCTTCTGCTCACCAGGGCTCCATTATTTGATTAAAAACAAATAGTAATATTGTTTAATATTAATAACTGTTTTCTATTTTATATATTTTAAAATGTAATTTATTCCTGTGATCAAAGCTGAATTTCCAGCATCATTACTCCAGTCTTCAGAAATCACTCTAATATGACTGATCTGATGAAACATTCATCATTATTATGATCAGTGTTGGAACAGTTGTGTCCAATTTTTCTTTCAGGATTCTTTGATGAATAGAAAGTTTAAGCATTTTTTACATTGTTACATTATAACTGTCACTTTTGATCAATTTAATTAATCCTTGATGAATAAAAGTATTGATTTCCCCACCAAAATTAAATAAAATTTCTAACTGACACAATAACTTAACGATAGCGTTTAATGTTACAAAAGCTTTCTACTTCAGATAAATGCTGTTCTTTTGAACTTTCAATTCATCAAAGAATCCTGAAATAAAAATGTACAAAACTGTTTTCAACAGGTAAATGTTTTTTGAGCATCAGATCCTCATATTGGAGTGATTTCTGAAGGGTCATGTGACACTGAAGACTGGAGTAATGATGCTGAAAATCACAGGAATAAATTACACTTTACTACATATTCACATAGAAAACAGCAAATTTACATTGTAAAAATATTTGACAATTTTTAGTATTTTTAATTAAATAAATGCAGCCTTGGTGAGCAAAAAAGACTTTAAAAAACCTTAAAAATCTTACCGACCCAAAACTTGTCTGGTAGTGTTTTCTGCACACATTTTTACGCAGCTTAGCACCAGTAGCTCCACTCGTCAGAGTCCTATCGTTTATATCTCCAGAAGCCCACTGACTGTTGTCCACACCATTCCCTGTGTTGCTCTTTTCCTCTCCACCGCCGCTAGGATCCTGCATCCCGCGACGGGATCCAGCTTTACCGGAATCCGTCGGCTCCTCGGTTCCTCTCGTCTCGGCCTCTTCTTCCGGGCCTTTCCCTTGCATGCTAGTTTCAGTGTGCGTCTTCTGGTGTTTGCTAAGGTGGTCGCTGCGAGTAAAGCGCTTGTTGCACAGGAGACACGTGAACTTCTTTTCTCGAGTGTGCGTGCGGCACGTGGCGCTCGAGTTCCGTACGGAGCGGGTGAAGCGTTTCCCACAGAACAACCAGTTGCACACGAAGGGTCGCCCGCCCGTGTGCCAGACGAAGATGCGCTTTTAGATGCGAAGCTTTTCGTAGACTTTTCCGCAACCGGGAATGTGGCAGCTGTGAACGGGTTTCTTGCGTAGGGATGCAGCGGACGCCCCAAGCCTTTCAAGCTCCTGGCAATTCGGACAATCGCAAGAAGACCTGCCAGTGGAGGAGCCGCCGGTGTATCCGCCCGAACTCTCGAGTTGGTTTGATCCCCATTGGATTGTCAAGGATTCCAGATGTGGACACAGGCTTGGGTTTGTACATGTCCTGCGGGATCATGTGCTGCGGGGACTGGAGCAAGTGTGAAGACGAACTCAACCCCACGGATGAGTACTGCGCTGGATTGAGAGGCGTAAAATCGGGAGTGTAGCTTTGCATCTGTGGATTTAGGGATGCTTGCGAGAGCCACCGGCTGCAATGGCGCTTGGAGGCTTTCAGGTTGAGGTTGCCCAGCGCTAAGCCAGTTTGAGTTGGTGTGGACGTCCCACCAAGAAGAAGTGGCGTTCGCAGGAGAGCCCGTGATCCCGGAGTGGATGCTCTTGTACCATGAGCCATATGGATGCGTCATGTCTAAGTAAGTGTTGACGCTTGCGAGGCAGTCCGCTGTAGCTTTGGTCCCCAAGAGCGAAGGGTCCTGAGAGGCACTCGAGGTCTGGAAAGTGGAGAACGGATTGTATTCGGAGCCGATCACGCTCCCGTGGGAGCCGGAGGAGGGCTACCGGTTGGCGTTAGCAAACCACCAGCGGAGCTGAAGGAGCCGCTGTAAGTGTCCGCGACGCCATCGTTACCTCGTCCATTTTAGGACTCTGGAGTTCAGAGGTCATGCTGTAGGCTTTCCTAATTGGCGCTGTGCTTCCCGCTTTACCAGGTGTTGCGGAGTCTCGGACTGGACTGGGTGCTCCCAAATTTATTGCAGGTTGCGGTTAGCATAGCCAAGGGACTGGATCCATAACGTGTTTCCTCCTGCGAAGAGAACGAAAGCGCTGATCAGAAACGAGGCAACAGGTTTGTTAAAACTATGCTTTAAATGCATTGAAGTAGTGCGTAAAACATCCTTCCTGTGCTATTAGTCTAGACAGAAATATGCACCACCACTGAAAACACAATAATTAATGTCACCACACATGGAGTTCCTGTTCTGACATGTTTACATCTCCATAGTGATCATGCGTTTGAGGAAAAACAAGCAAGAGATTTTCAACAATACCATTTTGTTAAGAATAAACAATTGTTTAGTTGCGACACTCTAATTATGTTGTCAATCACAGTGCATTTAGACATTCATGAGAATGAAAAATAAGCAAATCAACATAAATATATGTCAATGATTTAGAGATCAGAGATGTTCAATCACTTCAAGCTGATCTAAACATGATCACGCAAGTATTTAACAGGCTTAATGCCAGAGCATGAACACAGCTGCAGAAAAACATGTGGTAGCCATGTTTACACT
>JAQIUQ010003235.1:182500-230000 GCA_030378365.1 Hybognathus amarus | reverse complement strand
TTATTATACACGTGCCCAGATGTCACACTCAGGACAGCAAAGTTTTAAGCATTTTCATAAAATAAAAATGTTTTCACATGTTATTTATTTAATTATAAATAATAATATAGATGATAAAAAATAATTATTTTATGTATTTTATGTAAAAATGCTATGGAATGCTGCTAAAACATTTCAACTAGTGTGATAAAAATGAATGTCAATCAAATCAAGTGAATCACAATATACAGTTTGACAGTAATGTATCACTCCTGAGAAGAAAAGGTTCTATTTGGAACCTTAAAGGGTTCCATCAGACACTTCAGGGGTTCCATCATGGGAACATTTTATGCATTTATTTTTTTTATTATTATCATTATTTTTTAATGAATTAAACATCAAACATTTAATCACTATAAACATAAAAATAAAAACCTTAAACATGAAAGTATTAGGCTATGCAATCCCTTAAGACAATTTCTCCTTAGAACCTTTTTGGCATAAAGGGTTCATGAATAATGTTCCTAAGAGTGAGATGCAGTAAATACTCTTACCCTGTCAATTTAAAGGTTAAAACAATCTCTCAGCTGATCATTACACGCTGATTTAATGCAGACACAATTATGACACAATTTGAGAAGCTGTCAAGAAGAAAAACTCTTAATTTAAAAGGAGAAATTATGTGTTTTGTGTTGTAAAACCTCTGGAAATTCAGTTTTTTGGGGGATTTTTTTGAAAGTCAAAGATGCTTTATTTAAGACAGTCTTAATATTAAATAGTCCTATATATGAAATATTTCACTTTTTTCCACCCAAATTGTTCCACAATCCCCACGCACACACGCGTGTAATGCACTACACAGAGGTTGTCCACTGTTAGGAGTCTTTTCTCTGGCTTACAGACATCCATCAAGTGAATAAACAGTTGGAACAGCCTTCCGACAGCCCATCTTGGTTTTGAGTGTCCTTGTGGGTGTTGCTTTTTCCAAAATGAGGGGAGAGAAGATTAAAATTGTTTTCAAAAATAAACATGTAATTTCATTCTTTATTTTCTCCCTCAATTACAAGGCATGGTCAGAGCAAGCTTGTAGTTTGTGAGAGTTTGGCCCTTACAGTAACACACAGACTATATTTAGCAGTCTGCTCCTCAACTGACCCTGTGTCTTTACACACACACACACACACACACTAATTTCTGCAATCATAGTATTGAACTGCACTGGCTAATTAGATTGGTGCCATAGGGGGCAGTGTTATTCCGACATGATGAATCACGCTGCTGTCAGAAACACTACAGTAAAGACCACACAGTGATTTATTGGCAGATTTAAATGTTAGATTAAGTCATTTTTGGACCTTAATCCACAGTCATACTTTGGTGTTTGTAAATAAGACTGTAAAGTTTAAACTCACCCGTGTTTTGTGGCTTTTAATACAAGCTCATTACTACAAAATAACAAAAACCTTTTAAAACGCATAGTTTCTTCCGGGAAATATTGATGTCACTGATTAAATAGTTCAATATGAAAAAGAAAAATGTGCATATCAAGTGATTTAGCTGATATACAGCACAGCTAAAGTGCTGAAAGGTGAAGCTATAAGTAAGAATCACATTAATTTTCCAAACGCTTATGCATGTGCATTTGTAAATGGTTGGGATGGCATAATAAATTTCCATTCGTGCATTTATCTCAAGTCTCATCTGCTCATTTGATCTCATGACTTTACTTCTCAAATGAATGGAAACATATGCAAAGACGTGAGTGACTCAAAACGGTGATGCAACTGGAAGAATAGAACGATTGACTGAAGAAAGTGTAGACTTGCAATGTGGCGGGTTATGCTTGATTTCTCTTTTACCGTTATGAATCAGCATGCAATCATCATGAACAGCATTTCCACAAATTGTGCATTTTGAATGTAGTTAAAGTAAGGTTTTATTTTCTGTGATAATGTATGATGCACGCAGATGCATGAGATCTAAAAATAAACTCTTACTAGGATGCATGATATTTCTGCCACCATATCGGTATCGGAAGATAAATGCATTTTTAATGTTATCGTTGTCGGACCAATGAGAAAGTTTGGCTGATGTTAAAGCCTATTATTGCTTCAGATGCACACTGTTCAACATGCTGATTATGAATGGCTTGAGATATGATTGCAATCACTGAAGTCTGTCATATCGGCTACATACAGAACATTGTGTGTTTGGGACGTGGATTTTAATGGTGAAACTTTTGTTTTTGAAATCAGGCTCTCAAAAAATATATACAAATTTGGATTTAGATTTATCCGCAATATATGGTTTTCAAGTATAAAGATTATAATATCGGTCAAAATTTTCTCTATTTTATAGACCATTTCACAAGATGTAAACAACACTGGTCCAGAAACACTTCCTGTTTCAGTTTGTAACTGTTTTCTTTATTTCACATGTAAAGAAAACATATGTTTAGTTTGTTTAACTTTTTGATTCAGTTTTATATGTTCTGTTGGTTGTATTTTATCCCAGCTTTTATGTAGTGTTAAAAAACTGGAACAGGAAAGTGCTTCTGGACCAGTGTTGTTTACATCTTGTAAAATGGTCTATATATAGCTCTCTTTCTGGATGTCAACTTTACTTCATCAGAGGAGATTTAAGAGAAACATTCATATTTGTGTACTTAAAGGACATGAACATTACATGATCATTAGAGTGAAAAAAGGTTAAAAATGGGTGTGTGCCTTCACTAAATTTACTGAACACGCAAAGATATAAAGCGTGGAGCGCGCTGCCACATGTGGAGCGTTCAGCCCAGTTTGAGGGTTTGCCTTCCCAATGATTTGCATGTGGTTTCCCCATTTGGGCTAATAGCTTTCCTATTTCCCTTTGAGGAGCAGAAACCCCACACCCTGAACGCTGAAATTGAAAGGAGAGGTGCAGCGGTGGTGTGTACGAGTGTACTGGATGCGAGGAGTTTATTGGGAAATCCTTTATCACTCTGAAGAGCCACTAACAGCTTCCTTCAAAGTGGCAAGAGAGGAAACTATAATTAGAGATTTATAGGGAAACATTTTGTGTTTTTTATCTTTTCTATTTTTGAGTTTTACATTGAAAGTCTTCCTCTCTGGGCGAGGTCATAGGGCTCTTAAAAGCACAGTAGATTATTGTGTTAATGAAAGGCGTTTGGGAGCCGAGTCAAATAATGTTTATTCATATAATAATTTTTATCAATATATTGGTCAAAAGTTGTAAGATCGGTAAGATTTTTTATGTTTTTAAAAGAAGTCTCTTCTGCTCACCAAGGCTGCAATTTTTTGATAAAAAATACACAAAAAACACAGTAATATTGTGAAATATTATGACAATTTAAAATGATCTAATTGTTTAACTTTATGTTAATATATATTTAAATTTAATTTATTCCTCTGAAAAAAAGCTGAATTTTCAGCATCATTACTCCAGACTTCAGTGTCACATGATCCTTCACAAATCACTCTAATATGATGATTTTATGCTCCAAAAACATGTATGATTATTATCCATGTTGAAAACAGTTTTTTACATTTTTATTTCAGGATTCTTTGATGAATAGAAAGTTCAAAAGAACAGCTTTTATCTGAAATGGAAAGCTTTTGTTACATTAAACACTACCCTTTAAAAAGTTTGGGGTCAGTAAGAATTTGTATTTTATTTTGGGGGGAAATAAATAAGAAATCAATACTTCTATTCATCAAGGATGAGTTACATTGATCAAAAGTTACAGTAACGACATTTATAATGTTAGAAAAGATTCTAATGAAATAAATGCTGTTCTTTGAACTTTCTATTCAGTCAAAGAATCCTGAAATAAAAATGTAAAAAACTGTTTTCAACATGGATAATAATCATACATGTTTTTGGAGCATAAAATCATCATATTAGAGTGATTTGTGAAGGATCATGTGACACTGAAGTCTGGAGTAATGATGCTGAAAATTCAGCTTTTTTTCAGAGGAATAAATTACATTTTAATATATATTAACATAAAAAAGTAATTTTAAATTGTCATAATATTTCACAATATTACTGTGTTTTTTGTGTATTTTTTATCAAAAAATTGCAGCCTTGGTGAGCAGAAGAGACTTCTTTTAAAAACATAAAAAATCTTACCGATCTTAAACTTTTGACCGATAGTGTATATTGATGAAAGTAAGTGGTTCTCCACTGGTTCTACTTCTGAATCAAATGGCGACCAAGTACAGGTGAAACTGGAAAAATGAGAATATGGTGCAAAAGTTAATTTATTTCAGTAATTCAACTTAAAAGGTGAAACTAATATACTACATAGACTCGTTACATTCAAAGTGAGATATTATATTATCTATATAATATATTAGATTCACTTTTTAAGTTGAATTACTGAAGTAAATGAACTTTTGCACTTTTTTTGAGTTTCACCTGTACTTTAACACAAACTGAACAAATTTCTAATTACTTGCATTTAACAAAATTGGAATATCGCATAAAACATTTGCGAATAAAGCAGTTTCCATCCCATGAGTTCAGAGAGAACTTTGCGTGGTTTATGAATGTTTTTAGCGGATAAAAAAATGTATTCACCTCAAATGAGCATGTAGGCTATGTTTTTATGCACATTTTAAAATTGCCGTTTACATCCAGCGTTTTTGTACGCTGACAAAACTCGCATTTGCCACAATTTTTTAAGTTAAACGCAGATTAAGTTAGAACTTAAAATTTAGATTTTTGATTGCAATTTAAATAAAAATGTTGACTATGCGAACTCATGCAACTGGATTTCATAAACATCATATTAGCTCAAACCTTTTTATAATTTGAGCTTCATTCCTTTTTACATTAATTTACAGTCATTGTGACCATTAGATGAAATATCCACATTTTTGGCCAGTTTTTAGATATTATATATACAAACTAAGCGTATGCACAACTCATTTTGGAGAGGTTTTACAGTTTGGGGTTTTTAAGGTCTATATGCTTTCATCATTAGACTCCGTATCAGAGTACCGAGGATTTCGCTGTGGTTAAATGGGAATCAATGCAATAATTCTCCTGTGGATTCCTCTCTGAGCCCGGGCCCTCAGCAAATTAAACTTCTTAATAACGCTGCCACGCAGGGAAAAAGTGAAATGATTAGACGTGTGCGAGTGGCTTTGAGATGGAAATGTGGTGAGAGGGAGATACAGGGTCAGGGACAAACTCGCCTCACAGCGAGATGGCTTTTTCCAGACCGTGTGGTCACAAAAACACAAGAATTCCTATGGAAAAATAAGTGAGAAAGATAGAAAAAAGAAAAAAAAGTTTAATATCTTCTACAACAGGCCTTTCTGCAATAAAAAACACAGCTTTGGTTGTGCAGGTCATTAACTGAAGACAGTGAAATACTCATGAATTGGATGTCAAACTGTGTGGGGCCTGAAGGAGCCAGTATGATCATAACAAAGAGGGCAATTTTATGAATTACTGGTTACTCGGGACTCTAGACTATACTAAACATGGCACCGATCTACCACTAGCGCTGATGTCCGCCCCCATGAGCTTCACCACAAGTGTCCTCCACAAATCATCAGTTTTACAAGAGTTTAACATCACTCATGCCACTGACGCAAACACACAACCCATGATGCAATTTTAAAACAGAACAATTAAGAAAATCAAAAGATTAAAAGCCCTTAGCACACCAAGTCCGACATTTTCGTATGTGTTTTTTCGGATTTGTGATTCGGTGGCTCTGAATTGTCAAAACACCATTCAAAATGTTTGCTACAGATGCGAAAAATGCAGAAAATTGAACCCGATCAGATTTTTTATGACGGACGAAAGTTTCGTAGGCAGTGTGCGAGCGTGATTGACGTATTTATTTTTTAACGTGCGAAAATTTCAGACTCAGTGTGCAAGGGCCTTAAAGGTACAATATGTAAGAATTTTATAATACAATATCCAAAAGTCACTTGCACAGTGTGATGTATTTCCTCCAGTTGTGTGCTTACAATCTACCAAAAGTCTCCAAAGATTTTTTATTTCAGAGAAATTTCAGTTTTAAAATAAGTGGCCGTGCCGGAAAAATGTCGCCTGTCAATAATGCAGCTATCATCAAATTCTGACTTTATATCTTGCAATTTTGACTTTCTATCTCGCAATTCTGACTTTCTATCTTCGCAATTTTGACTTTATATCTCGCAATTCTGACTTTATATTCTCGCAATTTCGACTTTATATCTCGCAATTCTGACTTTATATCTCGCAATTTCGACTTTATTTCTAGAGCCAGACCGATATATAGGCAGGCCAATATTATCAGCCGATATTAGGCATTCTCCAAACTATCGGTATTGGCAGTTATAATGGCCGATAAATGAATATTTCAAAAATAAAATAAAAACAGACGAAACACGCTTGAACCATGTCATGAGTGTTGGAGTTGTATAGTTTGTCCACTAGATGGCGCTCTACACTGTCTCTGTTGGCAACACTCGTTGAGTTGGTCACAAGACATACATTGCTTGAATAACAATTAAAAGATCATCAGTTCTCTCAACTCAAATAAGCATGACAAAATTTGTGACTATCATGTCCAGTTTTAAGCCGAGAGTGAAGCGGAATTAGCTAGTAATAATTACGCTGACGTTGTTATAGTGTAGTTGACTGACTGTCCTTTTAACTTTTGACAATGTGACTGAAGTATTTCTTTAATAACGCGTGACAGTTATAGCAATGAGACCTGAGCCTATTACGAGCCTGTTATATTGAAAATGTGTTTTACAATTTGCAGTATGATGTAATCCATTGCTAAATTATGGCTAATCATAGACTAGGCTAACCACAAAGCTAGCTAATGCCACTATCATCAGTCTGTTCTTTTGTGACAATAAAAGTTTATTTTTAAAATGCATTATCATATTATTTTAGTTAAAACTCGTAAATAACTACAAATAACTAACGCTAGGGAAATCTGTTAATGTTTTGTTGCACGTTACAAAAAAAAATGTGAATTTTAAAACGAAAAACAAAAATTTGTATCGGCCTTCAAAAGCCTTTATCGGTCGGGCTCTATTTATTTCTCACAATTCTGACTTCATATCTCGCAATTGTGAGATGAAAAGTCGCAATTATTATTTTTATTTTTTTTTCGTTCAGTGGCGGAAACAAGCTTCCATAGCAACCTGCACATTTCCATGAGATTAAGCCATATAGAAAGAGCTGAAGCAAGTGGTCGAAGTAAAAATAAGCACATTTTACCTAAAAAGAGCCCTTCCTTTAAACACGGCAGGTCTGAAACCCAAGGAGAGCTCGGACCACCCAACGCTTCACACACACCCTGCAGCTAAAGCACAAGTTGGTGGTGAAATATAACCATCACTGAAGAAACACCGCTTCCACCTCCTCACCGTAAGGCCATTCTCTCTCACTCACACTCAGGAGTGCTATAAAAGTCAAGACCACCTTAAAAAAAACCCTGACATTTGATGTTTAGGTCAAGGACAGTTTGAGTTTCTCGTCTCAGACTCGGAGGAAGTGATTGTACACAGACTTTCCCAGATGTGCATGTACACGCGTTTGGAGCGAGCGAATGCCACGCAGTCTGGGCTCGAAAATAAAGCCGAATGCTTTGACTTCCCCTGGCTGAGGCGAGCGGTCTCTGAACGCGCTGGCTCTGAGACACACACTCGTCCCCCACAGAGAGCGAGCGGTGGGTGTGGCCCCTGAGGAGATGGTTTTTGAGGGGGCCGCTCCGAACGCTGAACTGCATGCCAGCGCCCAAGGGCTCCAGTCTGCCTGACCAGAGCCACCGCGAGCTGCCCACGTCACGTCACACGCGCCGGCCTGGGGACGACGCCCCCTACTGGAGCTGCCCGAAACTGAGCCAATGAGACACCATACACCTGTGAGGTGCACAACACACACACGCGCGCGCATCTCATCCAGAGGCTGAATGATTCTAAAAAAACATTTTCTGACACTTGTTTCTTCTATAGGGCTATACTTAAATTTGAACAAACCCACTGGAATCTGAAAAATGCGGAAATCCGCACACAGCACACACACACACACACTACACACGGACACACACATTCACTCAAAGGAACACACATACACAGTACACAACACACACATGCACACAACTTATACTCTCTCACACACACACACTCACTCTCTCTTTCACACACACATTCACTCACTCACAGACACACATACACAGTACACAACACACACACATGGATGAACATGAATCTGACTAAAATGTCTTATACATTTGCATTCCTCCCCAAATTTCAAGTCACATTTATTTCTTTAGGGATTTACCCAATACAGATTTTCAAAGCATCTTCACTGTAATAAACAGGAAAATAACAGAATAACTGATGCAAACTATATGAGACAAACTCACATTAAGCAGCTCTTAAAAAGACACGTGTCGCTTTAAGGGTTAGGAATCGAATACTTGAGATCAGGAATCAGATACTTGTTATAAAATTAAAGTTTCGAATTCCTTTTGAGCATTTTAATATGACTTCAATCCATTACAGTATATTATACAGTATATTCTACTGCTCTTAAAGTGACAATAACCTAATATTTTTACTTGTCTGTAATAATGCTTGAAATGTATATTAGTTGGGCTAGTTGTTTTTGCAATAGTATTTTTTAAACACCATTAGCCTTATGATTTTTTTTATGAAATTCAGCTAAAATTTCAGTTTTACGATAAGACTAATTAATGTGCATGATATCAAAGTTTTTTAACCTTATAGAAATTAGGAATTGATAAGGATCACATAAGTTTATGCCTCAAATTGTGTGGCTTAAGGCGATTGAAATGAAAACGGGGGACATATTCATGAGCTACTTGACAGTCACACACAACATTCATTTTTATATGTTATGCAACACTATTTAAACCTGTTCATCTTGGAAGCCGCCACAATAAAAGAAAAATGTTTGTAAATCATAATTATGACATAAAAAATCTAAGACAGTCTAGGTAGGATGTAATAATTTTTTTTTTTTTTTAGTTATGACTTTTCAGTTTGTCACAATTTCAACTTTATCGTAGTTTAACAAAATCTCAGTAAACAATATTTGCCAAAGCTTGTTTTGGGCGGTTTTAGCCTTCCATAAAAACTGCGAGACGACACGTGTAGCGCTTTCTTTGTTTACGTTAATATAAATGAATGCTAGCAGCCAATCGCAGTGGAAATGTAATTTGCGTATACAGATGTAGATGGGAGTTTATGTATTTTTTATGAGAGTTGTATATGCCTTACTTTAAAGCTGGTGGTGATACTCTTGCGGTCGTTCATTTTGGTAGAGTATGTTTCACTGAGAAAACTAGCGGTAGCATAATAGCATTAAAGAAAGACGAACGATTACACGACTTAAAACGGCTATAGCGAGCAGCGCCCTCTGCTGGTCAAAACAAACACATGCAGCTCTACTGCTGCTTGTATTATTTCACTTGTGGGCTGTTTTGAGTACACTAAAAAGGGGACAAGTGGGCACCCTAAAACATAGCAATGACATACTAACAACAGAACATCCTAGCAACACCTTAGCAATCACTTCGAACAACTCTGCAACATAATTACAATCAAATATCTGAGTACAATGCAATATGTAATATTGTTGGTAAGTATATTGAAATACAAGTGCCATTATTTTTACTTTTCTGACACTTTATTCTACAGCACTGGAATCTGAAAAATGTGAAAATCCACACAGTCACACACTCACATCTCTCTCTCACACACACACGCACACACACAGGCTACATTTCAATTTCAAAAAACACCACAATGGAGTCTAAAGAATGTGAAATCCAGCTTATGTTATTGAAGTCACACACATTATCTTTATTCATCAGTGTAAACACACACGTTTCCCTCGCACTCACAGCAGGGCTAAACACTATTCTTCCAGTGACCTGTAATTATTTGATAGATTTTTCGAGCTAACTGCTCTTTGAGTAAGTTTGTAAGTGCTTCCTAAACAATCAGACATAATGTGGGACTAATTTAAAGAGTAGGGCAGGCAGTTTCGTCTGGTTTGAATAAGCGGAGGCCCTTCCTCGCTCCAGCTCTGGGCTTAAACCATAGACTGTATAAAAAATAGGTTTAAACTGTTCTTCGTGTTTGTGGAAGTGCGGCTGGCGGTCGCTGCGATCGAGGCCTGCGAGCCAGAGCTGTTTAATAAGTCTTTGTTGTGGAAAGAAACGGGGAACACGGTTCACTGCGGTCACATCTGTAGCAACGGTGGCGGAGAGACTCACATGCACGGACGCACGCAGTAATGATGTGTCGTTTGCGAACAAGCCGGTTCGAAGAGCCGATTCTCTGTAACGAAACGAGAAGAGCCAACTCTTCAGCCGCATGCTAAGTGTCTTAAAGGGATAGTTCACCCCTAAATGAAAATTAGCCTACGATTTACTCATCCTGAAGTAAGGGTTACTCACCCATGATTTACTCACCCTGATTTACTCTTGTCTCATATCCTAGGTGTATATGACATTCTTATTTTAGACAAATAAAATTGAAGTTATATAAAAATGTCATGGCTCTTCCAAGCTTTATTAGGAGTCAATGGGCATATTTTTTTAAAGTCCAACAAAGTGCATCCATCCATGATAAAAGTGTTCGGAAACGTCTCTGTGGGGATTAATAAAGGCCTTCTGAAGTGAAACAATGCGTTTGTGTAAAAAAAATCCTTATTTAAAACTATCATTTTGGGTGAACTAACCCTTTAATGTTAAGACTTGTGCCTTTATTTATTTGATTTGTTTGCTGTGGTTCTGTGTTTCAATTGAAGTTTTATTAAAATGTTAAATAATAGTAACTGTGTATTTTTTGTAACTAAAAAAACACTTTTATGAAAACGCTAATAAAAAAGTGCTTACCAACACACAAATAATTTACAATTGCTAAACTGGACTAAAATAGAAGGCTCCGGGTGATACTAAATAAAGAGCCATTTGGGAGCCATAAGAGCGGGCTCTTCTAAGGGAGCCGACCACAAGAATCGGATCTTTGAAAAGAGCCGGACTTCCAAGCACGCATTCACGAGCGCGGATGACACGGGACGCCTCGTCATAAATTATTATTAATGAAGACATGCAGTCAGATGATTTTATTGAAAATGAGTTCACATGGCGTGACTCGGTGTTCAAACAGTATGATGCGTTTCCTTCGTGGATTTTAGCAGCGTATAATTATCACATTTACAAAACAGAGCTTCTGAATAATACAATGTGACTGTGTGGCCTGAAACTCTGACAGGCCTATGCATGCATTTTTCTAATTACTGCAAAATCATATTTTATGAGCTCATTCCTGATTAAGTCTACATGGAATATATTTGCACTATTGGTTCTTATTAAGGTACTATGAAAGTAAAATAATGCCAAATGTTCTTGAAACAAAAAAAGCTTATTGAATCACACTAATTAATAAAAAAATATGCATTGCATTAACCAAGCATGCTTACATTTTAAGGCTGAAATTCAACATGAATATTTCAATTCAAAACAAATCAACATGAAATATTTGCACTATTGGTCTAATTAAGATAGACTCTTAGAAGAAAAGGTTCTTTTGGGACCTTAAAGGGTTCCGTCCGGCGCTTTCATAAATAGAACCTTTTTCATAATTTAATGGATTTTTGTTTTATTCAATTAATTCATTTAATTGCAATTAAATTCAATGAATTTAGAAGCTCATAAACATTCTTTATCACTAGAGAAATTAAAATAACCAGTTAAACATGAAAGTGATATGCAGTCAATTTCTCCACCTTTTCAAGATCCAAAAGGTTCTATTAGAACGTCAACAAAGGCAGATGGAATAGTCTGTTTGAAAACTGTTAGGAAACAATCACTATTTTTTTAAATAATATTATAAATTACACATGATTACTTGCCTGTCAAACAAAATTAAACATAATAGGCCTAATATAATAACTATAATTATCAAGAAATGAACCATAAAAAGTGAGAACAGACCAAGCAAGAGACCATGATGTCCTGAATTTCATCATCAGGCATTAAAACGATTTCCCCGATATATATATGATATATCTACTGCTGACTTTTCATCCCACATCTTTTCCCTCCATTCTCCACTTCATCTCTCCTCCGTCTCATGTGGCGCTGATTGAACCCCATCAAAGACTGCGGTGAGAGGAGACGGCCTGCTCCAACCTCTCACAGCCTAATGAGACACACACACACACACACATGCATATACCTCACTCATACACAAACTCAGCACATACACTCACGCAAACACACCTGCAAACACACAAACACACACACAAACACATGCAAACACTTACTCAAGATGCTACAAGATGCATTTATTTTAGTCTTAACAATATATATATATATATATATATATATATATATATATATATATAGTTGATCATTAAGTGGATAAATATATCAAAACTAGTTTTTTGGTGAATATTTGTTCAAGTTTATTTTTCTCCCATAGAGTTAGAAAAATAAACACAATGTCAAGACATTCTCTCAAAATATATCTTTATATTTTAAACAATTGTGCTTCTCAAGTAATGTCTTCAATCCATGTCTCCAGTCCTTTATCATACGCCTTCATCAGCGGTCTCTCTCTCTCTCTCTCTCTCTCTCTCTCTCTCTCTCTCTCTCTCTCTCTCTCTCTCTCTCTCTCTCTCTCTCTCTCTCTCTCTCTCTCTCTCTCTCTCTCTCTCTCTCTCTCTCTCTCTCTCTCTCTCTTTCTCTTTCTCTCTCTCTCTCTTTCTTCTTGCCATGTCTGTCACACTCCGCAAAACCACAGCTCTCCTTAGAGTCTTTCAAACCGGCTGCGTCGGTCTCCCCTCATAACACCCTTCTCTCTCTTCTTTCTCTCTCTTTGTGTGTGTAGTGAGTATGTGTGTGTGTACGATATCAAAATATAGACAGTTGCCCCAAAAATTTGGACATGACATAAGTTTGAAAACTCTGATTTATCAGTTTTATTGATTTATCAACAGATGTAGTGTTGAAGATTAGTTTATGATTCTCTTCACCTGTGTAAACTCAGGGAGAACTGACTTCATTCACACTCAAAATCACCTGATTCAAACACAGACATGATGAAGAACTGCGACATTAGTGAAGGGAAAAAAGCAATTAATCACATTCACAGATTTTAATTAGTGACTTCAGTGTTTACATAGGAGTCAATCCTGGGAAGAGTGTCCCAATACACACCAATCACCCCTTCATTTTACAGCTACTTTATAGTGCAAATTAATTAAAGATCTGAACACAGATACATACCTTATACATGTAAACAGAGTAACGTTAACGCTATGCAACTTGTATATTCATCTATAACACTACATATAAAAATGTGACTACATAGTTTCAGTAGTTTTGGTACAAAATACTCAAATCAACAGAATCCAAATACACACAGTTACTAATTGCCTTAGATTGGCTTTATGTGCAAGTATAGCACCACTAAGTGGACACATTTTAACATTGCAAGTGTGTCGATTATAGTCATAATCTAGTGGTGCTACAGTGGTCAAATTCATCTATACTTCATTGTTGCATGGGAAAAAAAATCACACTAACTTTGCTTTTATATACAAAATTTGTATTTTTAAACAAATACAATGTGCTTTACAGTTCTCTTAAAACTTTAAAAAAATTCTGGCATTAAAATGAGTAGCTAAATATGATTGAATTACAACATATATCAGACAAAAAAAAATCAAAAAAGTTAATATATACTAAAGTGCATTCCAAGATTGGTTCTTTTATGATATTAATGAATACGTTTATATGAACACATCTGACGGTACAATACTCCCTGAGTAATGCATAAATGTACAGTAGAGTATATGAGTGCATAATTCACATCAATAGAGAATAAAGTGAATGCGGCTACAAAATGAAAACTGCAGAAAGCACATCATCTCTCTAGCAGTTCTCTTAATTCTGTTGTGTTTCTGAACCTGGATGTTCTGAGGATTCACTGCACACCCCTTCTGCTGATAGTGATCCAGAAGTCTCCTCCACAGAGACACTGCAGCGCAGCAAGGTCTCATTTCCTGTCAAAATAACAGAATTAAGGCACTGCAATTCAGACATTACCTGTTGATGATTACAAAATGCATAATCAAAGTGAGGTTTATTGTGTCATTATAATGACATTTAGCTTAATAACCCTGAAACTATTCTCACAAACTGCACCAGATTAAGAATCGATTATTCTAATATTGCTTTGAAATTATTGTTAGGACTATGCATAAGAGTAGACTTGTTATAACATTTTAATTTCCATGTGGGCTCATTTCTATGTGGTCTTAAACCATCTGCAGCGCAAGAAGACATGAAAGAGAACTCAATTCGGCACTCGCATTTATTGCATGAGCCAGTGAATGAGATCTCTTTCATGTCTTCTTGTGCTTGGACGGACAAATATACACACAATTGTGTCAAAATATCCCTGTAAACACAGTGGGTTTTGTCTTAAGTGAAGTAAACAGTTGGAAAAAAAAATGCATGTGCATTCGCTCTTAAAGTGACAGCAGCCTAATAAACCCACTGCTATCTGTAATTAATCTCTAATCAAAAGGAAAAAGAAAAAAGAATCTTGACTGAATAATTGGTGTAACTTTAGTAAGAATTCATCTGTATTTTTTATTTATTTTTATTTCAATTTCTTAACTTTGTTTGGCTGTATTTATTTGTGCTTTAATTTTCTTAATTGTTTTTATTTGTTATATAGCGCTGTAAAAAGCACTATATAAAATAAAGGTGACTTGATTTATTGTGTTACTGACTGTATACTTGTCTAATAATCTTTATTAAATATTAGTAATGAATATTAGTCTAGTTTATAAGTTATTATTAGTTGTTCTAAAAGCTGCTGATTTTTATATTTATCTATAACAGAATGTTTTGCAAAAAGACAGAATAAATGTTTGATATCTATGTTAAGATGTTGGAATCTTATAATAAGTAATTTTATACTTTTAAGGTAAAGTCAAATCAGTAATTCGCTAAAATTCAAAATCGATACCCAATAAGAGACAAAAATGATGCATTATTTTGCATAATTCAAATAACAGGTGTAACGGATCAAACTGTATTAGATTCACACATTATTATTTGTTAATTCATCAGTAAACTAACCAATGATGCACAGTCCTTCTTGTGCCCTGGCTAATGCCCACGTCAACCTGGTGTGGGTCCGTGATTAATCCAAGTTGTTTCATAATCCAGGATTTCGTTGGTTGTCTCTCTATTTCAGACTTTGGGCAGGAGCGCACAGTTGACATGATAACATATTTCCACTCACTTCCTGTGGCCAAACAAAAAGAGAAAAGATAAAAAAAATAATATTGGCTATATATGCCTTAATACAGAAACAAACAATATCAAGTGTAAAAACATTTATAAACACAGCTTAGAATGCCTTTCTCAATATTTACTGTTAAATCAAGCTCAACTTAGCTGTGTGCTCTATTCATTTATGTAATGCATAGGTTACATATTTATTTCAATGTTCAATCATGAGTCCAGATATAGTTGATGTAAAATGGCATTTGTTAAAAACGTTATTACCTTAACTCCTCATGATGGTGTTGACTGTGATGTCATTTATACCATTATTTAAAAGCGACTCATTAATGTTCCTAACTTGAGCATTATACTGGTGTGAGAATGGCGATGTCCTTCGTCTGTATCCCAGCCTCAGTCAAAAGAATGGCGATCTCGCACCTGTTGGAAGAATGATTACAGCAAAATGTTTTTTAATAAATGAATGAACAAACAAATAAATACATATTAAATAAGAAAGAGAATTTTCAGGCAAAAATAGGTAGGGCTTAGATTACATTATTTTATTTATCTTAACATTTTTCCGGTCTCGTTTGATAATGTAAGACGAGGTGGTCACGCTGATGTCTTTTACTTTTTACAGCGCTGATCTAGATGACATATATCTCAATATAAGAACGTTTTTATAATAATTTAACAGAGATGTCTTTAGAATTAATAAAGCTTTTTTAATTTGAAGTTACGTTCTGTCATCCAACAATAACATCGGTTTAGGATAAAAACGTCCTGAAATTTGAATGTTGTGAAGCGCGCGCTTCTGAGGAGTCGTCGTCATGTCTCCTAGGAAACTAACCGACACTTCTCGCCGCCACACATTCGCGGACTGAGGAGAATCTGGCTGTGAAGAAAGAGTGGAAAAATGAATGTTCGGAGAGAAAATTAGTTTAACAATATCATTTTTGTGTGTGTGTGAAATAAATGACGTACATAATTTGTTCGTTTGTTCGGAAACGGTCGTCATGTTTTGTACGGTTAAATTTAGATGCGTTAGATGGATGAAGCCGCCTGTTGATGACTGAACTTTGAGAACATTTTTTAAGTCATAGTAAATATTTTGAATAGCAAGATATGGCGCTAATGAACTATTTTAGCTCGTGTTATATAAGAGTGAAATGAGAGACAAAAGTAGCAACTATCAACTATGTAAATATCCAAATTCGTGATGAGCGGTTTTGTTTACAGTAGTGTTAGTGGATATTTGAGGTTTAGCCCAGACCTATATGGAACCATCTTTTGATTAAATTGGAATAATATACTGTATATTATGCTATGTACAGAGGTTTTAGGTTTATAATAGAGGTAATAGTTCCTTCCTTCTCTTACTTATTAAACACAAAACTCATTTAGTACTGTCTGCAGCGTGCAACTTAATAGGCAATAGATTTTTATTTAAACTACAGCCCCAAATACACCTTTTCAGCCTACTACACTTCTAACTTACCACTTCTTGTGCCTCTTCCACATTTGCCTTTCTGAATTTTCATTCCCCTGTTCAGTCCAGACCACCAGACTTCTCTCCGTTCCTTCAACATGACCAAAGACTATGCATGTTTGCCTTGATTGAGCATGGAAGAGACTTGGTTTGTGTCGAAGTTCCTGTTTTTAGCTTTCCTGCATAGAACTCTTGAGATGGAAATGCACAGATGTCATCTTGCTGTAAGAGACAAGATGTGTAAAATAAATTAGAATCTGAAGTAAGTGGAACTATTACAGTATAATGGCTGGGGTGTAATTTATTAGATCAGTGTTTTACTATCACTAAATTAAAATAATTTCGTTAAAATGAAAACAACAGACTTGCCATTTTTAGGAACAACAACTGAAAGAAATTTGTAGATACAGATACAATGTTAAAGCTTTATTCTGATCATTTATTACCATCCTGTATTGAGTGTCAAGCATGAGTGCTCTTTCCATGTAACGTTCGGAAAAGAGATCGGCTCATTCCTGAATCGCTCCACCACATCACAGTGCACTACAGGTTGCAGCTGCATATGATCGCCCAGAAGAACAATCTACAACAAGAAAATATAATAGTATAAGAAAGAACCCAGAAGTGGATTCAACTGCAGTAATGAATACCATCCATTTTACACATTGATGTGAATGTCAAGGTAAAGCCTCCAGTAACTTTTAATGTGTGTTATTAAAGTCCCTTCAGGACAAGTCATTTCACTCGGCGGACATCTTCGAAATGCCTCTCAGGCATGCAAGTGCAGCTCCTATCTTTTTGAATGGGGAAACATCAAAGTCTCCAAAATCAAATTCTTTAAATTACCAATGAAATCTGACAACAACTGTCTCATAAATGTTATAAATAAACACTCAAATCATGACAGACATTTTTTCTGGCTGGATCAAGCTAATGCACATGCGCAGACTGAATTGCTGCAGTGACGCAATGAATTTACCAATCTGTGATTGGCTCTTTTTATAGAAGGTGGAACTTATTCCAACATATTGAGCATTGACATTTTCCCCATTCAAAACATTATGAGTGAAGCATCTTGTGTATTCTGTAGTCTTTAGTGTTATTCAACCAATCCATGCTGCTAATATCCGGGTTTACTCTTTGGATTGCATTCATACCTGCTCTGGTTTATGAGCCACTGAGAGGAATAAAGGCTTCAGGTTCAGTTGCCATGGCACATTCATCAATGATGATCTGTTTTAAGTCGAGGGTTTCAGTCAAGGCATGGTGTGAGGCTGCAGTGCAAGTGCACAAGATGACATCGTGCTGCAATAATTCGTGTTTCCGAGCATTTTTGAGAATATCTCTGTAGCTTTAAAACAAAAAACGTGAACTTTAAATTAGCTTTTCATTTCTATGTAATTGTGTCCAAACAGTTTCCAACAAATAAGAAACAATAATTTGGAACCAAAAAGAGATGTGTAGTTATTAAGCCATACATACAGTTTTTTTTCTTCAGGAGTGAATTGATCTCCTCTTGCGATTTTCAAATCAAATGCTTGTATTTGAGTGGAATATCTGTTGCCAGGCTTTCGAAATCAGGTGGTGTAATGCAATGGAACTAAAAAACAACAACAATAAACATATGTTAATGGAAATCAAGGTTTAAATACACACACGCACAACACTAGTATAGCCTAGTATATCCACCGAAATGAGTGATTAATGGGCCAGATTTGGGGAATACCTGAGTTCTGTGTTTGGTTTTTCCCTCTTTTAGAATTGCGTGACAGCTTCAGATTGCACCCTGGGTAAGGAAACTCCATCATCTCCATCTGATCACTGTAGATTCTGAGCGGTCGAACATCTCTTCTTAGTTTTAGGAGATGACCTGCAACACATTTGAATAACCAGTTCAATTTGCAGTGATCATCAGTGAGGTAATGTTCATGTTCTTTAAAAGTGAATCATGTAACTCATATTTCCAGAGAGTGCGTACTTCTGAATATTAAAAATTCTGAATACCTGAATGACCTACTTTTGCCAATATGCCAAATTACCAAATTTGAACACGATTTGCAAAAACATACCTGCTACAACATCAACAGATTTATTTGAAGGGCCACAGTACAGAATAGCTCTCTTCTTCTGCGAACTGGAGGTTGGAAGCTGTTGGATATTCTTGAGCATCCAATACACAATATGGACACCAACGACAGTTTTTCCAGTCCCTGTGAAAATGCACAACAACAAAATAGCAGGAAAGGACTACAACTTACAATAGCCTTTGTTAAACCAATGAAGGTCAGAACAGAAAACATCTCTCACCTGGTGGTCCTTGGATAAGAGTGAACGGGTTGGTCACTGCTTCTCTTATAGCTTTACATTGACTGTTGTTTAGATGGGAAAACCCAGAAGGGAGATAATTGTCAATCTCAAATCTGGCTGGGTTCTGCTCCGGATTTGTACATCCTTTGAGGAGTTAAATATGGTAAACAAATTTAATCTACATTTGAAGAGATTTTGAAAATGTCTCATACTGTAAATTGCTATAGTTTGAAAGTAGAGTTTGAAATATAGATATGCAAGATGTTACAAAGAAGCATTAAACGTGTAACTGTAGTACCTCCTCCAGAGTTGATTTTCCTGCCAATGGCAATCATTTTCACAAGGTTGTTGGCTTTGGTTAGACTGTTAATTGCATTCTCTTTGCGCCTGCAAAATAAATTAAGCATATATTGTTTGAAGATGTGCTCATAATCTAAAGAGACACATTAAACTATACCGTTAATAAAAATACTCAAAGTAGCTTTAAATTGAAATAGTTTTAGTCAGCTATTAGATATGATTTGTAGGCTTACACATCAGGCAGAAGCTTGGTAATCAGCTCCAGAGTAAACCTTGTCTTCTCGGAGAATATCGCCTCTGGAATATTTGTCATGGGCATGTGGTTAATGAGAAAATCAATTCGCAAGTTCTTTGGTTCTTTGGAGTCTGTTTCTTCAACTTCTGTAATTATGCCATGGGCCACCCAAGTGATGGAAGGAACATCCATGAGAGCTGTGTTCTGAGTTTTTTCCAGAAAGGGACCACTCTGACTTTGGTGAATCCTAGTCCGAATGCAGAGAAAACTTTCCCTCAGGTCACATTCAATAGACCACTGAGATTTCTTGTCCAGTGGGAGGAGAAAAAAACCTTTAAGCTTTTTTTGAGGAGAGTTTTCCCATTTCAAGGCTACATCTTCAAGAAGAATGCTCTCATTTTCGGCCACAGCATTGGAGGCTGACTCCATTTCACACAAAGGCTTCCATATTGCCTGATAATCCATGTATGAGTTGTATGAATTCCTTGATGAGTTGAATGCATACTTTGAAAAGACTCATGATAGGGTCTTTCACATGATCCAAGCAAATCTCAAATTTTGGATGCACAACAAACAGCTGAATTGCTGCGTGTCCATAATCCTCGAGCTGTGGCGGTACCTAGCTGCACCTCGACTGCTTCACCTTGCTTTATTCTCAGCGAAAGTTTGGCATAATGCTCAGAGTGAATGGGATCCGATTTTTCATAACTTTCAGTGTTTCTCAGTCTTTCCTGGAATTGTCTTGAATTGATTCTTGAGTTATTTTCAAGCTCCTCAATCAGGGGAAACATTATGTCCCAGTTTTCTTCTCTAACAGCGGCTGCTAGGCATTTCCAGGTGTTCCTTGGGACATAGGCCATGACTGAGTTTGGATTTTGTTGTTTGACCTCAGCATGGATGTGAGGATTGGAGAAAGAATATATTCTTCGCTCCCATTTCAAGATCATGCATTTGTTTGTTTCATCAAACACAGGCTGCTCTGTCAGCTGAAGATCCCTGTACATAATGTCTAAAATTTCTGATATAGAGTCTCTATTAAGGGGGAAGGATAATCTGAAGTTTGACCCTGATGGATTGAGCTCCACAATGTACGCCACCTTCCTTTCACTTTGATTCGTCAGTTTTAATGCAAAATGTAGAGCATTCGCTTTCCCTCTCATAGGCTGACTGTTGATCATTTTTCCTGGAAAATTCCATACAAGACAGGTCAATGTCATGAGCTGTGTACCTATTGCTTGTCTTGTCGATCACAGAATGAAGAAGGCGCTGCACAATAACATCTATATATCTGCGGACTGGAGATGAGGCCCATGTGTAGCTGTCAAGATCTAAATCATAGTGCCCAATTCTTGAGACATGTGTTGAGTTTGAGCGCAAAACACATGCTTTGTTAAACAGTCTCCTAAATGCAATAGCAAAAGGGAGAAGTTGGGGGTAAATGTCATCAGTTGCAACAAAGTCAATTATTTTGAAGACATTTTTTTGCTCTGCTGCTGCCTTCAGGCATCTCAAAAGTGACTTTAATATTAGGAAGGTTTCAGAATCAGAAATGTCAGCCTGAGGGTTTGGCATGGCTGGGTAGCGAAATCAAACCTTGGTTATTCAGTTCACGAGGCACATGTTCACTCTCATGAGCTCGACTTGACAAGTGAGCAGATAGTGGAATCAAGGAGGAATTTTTGTCAAAAAAGTTAGTAAGCTTTTCCCTTTGTGGGCTGTCTTGACATCTCAGTGGAGTTATGCTCCTTGTTGCTTCATCAAACAGAAGGCGTTCAGCAACTGTGTGGTTAAACATGACCATCAGCTCTTCCACCATTTTGGTGAGATAGTCGTCTTCCAAGGGTTACGTCCTCCATCTGGCTGTTTGTAGCACCAGCTTTTCTGAGTCCTGTATATCCTGTGAACTTGAGCAAAGTCCCATGCTTTCAAAAGGCAGATTTCAAGTGGGTCAGAATGCTGAGGATTTTCAAGGATGTCCTCAACTTCATCATAGGAAAACTTCCTCCTGGAGTGAATGATAGACTTGCAAATTAATCTTCTCTTTATGTGGTTTGTCTTTGTATCTACTTGTACTATCAAGGAGATGGCTCGTCTGTCATGGTTTGGGATTAAACTTAAAGAAATTGGCGCTCAATTCTTCAGGTAACATGTGTATTGGCTCCTTCCCACGTGGATAGAAAGTAGTGCACTGCTGTCTTGCATATTTGTCCAGTTCACTGTCTTCAGCCACAAAGCTTGCAACATCAGAAATGTGAACTCCGATTTCATAGTACTCACCGAAATCCTGTACACTGATTGCATCATCAAGGTCTTGTGAATCAGCAGGATCAACAGTGAAAGTTGGGAGCATGCGAAAATCTTTCGTCCATCTTCAGATAAATTGAGACCTTGAAGGCCTTGAATCTGTTCTTTCAAAGCTGAAGAAAGTGTCCTGGTCAACTGGAACTCAATGCGGAGTACATTCAACCCATCATCTAAAGTTGTTATTTTTGGAAACAGTCCCACAGACAATCCCCAAGGGATATCTGCAATACTTTTTCCACTTGAGGATTTTGACAACAAAAAGATATTTTCTGTGTGCTTCATTGACTTTAATGATCTGGATGTTGTCAGGGCTTCTTACAGCAATGTGGTTTGGTTTGTCTTTGTAATATGGTGTGTAAATTTTGGAGATGCAATTGTTGATGGGTATCATCACTTGACTGTCATATCTTTCAAGGGTGCAGACATATTCTTTGACAGGATCTGCACTTTCAAGGACGTTGATCACTTTTCCCGTCAGGCGGTCTGATTTTCTCATTCAGGATCTCCACTGTTACTTTGTCTCCAGGGAATGCCTGTCCAATATTCTTTCTACCCTTGATATCGATTCTCAGAGTGGGCTCGTCAGAGTGGTCTTGCATAACCATGGTAAAAGCTCTCTATGACTATCTCACAGCATTTGTGGATGGGAGAGTCTTGTCCACAATTGCTCTTCATCTTCTTCTGTAATCTGGTTGTTCACATCACTGACAAGATGCCCATTGGTAAAAATAGGAAACAAGCCTTCCTCTGTCAATGCAACATTGATGTCTTTGCTCTCATCAAGAAGCTCTTGAAGTATTGGGTCTCTCTGTGTCTAGTATTTCAGATGTAGTTGATTCACTATCACTACTCTCTTTCATCCTCACTTCTGTAGAGCTCAGATATCTCAAGGAGATCTTGTTTTAAAGAATCCAAGCTTAAGTCATGGGCACTTCCCTTGTTGATGCAGTACTCTATGTAAGATCTCCATAGTCTCCAGCACATCCCAAACTGATGGCAAGAAATTGCCAGCTGCATCTCCAACAACAATTATTTGGGATTGGGCTCTTGTCATAACAGTATTCAACACTCGCATGTCATTAAAAACTCAAGACAGGTCCGGTCTGTCTCCAATAGGCTGTCCTTGGTGTGCACAGTGGAAATCACAATGACTCTGAATTGTTTTCCTGCAAAACATGGGAAAAGGCAGTATGCTCTCACTGTGAATCACATCCATGAATACTATGTTTGGACATAACCATGAAATGAGCAATGCATTATCCCTACCTTGCACATTTTCGGCATTCTCCACAGTGAAACGGGGCAGTTTAAGCTGACGCAGACTTTGCCGTATTTCCAATACCTGAAACACAAAAGAGGCAAAAACATCTGGTATAAACACACTGATGCAAATTTTATGAATTAGCAGCATGACATTAATAAACAAAATGGTGTATAGCAATATGTTTGATACCTGTCTGCCTTGAGAAAGAACACAGACTGATTCAGGATCTCTATCACCCCACTCTTGTGGCCACTCCTCCATTATTCCTTGCACAATGTCAACAACTCTAAGAATTTGTTCTGGATTGAACCAGGTCATGCTTGTTGAATCCAAACGGCATTCTCCTCTCACATGATGGAACTGCAAGGTATGCTGTTGTGGATGAGGAGGCACGTCTCCTTTAGCCTTGATCACATCGGTCTTTCCCACATAAAAATGTGTTGACACAAAATCCACAATGTCTTTTGTGGAACGGTAGTTTTCATTAAAAATGATTCGGCTTTGTTTGGCAGCACTGTTGTTTTCAGCTTGGTAGTAAAAGAAGAGGCGATTGAGCAGGGTATGTTCTGAGCATTTGTCTTGTCTCACAGAGAGAGCTTGGGTCCCATCTGCATGTGATCTCCTGCTAAAACAACACGTGTATTTTTACCAGCCAAGCCCAATGCCATAAGAGCCTCACACTCCAACATCTGAGAAGCTTCATCAATCAGAATGTGGCTGAAGTAGTTTTCAGGTAGCTTCATTTCATGGAAGATACGAGCCAGGGCTGTTGTTGTTCATGATGATTCTTGTGGAATCTAAAACGTCTTTATCAGGAAACTCAAAATCGATTGCCGGCTTTGGATAAATGGCAGTACGGTAGAATGATAGGATCAGTGGATCTGAGGTTGCTTTCCATTGCCTTGATTCTCAACGGTTTGGCTTCATGGTGAACAGTTACGCATTCATGGAAATGGCCTTTTATATAAAGATCAGCGGAACTGCATTGGGAAGAAATAGATAATTAATTGGAGCTGGTACAATTAAACATTGAGAACAATGCATTTGGCAGACATCTTCAAGGTATTCATCAGCTTATAAATGCTCTACTGTTTGAGCTACAGGAATGCATGTATTTTAAACAAATGTAGGCTTGTATGACGCATCACTGTCCTGTTAAAAAGACCAGTATACGTGGTGTTTTGGAAGCGCAGTGTCTCAACAAGGCTTTTTGAAAATCTTTGCTGGTCCACCAACTTGGCCAGAACCAAACAAGGACTAACCAGCATAAATCAGCATGGAATTTAAAGTTTTTCTGAGTCACAGAATTGCGATGCCTTACTTGTTTGTGTGTGTGCAAATCAGGATTTTGTTCTGTGGTTGCTGTACAAGAACCTGGGCCATCTTTGCAAGGGTTCGAGTTTTCCCTGTTCCAAAAGGTCCATAAATCAACAAAGGTGGGATACTGCTTCTGTTGTCCGTTACACCCAGGACAAAGTTCATTGCTGCTTGCTGCTTATCATTTAACTCTTCGGGATCTGACTGGCAAGAAATACATAAGTTGATGTTTTTCAGATCAGGCAAAACTTTGTCCAAGTTGGGGAGATCATCAATGGCCTTGTGCATCTCGCAGAACCATAGACGATTTATTTGGAACTGGACTTCCATCTCACATTGCTCTTCATTCTGCAGATTTAGATCAGTGCAGCAGTGTTTGGAAAGCTGTAGATGTACTTGTGTATCAGTGGTAGCGTCTTTTAGAAATACAGCCTCATAAATAGGCCCAAGATAATTATTGTTTTTCACGACACGAACAAGAGATCTGATTGCATGCCGTTTCACTATGAAACCTTGAGGGGCATCAGTAGTGAGTGGGCGAGACACAGGCACGGCAGCAAAAAGTTCCCCAGTATTAGGCATTTTCAATCCAAACCTGTAATCATACAGATTATTTTTCAAATGCACAGTCCCTCGTAGGTTCAGCCTGAAAACATGTTGGAAGAAAGAGAGTTCATTAGAGTTGTTATTAATTGCAATAGTCAAATATTGTGTTTACATCTAAACATATACGTGTACCTAGCAAGCAGTTCGCCCTCTTCCCTTTCCTCCTGGTATAAAAAATTGTGCATGGTCTGTTTGTAATTCTCACGGTTAATCAAACTAATTGACTGGAGTTCATTGGCGAGTGGGTATCTGTTTAGCAGCTCTCTCTGTGCCTCGTCTCTTTCAACAAAAGGAATGACTTCCATGCTTTCCTCATTCCAGGGCTCGAGATCCCTGCCAGTCTCTGGTTTTTCTTGCATAACCTCAGCTGCTGGACATCTTTCCTTACACTCATCCTCTCCAACTCTGACCTTGAGTTTTTGACGCAATACTGGTCTCTGATTGAAGTCAAACAATACCCACTGCTCATATAGGCCTGGTTGGTCAGATTAGAAGGACACTGGAATTTCATACACTGCAGAAACAATTTACAATCATTATTGTATGTATTTTTTGAACATGGGGCAGGTCAATATTGAATTGATAAGGAAGGTTTCTTCTATAAGAAATTTTCAATCTTTACCTTCAGTATCTTTTTTAAACCAAACACTGGTGGAATATGACCGTTCCTCACGGGGTTTTTTGCTGAGGCTGAATTTCGCCCCCTGTTCCCTTTTGAGTAAAGCGATCACGTCTAGAGGTTCCTGGAGGGATTTAAGTCAAAAAGTACAGTACAGATCAATGTATTTGCAGATATGGCTATCCAACACTACCAACACAACTACAGCTGTCTAAAAATGTTTAAATGATGATCAATAAGTCATGAAAACATGTTTTTACATTACTTTAATCATCAAAATAACCATAGTGAAAAAAATATTGCAAAATGTATTTGAAATGCATTTATTTTATACTACTATAAGTATACTACAAATACATTTACTTACAGTATTTACTTAATATAAATACCCTACAATTATACTATTGGTATACTAAAAGTCTGCTAAATTGGAACAACTAGCCTAATTTGGTACTTGACGCTTATTTAGTTATTCGGAAATAGTGCTAAGATCCAAGTAAAGATATACTTAGGTTTATTTGATAGTGCTAAAGTGGAACTATTGCAAGTATACTTCAGGCACACTTTAAATATCTAGCATTTAAAGATATTATTAAGATCATACTATCCATACTAAGAGTGATATTAAAACACATTTTAGGCTTAATAGGTTCTCTGGAAAGCTACTTTAAAACAAAGTGCTATGTAAATGAGGATGACTTGACTTAATAAGAAATGTGCATTGTGCAGTTAATAAGCTCAAAACACTGCTCTATAATTATAATTATACAGTAATTCCTAAAAACCAAGAGAACATAGTATCATTAGTTAATGCACAAACCTTAGAAATAATGGTAAAATTCCATGTGCACTGTATTCCCTTTTTCCTTACATAGACACTGTCTAAATCTGGGTCACAGGTGATAGAAACATCAGGAAGGGTGTCGCTGATCTGCAGGAATATTGAACAATCAATGTTTATGATGTTGTAAAAAGCATGCACAGTAATAATCAAGCTTTGGTAAATAATTTGCAACGGCCAATGACATACATTTGTTAGCATTTTGTGCCACTAATGACATACATTGTTTATTACTGTATCGTCCACTTACAATCATTTTCTTGTTGTCGCTGTGCCTGTATTCCTCCAAAAGAATGTCCTGATAGGACAGCAATCCCAGCTCGGCTGCGTGCTCTGGCTTTTTTCCGTGTAGCCTTGATTCTTTTTGCCACTCATGAAGTTCCTCTCGACTGTGTGCCTTTGTGCAATTCTTTCCATACTCGCATATCAGGGATCTATGAGAGGACATCATATTGGCTTCTTTACATATAGACCATTTTGCATGATGTAAACAACACTGGTCCAGAAGCACTTCCTGTTTCAGTTTTTAATACTATATAAAAGCTGGGATAAAATACAACCAACAGAACATATAAAACTGAATCAAAAAGTTAAACAAACATCTTTAAGATGTTTTCTTAAAATGTGAAATAAAGAAAACAGTTGAAGTGCCATTTGAAATTTCTTCTAAAATTATCATTTTTATCAAGCTTGTATATTTAAGTTCAGTAATTTCACTTTAAATGACAATGAAGATTACCTATTAATTGTCATTTAAGTGAAATTACTGAACTTAAATATACAAGCTTAATAAAAATGGTCATTTTAGAAGAAAATTTCAAATGGCATTTAGAGGCTTTTGCATCTGAACTCTTCAGTTACAAACTGAAACAGGAAGTGTTTCTGGACCAGTGTTGTTTACATCTTGAAAAATGGTGCATAGGCTACAACGGAACTGAATCAACACTGAACTGACTAAAATAGCCTTATTACCCTATAATACCTGACGGTAATCGTTTCTCATGTGGTCTGTAAGATGGCGATTTATTGAGGCAATTTTTTTCTCATCCTACAAAACCGCAAAAATTATGTCTCAAAAGGATGTCTTTAAAAGTTAATGCAGTTAATTGTAATTGTAAATAATTTCCATCTTTAAAATAATGCATGCAAATTACAGTGAAGCATGCTTGTGCTTCAACAAGGGCTTAAACAGTGAATTTTGAAGTGATCTCTTCTTGTAAACTCAGAGATGTGGATTCAGATGGCAATTAAATTAACATTCAACCTTGGTTTTTGTCAAAAAACAAAAACAAAAAAAAAGGTGGGTAATTTGGCCAGGGATTTTGATGTGGGTGGTGGGAGAAAAACACTGATATTCTGGATTCGGACAGCAAATAAAATCACAGACTAACCCCTGTAAATGTTGAAAATACCTTCCGACCCATGAGAAACAATAACCGTCCCGAAATCCAGAGTTAAAGACACTTTTTTCTTGACGCTCTTTTATTGAGCTGCTTTACAGTCGAATTGAACTATGTTTGCACCATTGAATCATTATTTCTCTGTTGATCACTGTAAAAGTGCAATTTCTAAAAATAAAGGTGACTTGCTTCGAAACAAGCAAACATCTATTATCATGTCATGCTTGATATAAATACCTTTCACACAATGTCAGGTCCTTGTGTGTTGGTGGCGGATCACGGTGCATCCATTGCGGAGAAGTATCTTCAAAGATCAGTCTCCGGTGCTTCACCCGTGAAACAGTGGTTCATGAAGTCCTCTTCTGTTCGGAAGTGTTCCTGACATAATGTGCAGCTTCCCCTCTCTTGAGGCTTTGACTGCAGTGTCCTTTGGTTTCGTTTTATCACTTTCACAAGCTGAGGAATTGTCAGCCGTAAATCCTTCATGACGTTCCACACTGAAGCTTCCTCTGGGCTACTAGCAAAGGAACATCTATTTCCATGTGATGTGCATCCATGTCCTTCAGTGTAGAACCAGCAAGCCACATACTTGTAAGGTCTGGGAAAGTCTGGCAGGGGAGCAACTGGCCTCCACACTGAATTGGGACGTTTCCACTGGACCAGTAAGAGGTTTTCTGAGCAGGTATGGATGATATGGTTTAGGGAGTATCGAATCGTACTGTGTTTTCTACAGCACTTCTTACATCGCACACACAGATTCAACCCTTCTAATATTTGAAGGTTATGATGATTTCCTACAAGAGCCATGACTCAGAATGCATGAAATTCCTGTGAAAAGAAATCATTTGCAATTAGAATAAGATACATTTAATATGGAAAGCGTGTTACCGCCACAGAAAAAAGCATTTTAAAGGGACCATGTGTACTTTTTAGGTATTTTAGTGTCTAAAAGGAAGGAACATGTGATGACGTGCTATTAGGAGACATCCTAATACAGCTTTTTGGTACATAACAACTACCGTAGTCGATAAAACACGCATTTGAAAAAGCTAGGCGCTGAAGAGCACAATTCGTTTGAATGCAAAATATAATTTTACCACTAGATGGGAGAAATTCCCACACAATGTCCCTTTAAAAAAAATTGTGACTTTTTAATCTCACAATTTTGTGTTCTGACTTTATAGTTGAGACATAAACTTGCAATCCAAGTCCAATTCTAAGGGAAAAAAATATTTTTTACTCAGAATTGCAGTTTATATCTCACAATTCTGACTTTATAACGCAATTGTAAACAAAAGGCAGAAAAAAAGTCAGAATTGGGAGATAAAACTCATAATTACCTTTTGTATTTTTTTTATTATGTGGCAGAAACAAACGTCTCTTTCTTTTGAAAAGCTGAAATATTGTAATTTTGATAAACTTCTACTACGTTTACAACATCAGTTGTATGGAACACATCTTTACACACACTAATTTACATCTATAAAAACAGTGTGGTGGTTAAACATTGTTAGCCAGCCAAAACAAGTGTAATAGCTAAATGTAAAAAAAAGTGCAGTCATGACAATAATTTCTCCATAGACCAATTTCTTACTTGTATTTAAGCCTATAAGCTTGTTTTCCGTCCCTTAAAACAGCAATTTACATTTAATCATTTAGCAGATGCTTTCAGGTCACCTTCCCTTAAAGGAACAGTTCTGTTATGATTTACTCACTCATGCTGACACAGCTCGCTTTCTTCCGTGTAACACAGGGATGTTTTGCAGACAGAGAGTAAGTCACTGTTGCTGTAAATGGTGACTGAAGCTGCATAATAGCATTCAAATGCCACAGATGATATTTTTCACAAAGCTTCATGAATCGTTTTCCACTACATAATAAACGGTTCACAAAAGAATCAGGTAACATGAATTAGTAATGTAGAGAATCATCTTACCTTGAAGATTTTCTGATATGTTCCTGTAACACTGGATGTTTCAGACAGTCTATGGGTATCTTCCTAGAGGCGTTTCAGCTATTTATATAGATGTTGCTTAGTGACGCTGGCTAAGCCACTCCTTTCTAGAATTACAGAGTAAGTTTCCTTTTCCTGGACAGTGTGTTTGTACCGAACTGTGCAAATGCAGCTTTAGGTTTCAGTTTCACTACTGATGAAAACAACAGGAAGCATCAGCTTAGGTATTTAACAGACCACAAACAACTCTCAATGTCAGTTGTAATGGGTATAAAATTGATGTAGATATTATAAATATGTTTTTTAGTTTAAAAAATAACGTTTGTGTGTAATGTGCATTTTTAAACCATGACATAAGCACAAATTACTCATGTTTTCCACATTGCACAAGCTTATTTTTTTCACAATGGAACTTGTCTGGTAATACAGACCTTTATTTTCACGTATTTAAAATGTTTGGACCTAATGATGAAAAGAAAATATGGATTATTTACACACTCATTAAATGTGAGCTTATGTGGAGAACACTTTAAATGCAAAGCTAAATAAATTAGATTAGTGCTGATCTAATTCAAATAAGGTTTAAAATGTCAAAATTTAGAAAAGATTCTCACATGGAGGAAACTTCATCTCTTGGCTGATGAATTTGGTTGGAAGTGAAACTAAAACACTGAACATGCTCGAGATGACTAGGCCAAATCTAAACAGTTACAGAAAAGAACAGTACATTTTAACAAAACAGCTGAATGAAACTGCTGTAATTGTCTCTTGATGACTGACATCATATGCATTTGGAGTGTAAATATTTATGTATCTACCACCTGACCTGACCACTCCCTTTTAAATGCCCTATTATGTAAGGTTATGTAAATTTTGCCACAAACAAAACAGGTTCATGTGCTACGTGTCCCTTTAACCCGTATGATTCTGCCTCTGATTAAGGCCACAGGAATCACATGATTGTGTTTATATGTGCCTCCACCTGCCTCATAAGAAACCAGGACACACACACACACACACACACACACACATTTACTTCAGCTATCTAAATGGGGACATAGAAGTAATGGTTTTTGTACTGTACAAACTGTAAATTATCTCCCCGAACACTAACCTTAACCCTAAACACACACACAGACTAAACTTCCTGCATTTTTACATTTAAAAAAACCCTTTAATTACTTTATTTTTATTCCAGATTTACAAATGAGGATGTCCCTAAATGGAGCTTTTAGAGCTTTTGGTCACTTCTGTGTACAAATTTGTCCCCAAAATATAGTTTAGTAGGTACACACACACACTAATATATTGTCTAGGCCTGCTGCAGTTGCACTAATATTAGCACAAAACGGTAGTAGGATCTCAGCAAACAAAACCGCTTTAGTTTCAGTAACATGCATCACACTTTGACCAGTGTTCGTCACACACACATGATGACACGTATGCAAACACACCGTTCTTTTACTGAGCTTTGATTATTGCTTCAGCAGCAATTACAAGCGTATGAGTCTTATCAGCAGCAATATAAGTCCTTGTGATTTAGAAACTACTACATCAGAAATTTCCATGTCCGAAACCTGATTATAAACGTGTCATAGACAATTAAAAACAACCTGCAAGAGAAATTTCACAGATACCCAGGAGACACTAGCCATTAGTAAGAGATAATAACAGCTAATGCATGCTTGTATTATGTAAATGTAAAATGTAGGTCAAAGGATGTCAGAAATAAATTACACGTTTACCTGAAAGTGATAAACATCAACAAATGAGGTTAATTTAGGAAAGCTTTACGAGTTGCCATCATAAAATAATCTGTTGGGTGCGATTTTAGTTTCCTTGTGTTGCAAAAAATGACAAAGACTTGTGATTACGAACATGTTAGGCTTTAATCTTATTTTAAATGGTTTTCAGTAATCAGTTAGCAGCATATAGCTTAGACATTTCTCTTTCAGGTCACTAAAAAAACAACTAATCAGTGACCCTTGAAATGCACCTAAACTACCAACGTGAATGAATCATATCCTATTAAAGTGCAGTGTAAATGTGGATACAGAGTCTTGTTTTTTGGTTTTGTGAGATTCAGCCCTGCTAAATTACAACTGAGACCAGAATAAATGACCAGATCATGCCATTTGCTGGTGTCACGACACTTTCATGCTGGTTTAAACTCATCTACGTCTACAAATAAGCTTGTACACACCACTAATGTCAATCGAAATCAAGTTAAGCTGGTCTAAGTTGTTTTTCCCAGCAGGCAGATGGACTTCATGGACAAAAGTATGTAGGCACCGCTTTCTAATAAATGTATTTGTCTAGTCTAATAATTTAATAATCTAATAATCTACAATGACATTCTTAAAATGTTCAATAGTTTTGGAGGATGCTTGTCTTATTTTGGCAAGTAGTGCATGTTCCTGGATCAAGATCAGCCAATCAGAGTTTAGGAATAGGTCAAATGATTTGTCTCATCAGCTTATAATTTCACTCTGATTTGAGCCATCATTTTTTAGTAATGTTTGGGTTTAGGGATAGAGATATGACATGTTGGTCTAGGTACACGTCTACACAGGAATATGTGGAACAACTTGACTGGCTGCTCGAAGTCTAGCCCTGATTATCTTTGAATGAACTCAAAACAATGACTCCATGAAAGACGAACTTCATATTAATGCCCAGGGTTCATAATTTAAACATTCAACAAGCACGTATGAAGTTTGGGTGCTCACATACTTGTGTCCATGTGGTGTATGTGGGATGCTGTTATATGCTCAGACATATTGATAAGGAAAACTGATAAGGTGAGTCTGATTTGACCTTTTAAGACAGTGTGGCCAAATAGCGACATTTTCTCCGTCTCGTGGCTCTGGCGTCAAAGAGTGTCCTTAGCCAGAGAGTTCAGTGTGAAGTTCCTTATTCTTACGAACTTCTGCAGCATGAATCTCCTGGAGAGAGAGAGAGAGAGAGAGAAGAGAGAGAGCATGATCAATGTTCTATAAACAAGAGCTGTGTTTAACCAGAAAGGAAACTTTTAATTCTTTTTTTATTGACAGTAAAGTACATTTGTAAGCCTGTTACCCAAGAAAAACAACATGCAATAGGAAGTGTGGTAAAATTCAAGCCTGTAGTTCATTATTTCCTAAATTCAAGATAAAATAGTATTACAAGCCCATTTTTTCTAGACTTTATTTTTCTGTTGGATCCAGGGCTTGACATTAACTGGAAAGTGATTTTCTAAAGTTACTAGCCACTCAGGATTTTCACTCACCACAATTTTGACATCGATGCCATAGGGAAAAACTGCCATATATTGTTAATACTATCTCATAATTTGGTATATGCTGCCGTCACTTTTTTTCCATAAACCCATTATACTGTTTTATAGCCAGTATACTTGTCTCTATGTGCTGCATTGTGGGTGTGAGCACAAAATCTGCAGAAATTAAATTAAATTATGCTACAATACGCTGAAATTCAAGCCCTGTAACATCAACAATTTTAATTCAGAGCAAATGAATCGAATGAGTAAAGGGATGCGCAGCTGGTATTGTGTATCGAGTTTTAGATATTTCAATATGTATCAAAAAAATCATTATTTTTGACAAGACTACAGTTGAAAAATGTAAAATTCAACCCACAAACGTGGCTAGTAGGAGTGATTTGATCTGCTGATTTGGTGAGTGTTAATATTAAGCCCTGATTGGATCATACAGTAAAAAGGTTTGTTTTTCAAACAAATACCATTCTGGTAGTTAAAACGAGCATGGCGCTAGCAACGCCTAGAACTGGTTCGATTCTCAGGGAATGCATGAACTAAAAAAATGTATACCTTGAATGCTATGTAAGTAACTTTGGATAAATATGTCTGCCAAATGTGTAAAAGATTTGAGTTTGGATTTTATGGAAATACTTCCATTACAAAACACGGACCTCCAAAGCATCTACACACATTTTCTATAAAATAACATAGAGCAAAACCAGGAATATGGACTATTTCCTGTGTCACCTTCTCTCTCAGACGCTGCTTGAGGGCGTTGAGACGGGGCCATGCGGTTTTCCTTGATCAGCTCCATTTTGTGTTGGAGTTTCTCCTCGGTTATCTTGCTGTAGTTGTTGTTGACCTCCTGGGCCTTGTTGAGCACCTCCTTCTCACGCTCCCGTTTCTCCGCCAACTGCTTCAGGACCTGCTTCTCTTGGGACTACACAAAGAAGTGTAGAAAGAGCAGATGACACGGCTAATGTGAGACAGTGAGGAGAAGCTTCTCTGACATTTAAAAAGAGGCCAAATGTGGGACAAAGTCATGAAAACCTCTCAGCAGTGATGGAGACGTACAGAAGAGGACTATGTTGGTTATCAGATGGCGATACAAAGGTACTGATTGATTACCATATTCATAGCTATTCACTATAAAGACCATAAGAGGTTCCATGGATGATAAGGCCAGGATAGAAAAAATCTGTGAAAAATGACTGGCAGATCAACGTGTGATTTCTCTCCATTTTTATCCCGAAATGATAGGAAAAAATTTTATTTAATGTGGAGGATTTTAACTGTGACTAGATGATTGACAGGTCAGTTTAAACTGACAGGATGCGCGTTACTACACTACCGGTCAAAAGTTTAGGGTCGGTAAGATTTTTTATGTTTTTAAAGAAGTCTCTTCTGCTCACCAAGGCTGCAATTTTTGAAAAAAAAAAAAAAAATACACAAAAAACACAGTAATATTGTGAAATATTATGACAATTTAAAATGACTTTTTTATGTTAATATATATTAAAATGTAATTTATTCCTCTGAAAAAAAGCTGAATTTTCAGCATCATTACTCCAGTCTTCAGTGTCACATGATCCTTCACAAATCACTCTAATATGATGATTTTATGCTCCAAAAACATGTATGATTATTATCCATGTTGAAAACAGTTTTTTACATTTTTATTTCAGGATTCTTTGATGAATAGAAAGTTCAAAAGAACAGCTTTTATCTGAAATGAAAAGCTTTTGTTACATTAAACACTACCCTTTAAAAAGTTTGGGTCAGTAAGAATTTGTATTTTATTTTTGGGGGAAATAAATAAGAAATCAATACTTCTATTCATCAAGGATGAGTTACATTGATCAAAAGTTACAGTAAAGACATTTATAATGTTAGAAAAGATTCTAATTAAATAAATGCTGTTCTTTGAACTTTCTATTCATCAAAGAATCCTGAAATAAAACTGTAAAAAACTGTTTTCAACATGGATAATAATCATAGATGTTTTTGGAGCATAAAATCATCATATTAGAGTGATTTGTGAAGGATCATGTGACACTGAAGACTGGAGTAATGATGCTGAAAATTCAGGAGGAATAAATTACATTTTAATATATATTAACATAAAAAAGTCATTTTAAATTGTCATAATATTTCACAATATTACTGTGTTTTTGTGTATTTTTATCAAAAAATTGCAGCCTTGGTGAGCAGAAGAGACTTCTTTAAAAACATAAAAATCTTACCGACCCTAAACTTTTGACCAGTAGTGTAAGTGACAGCATTCGTTAAAGACTCTATTATGACGATGCTTCACACTCAAAAGTATGTGCATACGTAGTGCACACTTTTTAGGGTGTAGTATATGTAGGTGAATTGTGACGCAGCATTTGTTTATGTGCAGTGTTCCACAGATGAATGATGGCATGATCTTACCCTGCGTCTCTCCTCGGCGGCCTCCAGCCTCCTCTGCAGTTCCCCAGCGAAGGCTCCTTCTTCTGGGCCGGCAGGGCCAGCGTCTGGAGTCTCTCTGGAGGAGACGGGTCAGTCGGACTCTTCATGATGACCTCAAATGCCTGGCCAGATGCTCGCTTATTCAGGGACTTCACCTCCATGTCTGCGGAGGCAAGGTATAATCATTGGTGCTGTTCAGAATTTTTTTATTTTTTGTTCATTACTTCATCGGAATGGTTACGAAAACTTGGTAAAGGTTTTGGCATTTGCTACATGGAAAAAAAATCATGGACATAATTGGAAAAGGTTAAATGGTCCTGTATAAAATAGTCACACTTGTGCTCCTCTTGGTCAAAATGAGCGCATTGGAAATGAATGGGAGACGAGTTTCCTCTAGTGGAAGCGTTTGGTACTGCAGCCGAACTAAATCTGATCTGAAAGCTTTTTTTTCAGATATCAAGCCTAAATTGGGAACACAACTTGTTTAGATTTATGGCTTCAATTTTCTTGCAGTTTTAGAGTAAAATGTGTTTTGAAAATATAAATTTCATATAAAAAATTTAAATATGTGCATTTTTATAACAATAAACGTAGAATTCTGGAACTTTTTTTAAGTTTACTTTTTAAAACATTTTTCACATTTCACAAGTGTCGTCTTTGAAAAGACATCAAAATTAAGTCTGCTTTAAAAACGTTTAAGATTTACGAGTTTAAGTTGGAAATGCAATTTTCAGGTCTATGCTCAAAATATTAATAAATGGATTGTAAATACAGCGTAAATATAGTGTAGTACCATAAAATTCCTTAAAAATACAAAATATTCAATAAAATATACATTACTTTCATTGAAACAAAACAAAACAGCAAAGAGCACCAGAGGGTTATATATTCTTGTATTGTATTGAAACTCCCACCTTCAAACTGGCCGAATGTGTTGGGATGAGGCTGGGAATACAAACAAGAGCAGATGAGAGACAAGACCGACATCTCTCTCAGCTTCTCGGAGTAGGCTGCGGAAGAAGAAGAAACAGTGAGATATAATATATATGGATGTAGTGGGGAAAGAGACAGACACCTTTGCTACTACACACTATGAATCCGAGCACTAATTCTAACATTGAATACAATTTAGGGCAGATAGTTACAGATGTATAGACATAATACATTTCTTACAGGGAACATAGAAATATTAACACTCCAATAAGGTTAATGTCCCTCTTTGGTGTAAATCCAGCGTTTAATGTTGTTTATGTGTGTGTGTGTGTGTTTAATCTTTAACACACCATGTGTACATTCATAAGTGTTCAGCATTGCTAGTATTTCCTCCTTAAAACTGCAGTGAACCAAAGACAGTCTCAAAAACACGCTTTGAAATCGCTGGTGTTTCTGACGTCACAAACCACCTTGTAACCAATCAGATCAACGTGTGATCGTCAACCAGTGGTGAGCTGAGTGAGTGAGTGGAGGCGGGGCTTATTTGCATTTGCAAGATATTTTAAGGCGAAACACTTAAATACATCATTTTGGTGATCAAATAAGAGTTTTAAGAGATACATGGGGCACTTTAACTACATTAGTTAAAGGGATAGTTCACCCAAAAATGAAAACTGTCATAACAGACAGAGTTTTTATTTTTTGGCTGAACTTAAACCTTTAACATGAATTAAGGATGAACACACAGGCCGCACCCTCAACCGGACTCATGCATTATTGATTAGTTCACCACAGCACATGTCAGCAAAATAATTCACTGTGTGAGTGTGTGTGAAGGTGAACTGTGTCATGATGATCATGTGTGACAGATCCTCAACAAGGAATCACAAATCGCCAACACTGACTATGAGCAAGAGTACAAATGTTCTCATGCATGCAAAAGGGCAGAACTTTAATAATAATAATAATATAATAGTAATACATTCTATTTGTAATGTGCCTTTCTCAAACTTAAAGCAGCACAGCATGCATGTACAGAACAAAATAAATCAAACAAGGAGAAAAAAATTCACAGTAATAAATGAATAGCTTGACTAAAAAGATGTACTATAGCGAGTTCTCCAGGTGTGTGCATCCAAGCCGAGCGGTTTGGTGTGTGTGTGTGTGTTTATCTATCACACATGAGCCCAAGAGAGAGGTGACTTTGTAATAGAGCTGAGATAGCAAACATAACTCAAATCCTGCTGCATCCGCCAGACATTACAACCAATCACACGTGCTGCTGTTATTTATATTACTATTTCAGCTTTGGCTGCTCAAGGTTCTTCACAAGGTCTTGCAGACGATCAAGACTAAATGTGACCCTGGAACACAAAACCACGAGTCGCACTGGTGTATCTGTAGCAATAGCCAACAATACATTATATGGGTCAAAATGATTGATTTTTCTTTATATTAAGTAAAGATATTATGTAAAGAGCATGTTCCATGAAGATATTTTGTAAATTTCCTACCGTAAATGATAAACTAACCCTAACTTTAAAGGCGTTTTCACAATATTTACATTTTTTGCACCTTCAGACGTTCAAGTAGTTGTATTTCGAATTCGGCCTATCCTAACAAACTATAAATCAACGGAAAGCTCATTTATTCAGCTTTCAGATGATATATATATATTGAGGTCAGGTCACATATAGCACATATAGTATAGTACACACACTCAGGTCACATGCAGTGGATGAGTGACTCTAGTGTGCGTTTCAATGTGATCTAGACAGTCTCATCTACAACATTGCGACACGTTTTGCTGCACTGCTGCCAGCCTCCAAACGAACACGTTTTTACTGCGCAACATCTGCAGGTTTGAGCATCAGCACACAATGAGTCTTGTTTAAAATGATATGATACGTCTATTAATGACAATTAATACCAATGTCATGCAGAACATGGCTCATGTGATCTCATGCAAAACTCTTGGTCGAGTCTTTTTTCTGGTTCTTACCTGAAACTGTGCTGTCCATTGTGCTGCCGGATGGATGCTGAGCCGAGAGATGAAGGGAATGAAGCACTGAAGGAGTGACGCACAGCGATGGTCTATTATCAGGGGAGGAATGATGGATGAGAGGAGGAGGAGGAGAGGAGAGATGAAGAGAGAACGATGTCACTGGCGCAGCTGGAACATGAGCAGATCCAGAGATAAACTAGAGAAAAAGACAATCATAAAGTGATGTAGTGCTGTTGTCTTGGAAACAAGAGCTATTTTTACTCTTTAATCTGAGTTATGCAGTTCATATTTCCAAACACTAAAGATCAGGTCATTTCGGTTGAGAAAAGTTCTTGCAACATTTGATATGGTTTTAATAATTGATATGCATCTAAACATTTTTAAATCAAGATACATTTACTTGAGAAGCAACGTCTAATCAAAATTAAACGAGTTTGTGCTTAAAAGAGGAAAATGAGTGAGAGATTTTATTTTCTGAGACCACTAGTTTAGATGGTAATTCATAAATCTGCTTCATTATGATACTTATATATCTTCAGTCATTTTGGTTCACTAGTAAATGTATCTTGATTTGAGAATGTTTAGATATTTGCACTGGAAAACTCGACAAAAATACAGCGTAACACAAAGACTTTTGTGCCTCACTAAATATTGTCTTTTTAAACAGACTACTGTAGGTCCAATCAATGAGGCACTAACAAAATCAATAACTCATCGGCAGGACAGAAGAGGGATTGGGTTCAGTCCTGAGAAGATGGAAATGACAATAGAGGCAGTTTCCTTTTGACAGGGTTATTTTGTAATGAGCAGTTTTTTTAAGATAAAGCCGTAATATTATTGTTTTATTACTATGCTTTTACTTATGTGGTTTTTCACATGCTCCAATAATGTCCTCTCAATGTTTATTTTATTTTTTGTAAATCTGGCAAACATAATAAATTAATAAAATGTATGTATAGCCAACATAAAAATAACAACATTTTGTAGAGAAAAAGCTATTTGCAATTAGATGGAAAAATGTTAATACAAGTCTTACAGTTTTGCTAAACCCTTCTATCATGTTGCAGGTCAATTTGACCAAATTGAGTTGTTGAAGTACTGAAATTGAAATTTTGTGAAATGAGTGCACACATTTTTTCCTCTATTTTGATGTTCGCAAGTCAATTTGATCCACAATTTCACAATTAACCAAAATAAAAAAATGCAGTTTTATGTCAGTTTCTAAACTACTCTCTGATGGTCTTAAATGTAAATATGCATCTGACAGACTCTCATCCGCAGAAATGCACACATGTAATCAGTTCAAGAGTGTTCATTTCACTGGGAATCACACACATGATTTCATTGTTTCATGATCTACTGTTTGACCTTCAGATAAACACACAAAAATAAAACATTTAAAATAAAAAATCTAAAACAAAGTTAAAAATGTTTGACTGGTGTTTATTTTGTAATGTGTGAGTATTAATATAACTTTTATATTTTAATAGTCTTAAGTTTAGATTCATTGAGTTTAATAGAGATTCAATTTGATTCTAACCAGAATTAGAACAAAATAAAGATTTTCCAGTTAAATATTTCATATTTTTATAAGAAGACAAAAAAATCTTTTTTTAAAGGACTGTTAAAACCCCCTTTTTCCAGCGTGACGATAAGAGTGCCAGCTCTATTATTCAAGTTCCCTACGGGATTCACGGATGCGCTGTTACACAAGTGTTCATACAGTATTCATGACGAAACCCTCAGATGAAGGGTTGCGTGCGAAGCCTGGCTCAATTTACCCCGCTGTCCTAAAGAAACTGCACAAGAGAACAGTCTGAGATACAGCAGTGCAGATCAGCGTCACACACACACACACATGTGACATATCTCAACAACTACATATGAAGAGTTCAGATGCAAAAGCCTCTAAATGCCTTTTGAAATTTTCTAAATGATAATTTTTATCAAGCTTGTATATTTAAGTTCAGTAATTTCACTTAAATGACAATTAATAGGTAATCTTCAACTTAAATATACAAGCTTGAAAAAAATGATCATTTTAGAAGAAAATTTCAAATGGCACTTAGAGGCTTTTGCATATGAACTCTTCAAATGAACATGAGTACTAATGACTGTACTAGGGGTGTAACAAAATATCGCAAAACAAAAATGCAACAATATGTATACGATGGAAAGTGACAATATATATTGTGTATGGTTCAACCAGAAAAAAAAAATCAAGTTTTCAGAGTTTTAGTGTCAGTACTACATTAAACTACTATATATAATGTTGAATATAATGTATAATAATGCAGTCAGGGAATATTTGTGTGTCCTGATAATGTCTGATGTTACAGTAAACAGTGGCTGACATTATTTTATATATCTAGTCAGTGACCGCACAAGCATATTCATCTAAAATAATTCAGTATTTTCAGCTTCAGAATCATGAATATTGTTATTCTGGTGTGTCTGTCTGTGCTTTGAGTTTCAGCACCAAGTCCAAGACTATTCATTTACACACAAAATTTAGTTCAAATTTAGCATTTTTACAAAACAGTACATTTTTTGTTAACCTTTTATCACGTCTTAGAGTATCATGAGTTCAGTATCGTGATGTGTCTCGGAATCGTTACACCCCTACTGCTTACATCACTGATCAATCATATAACATCTGGGGCTTTTAGAGCATATGTGTTAAACATCATATTCACACACATCACACACACATAAGCGTATGATTGATTGAGAGAGGTCACAGATGTGATGTGTTAACATTCATAGCATGAGCGGTGCTTATTGATTCGCTGGTGCCTTAGACGAGGAAAATCATTAAAGCTAGTCCTGACGGAACGAGGCGTTCCCGGATCTGTGAAGAGAAAACATCTATCGTGCAAATCAAAGCCAGAACACAAGAGCTGTTCCATCTCTGCTGTTTATTAGATAATTAGTTAGTAATTAGAACTAAGATTGTGAGTGATAAACACAACGCCTCTTGAAATTCTATATGACGAATGTCTTCATTATTTAATAACGATTGATTAAAAAAAAACGTTTTACCAGAGAAACTTAAAACTCATCAGAGATCAAGACTGACGGTGTCACTCAGCGTATAAATATCTACAGTGTCACAGCATATCAAACATGAGGTGACGATATAATATCATAACTTACACGTCCTCAGAACCACTGCATCCTCTATGCTTTTACAGAATCCCTACACACACACACACAGACACACACACACACACACACACAGATGATGTTCTATGTGATGTCCTTTTGTCTGGGAGGAGCGGTGAATGTTCCGGATCACACATTTGACCATCCATTCAATGCCGTCCGTTCACTCCCTGCCTGAAAAACACAGAAAACACACACCGTTTAAACAACTAGCAAAACCATCACGTAAAATGATCAACAATGATGTTTATCTGGCATTACATGCACTAACAGAACAACAGAAAAACATTTACTAAGTTTCATAGTCATTATAATCATTGCAACAGGGTTCGTACACACACTCCAGGACTTAAGGACTCGTCAAGCACTACTTTTTTGGTTTTCAAGGACTATCTCACTTATCAAACAATATCATTATGATGTTTCAAATTCTAGAAGCACATTTGAACACTTATTCACACACGCGATCGCTCTCTCGCTAATGCATTGCATTCATACATGTGTAACCTGTATTTGATTTCATATGAGCAGAAATCTGTCAAAAATGTGGCGAACCGATAGATAAAATAACTGATGAAAACGCAACTATTTTCTTCTTTCCAAAACAAAATGTGCTCTGCAAAAAAGCAATAATGATGATATTTAACTTTTAATGCGGATAATTCACTTTTAAAGCATGTCGAAGGAGCAGTTTGCACACCGACTAATAAACCACATTGAAACTATTCTCCAAGTATGGCTTATTTTATTTTTTTCATTTAATATGCCTATATATTATTATGAACAGAACTTTTGCAAGATTTAAAAGCATACTTAAATACTTTTAAGCTCATAACCATGAGAAATGACTCTATATCTACTTTAAATCAAACAGAGAGAGTTGCCATGAAAATGTTTTAATCAATAAAATAAAACACTAATTTAAAAAAATCTCATCTTTTAATAAATTCAAGCACTTTTCATAAATATGGCTCAAGGGTTTTCCAGGACTTACATTTCAGAAAGTCAAGCTGGTTCATTTCAAATTTACAACTAGATATCAAATATACATCATAATTCATATTATGTAATACACTGAAAAAAGTTAGTTGGATTTACATGATTTAATCATACATTGATTTGACATGAATCAATTAAAATCATTTTTAGCACCACTTCATATTAATATTTATTTTACATCAGGACAATGTAATGGTCAAAATAGTTATTAAGACACAGTGTAATTGAACATGTCTAAATCCAAACATAACTGAGCATTAAACCCCATCAAATCTCCACCTTTCCTCATTTAGCTACGAAATATCATCAAATAATACTTGATTATTCTTGTGCAAGGCATGCTGGGAACTACAGTTTCAATTATTTCTCCAGCATCCCCACAATATTGTGGTCCTACTAAGTAATTGCGTTACTTTTTAAGAAAAAGGGTAACACTTTACAATAAGGTTCATTAGTTACTACATTAGTTAACATTAACAAAGAATGAACAATACTTCTTCAGCATTTGTTAATCTTTGGTAATGTTAATTTCAACATTTACTAATACTTTATTAAAATCTTGTTAACATTAGTTACTGCACTGTGAACTAACATGAACAAACAATGAACAGCTAGATTTGTATTAACTAACGTTAACAAAGAATAACAAATACAGTAACAAATGGTTAGTTCATGTTAGTTAATGCATTAACTAATGTTTAATACATGAACCTTATTGTAAAGTGTTACCAAGAAAAGTAATGTATTCGATTACTTTTGTGTTAGTTCTTTTTCACCTGGGCTGGGCTTGTTTTTTTTTTTTAACAATTTTTTTTTTTTGGGCAAATGTAAAGAGACTTTCACACCAATATTGAAATAATAATCCTCAGGCTGAAGAAAGAGCAGATCCACGTGTGTACAGTAGAGGGCGCCACTCAAACTAAACTTTCAGGATTGCAGAAAAAAGTTGAACTCTTCACTAATAAAAACTAAAAATAGAGTATTTTTTTCTTTCAGGAACAAGTACATCGCTCAATAAAGTGAGATTAAATGCATAAAAAAATGTTTTATTTATCATATGTAATTATTGGAGGTTTGCACAGTCTGATTTTGCATATAACTGATTATATTTTATGTTGAGGAGTACTGAATGTTTTAGATGAGTTAATGCACACTCATCATCATGTTCACACTCGACGCTGTTCTCAACACCACAAATAACTTGTGTTACTTATTTGAAAAAGTAACAGATATTTTGTTTTAAGTTTTAAAAGTAATGCATTACTTTTAGTTCCGTGCAACGATTAATCACATCCAGAATAAAAGTTTGTGTTTACATAATACATGTGTAATTATTTAGTATATATAAACACACGCATGCATTGAAAAATATTAGCATGTATATATGTATTTGTATAATTGATATTATATATAAATATTTCATATATAAATGTTTTATGTGAACAAACTTTTATTCTGGATGCGATTAAGTTGTGATTAATCGTTTCTGAGTTACTTGTAAAGTAATCCGAGTATATAACTTGAGTGCCTTGTAATGCCATGAACACAGTGTGTGTCGTGTCCTCAGTGTTTTGGGTCTCCACTAAGTGCACTTGAACACAGCAGGGTTTCCACAGAAGTGAATAATGGAGGAGACGTACCCGGACAGAGCACAGCACGGCTGCACCAGACAGTCTCGCTTCCCGATCTTCAGGAGCGCAGTCGCTGAACGCCGTCTCTAATGTCCGGGACAGACAGACAGTTCTGAGGAACACACACACACACACAGCGTCATTATAGAGCACAGCGCCATCTAGAGACGATCAGAGTTCATGCACACACACTTCTATCAGACGCATACCTCAACGTCTTGTTTGTTTGCCAGTACGAAGAAGAGGAACTCCTTCCAGAACTTCACTGCTGATCATCTTCTCTGCTCGACGGATCATGAAGAGAGGTCACATTAGACAACGGTTCAGTTCAACTCTGCAATAAACTCACCATTACAAAGTCAAGTCACCTTTATTTCTATCAGGCTTTACACAATAGAGAAACACAGAAATAAACAGAATCAATGAGCAAACCATCAAATATATGAAACAATTTTTTTATTTTGTCTCATATATTTGATGGTTTGCCTCACTGATTCTGTTTTATTTCTCTATACTATAAAGCTGCAACATTAAACAATACTGTTCGCGACTAAATATCGGTTCAAAGATCAGGGAGTACGGTACTACAAAATTATATTAATATGCACAAAATGTTTCAACGATTTCATTCTGGTTTGTTCATGTCACTTCCAGTGTTAACCTTTTATTTTTTACTTGAAATCATATATAATAATAACAATTATAATAAAATAGGTCTATATGATTTACTTAAATGTTATATAAAAATGTGTAATATTTATTTATTTATAATATTATTGGTAACCCTTTACAATACGCCTCCATTTTTTAACATGAACTAACAATGAAAAAAACTTAATCTTAGTTAAAGTTTATTTCAAAACTTACTAAAATGTTATTAATATAAAATATATATTTTTGAACGATTAAAATGAACAGTTGGATTTGTATTATATGATGTTAACAATGATTAATAAATACTGTTGGAATACATTTGTTACAGCATTTATTAATCATTGTTAACATTATATACCAAAATTAATTTTTCATTCAAGGTCCATTAAATAATTTTAACAGATATAACTTACTAATGAAAACTAATTGGACTTTGTTGTGAAGTGTAACCGGCATATATAATATAATATAACATAATATAAGAAAACCCACAAGCGTTCATGTCACATGACCTGTGAATATCTTTGTGCGCTTTGTAATCATGTTTATATTCTTCACTCTCCGCCAGATTACGATTCTCTCCAAATAAAAATATCATGCATTTGATGGCATTTCTTCAAGCACTTACATTTCCTTTATTCTGGATGGCAAAATAGGACTGAAATTTAAATAATTGTGATGTGATTAGATCAGATATCTGAGATCAAACGATTAATGACAGGCTTAAATATGCAGTTTGGGCGTTCATGCACGTCTGAGCATCTCTTCTGTTGAAGTGAAACAGGTTTTGTGTGCCGTGATATGAAAACGCTGCTGAATGTTCAGGTTCTGATTGACGACTCACCGAAAGCCTCCTTCGACTCGGCCAAGCGCTCCTCATCGGTGGAGTCAATGACGTAGATCACGCCGTGAGACTCTGCATAGTACTAAAACACAGTAAACATGACATTACACACACAGATTAGAGGAGTTCCTGTCTTCTGTAGTGGATTTATATAAAGCACTCCAGGAACATTTTCAACGACAGCATCAGGATCAGTTTAGTGAAGGTGTGTCACCTTGTCCCACAAAGACTGTAGTTCTTCTTGTCCTCCAAGATCCCAAAACATCAGACGAGCTTTTCCCACATCGATGGTGCCGACTGAAACAAACAGGAAAAACGAGTAACACTACTGCTGTGTTTATATTGGTTTTCTTCAGATTTACAGCATGCTTTACTCACTGTTGAGGCCGACTGTAGTTGTGATCTTCGAGAGGTTCATCCCCTTGTAGTTTTTACTGAATTTTGTTTTTGTTTGTTCCAGAAAGGTCTACAATATTCAAGAAAAAAAACAGATTTGTTTTAAAACTAATGAGATGTGAATCTAACCTTGGACTTTTGAGCATCATATTCATTCATGAAAGTAAATAAGCTGCATGCTAATATAGAAACAGTGTCAAAACCTAGTGTGCAACCTAACTAGTGAGAATAATAGTTCACTACAGTCTCAAATTCTGCATTATGGGACATTGTAGTAGTCTTAACATTTGATTAGCAGTCTACATAGACACTTATTTCCAAGTTGCCTATCTAGGCAAGTTTATTGTGCATCATAAGCCCAAAATATTACTACAGCAAAACTGATGTTGTGGAACCGTTTTAGGCGTGTAACTATTTAACTTACTACGAGTCTTACCGTTTTCCCTGCATTGTCCAGACCGAGGATAAGGACGCAGTATTCATCCTTCTGGAACACATATTTGTACAGACCCGATAATAAAGTGTACATCCTCGATAACAGCCTATCGACCAGCTCACATCACAAACACAGCTAGCTTAGCTTAGCTGGCGCTAAGTAAACAACGTAAACAGTCACGAGCTCTAGTGAAAATTACGATATAAAACACTGTAATTTCCTTCATATAAATGCAAATATGAATTCAGTGACTCAGATGTAATTCGTGAGACTCTGGTTTGCTGTTTATGTCCATGTTGGCAGCAATCAAGTAATAAACGCTTCCTAGGAAGTTGCTGGCAAATTTTAGTGCATTGTGGGAAATGTAGTTCATCATCTGTTCGGTGGCAAAGACTGAATGATCGTTTAACTAACTTACACTATTTATTTCACCATATTAATTATACTACACCATTGTATCCATGACATCCAAAATAGCTTGCAGTACTGTGACCTTCAGTTAGAACTCATGAAAATAGTTTTCAGGTGTTTCATGTTATACAGAACATAATCAATCATAAAAGATGATACATGGTTTACACTTTTAGTAGTTCACTTTAAAATAAAAGCTGATAATTTATAATTTTTGCTGATAATTTACTCCCCTCCAAGTCATCCAAGAGGTCCACGTCTTTCTTTCTTCAGTCGAAAATAAATTAAGGTTTTTGATGAAAACATTCCAGGAGTTTTCTCCATAATGGACTTTAATGGGAACCAAATGGTTCAAGGTCCAAATGAGAGTTTCAGTGCAGCTTCAAAGGGCTTTAAA
>JAQIUQ010003235.1:92500-177500 GCA_030378365.1 Hybognathus amarus | reverse complement strand
GTTTTGTCTAGCAAGATAATCTTTACAAGTTAATCCAAAATGTATACACTTTTAAGCCTATATAAAGATTTTAAAAAGAACAATCAGACTCAATAAAGTTTAAAAAAAACCCAAGCAGGTTATAACCGTGTGTTCTATGTCATAGATCAAAACGTGAAAATATGTAGAGGCTCTGTTCACCACAGACCTTATTTCAGGCGATTTAGCAAAAATAGCGAGGGAACCGTAATGCTAAAATGCTAGCTCACTTCCGCGTTTTGGCCTACAGAGTGACGTCGTAACTTCGGCACTCTATAGGGCTTTAGAATTAAAAACAAAATAAATTAACTTAAAATCATACATACCCCAGGAGATTTGCAGCACTGAACTACACATCTTCACTCACCTTATGAGAATATGCAGCCCCTTAGGAAACAAACTGAAAACATACATTAAGCAATTCAGTCTCCCGTTAACCAAGAAAACTCTTTAAAATATGGAAACTTACCTGGCAGCTATCGCAAGGCCCAGTGCACACCAGAGAGAAAACCAGAGGATGTATTCAACTCTCCTGCCAGTACATGCTAACGTACACATCTCAATCAAACCCAACACTATTACCATTACTCACCACCTTGAGTTTACAATGAGCAGGACCCACTGTGACGCATACCTGACGCAAACAAACCACTCACATTTTTATACTCCATGACACCAGACCCCAAAAGTGATTAACCTGTCCTAGGTTTTTTTTTTTTTTTAAATCTCACACAACAATATAACGATGTCTTTATAGGCTACACTAGAATAACAATGTTTCATAAATCTAGATATAGAATAAAGAGGGTTATCTAACGTTAGCCTATCCTATACATAGTTCCCACAGGCGAATTAATGTCACGTGACCTCCCCGGAGACGCAAAACCTCTTGAGGGCAAAACCGCTGTGTTTACCATAGGTTTTTACAAAGTTTTATCAGAGAGAATGTCGTTTTACAAACAAATATTTATTTCTGTTTATATTATTATGCAAATCATGAAAAGACAAAGTGAAATATATTATAAAGAGTATTAAAAAAGACAGAGAGAGATACAATGCGAAAATTTCATTCATAAATGGTGTGGATCCATATGCAGTAACGAAGGAAGCACTGAGCAATGATTATGCAGCTTTGCCTCAGATACAGTATTTTCATGTGTAAGTTACCATTATCTGGTATTGGTGAGGAGTTTTTCACATTGTGAGCAATTCCGAGTCTGGAAATCACTGGAGGCGTACGATCAGATTGACGTGGGGTTGGTTCGGTGACGTTTGCTCAAATGCAATCAATGGAAAAGTAACTTATAATAGCGAAGAGGCATGATGCTAATCTGCCTAATAAATAGCCATAGCCTGCACAACTTAATTCATGTTCCCCTTAAAACAGTCACCGGTGCTTTCTGTGATATGCATGTACTTGCGGGCGTCATGGTTTGGTGCATGAATATAAAAATAAATAACTTCGCGTGCAATCTAATTAATGTAATGCGGAACTACATTATACGCGGGTATAGAGACATAATCTGAGATCGCAATGCTAGAATGTGAGATCAAACAGTGGAAACAAGGTTGTTTTGCACGCAGCAATGGCGCCGGGTTCGGCAAATGCCCGTATGTCGTGACGTCATGTGGGTACTATGTATAGCCTACATGTGATCATCACAAAGCTGCTAAATGTGTATCTATATGTAAACATTTTCACATTTTTGTTTAACTTTAGTTTGTCACTGCTTTGTTTGTCTTTTCATGTGTTTTTTTTTTTTGTATTTAGTTTATTCAATGTAGGAAATAGTATTTCACATGACTTTGATTTTACTTTATTGACACTGTCATTTCCGGATGGTATTCATCATTAAAAATAAACAAGTTCCACCTTTTAAACTTCTCCTCAACGTGCATGCAGTGTAAATAAAGCAGTTGCATCAATTAAATAATATTAAACGGCCACGCCCCCGTGCTAATGGTACCTGGCAAATTACAAGACGAAAATTAAATAATCATTTAGATTTCATTTATCCAAATGTTTGTTTCTGAAGTCACAATTTAGCGCAAGTAAAATTGAAAAACAGGAGAAAAAAGTAACTATACATTGATAATGTAACTGGAAAAACAAGAAAAATGAATGTCTGGTTTCCATTTTTCATTTGCATTTTATGGTCTGAAAATTGAATTGTGAAGAGTTACACGGACCTTAGGCTACCTTTTTACTTTATACATAATACAAACGCAAACACTAAAAGCCAAGTAGGCCTATAATTAAAACACATGGCTCTACACTTATATTTTTTACACAGCATTTTACACAGCACTTACAATTTGCATAAATAATCGTATGATACTAATGTATCAAATATCAAATTTGGAATACAGAAATATGAAATATTGAAGTAATAGTAATTAACTACATGTACTTACAATATAATTTAAGTAAGGAGTTAGTTGCATGTATCTATGCATGATTGACTATAGAAACTACATGTAAAATTAAGTGTTACCAAAATGTACACTGTTTTTATTTAAACATTTCTACTGGACTCCCTGCATTACTGTACCTTCGTATTAAATGAATAGAAAAAGCAAAGGTTTGATGTTGTGGTGTTTTTTCTTCAGGTCACCCTGTATCCTCTGCTGAAGCTGTTCCAGTCAGACTCCAGCGCCATGCCAAAGAAGACAGTCGTGTCCGAGTTCTACGACGAAATGGTGTGAATTTGATCAGAACAGCACAATAACATGACATTATAGTAATAATACAATCATAAAGCCTAAAACCTGTGTTTTTGCAGATATTTCAAGACCCGACAGCCATGATGCAGCAACTTCTGAACACCACCAGACAGCTGACGTTGGGTGCTTACAAACACTGAGACCGAGTGTGAGTGCTTCACTTACTTTTGCAGCTCCTATTGAACAGCTCAGTGGATGGGCTATAATTAAACCCTGAACATACTGTACATTAAAATGAGTCCGCAGTTGTAATCATGTGAACTAAACATTCAGTGTTTCATGTTGCAGTTGCAGAGCTGGAAATACGAACACGAGAAAAAGCGGCAAAGAAGAAGACTAGCCTGGAGATCGTAGAGCTGAAGGAGCGACTGAAAGCCTCCAGAGAAAACATCAACTTCCTGAAGGGAGAGATATGCAGACTGGAGGAGGACGACCAGATGAAAGATCACTGAGGATGATGCATGCTGTGGGATTTGTTATGCTTTTGTGGGACTGATCAATTTAGGTTTCTGGTTCTAAGTTTGACAGTATATTTAGTAGTGAACTTTCTTGTCCAGCTAAATGTGTGACAATACATGACCTTTTGACTTTTTTTTTATGAATAAAACTTTTTTTTACGAGTCGGGCTTACCATCCAGTTTTGAGCATGATGTAACAATACATTGTAATTTGTATGCACATTGTTTCAAGCTCTGCACAGTTTGTATTTCTCCCTCTTTTAACACACCTGATTCAGATCATCAGCTCGTTAGGAAAGAGTTCTATGAACTGAACTGGGTGTGTCAGATAAAGGAGACAAATCAAATATGCAGAGCTGTGGGTCCCCAGGATCAGGTTTGAAAACCTCTGCTCTAGACCCTTCCAGAGCTGAGATATTTATAATGGCATTAATGCTACGTGGGATCTCAATATCTCAGCTCTGGAAGGGTCTAAAACCTCCATTTTGCACTCAGGTCTAAGTCCTATGGCCCCTCTATCAGAATCCAGAGCTTCAAGAAAATTGGAGAAACTTTTTTTTTGCACAAAAAAAAGACAGTGTTACCCTTGTGTTTTTTTCTTGTGCGAAAAAAAAGTTTCTCCAATCTCTTGAAACTCTGGATTCTAATAGAGGGCCATGTGACTTAGATCTGTGTGCAAAAATGGAGGCTCTAGACCCTTCCAGAGCTGAGATATTGAGATATTTATAATGGCATAAATGCTACGTGGGATCTCAACATCTCAGCTCTGGAAGGGTCTAAAACCTCCATTTTTGCACTCAGGTCTAAGTCCTATGGCCCTCTATCAGAATCCCAGAGTTTCAAGAAAATTGGAGAAACTTTTTTTTTGCACAAAAAAAAAAAAAAAAAAAACGACAGTGGTACCCCTTATGTTTTTTCTTTTTGTGCGAAAAAAAAAGTTTCTCTCAATCTTCTTGAAACTCTGGATTTGAATAGAGGGCCATGTGACTTAGATCTGAGTGCAAAAATGGAGGCTCTAGACCCTTCCAGAGCTGAGATATTGAGATATTTATAATGGCATAAATGCTACGTGGGATCTCAATATCTCAGCTCTGGAAGGGTCTAGAGCCTCCATTTTTGCACTCAGGTCTAAGTCCCATGGCCCTCTATCAGAATCCAGAGTTTCAAGAAGATTGGAGAATTTTTTTTTTCCACAAAAAAAGAAGCAGACTGGAGGGCTTACATTTTTTTTCCATTTTCAAGAAAAAAGAAACAAGCTTCCATGGTAAAGTGGTGTGCAGAACATGAAATCCACAGGGAGGAGTTCGGATCCAATCCAACTCCTCCCACTCCTCCACATGGGAGGAGTCGGATCCAGATCCAACTCCTCCCACTCCTCCCACATGGGAGGAGTCGGAACTCCAGATCCAACTCCTCCCACTCCTCCACATGGGAGGGAGTCGGATCCAGATCCAACTCCTCCCACTCCTCCACATGGGAGGAGTCTTGGATCCAGATCCAGACTCCTCCCACTCCTCCACATCGAAAAAAATTCGTTAAAAAAATAAATATTTTTTAATATATTTATTTTTAAATATATATGATTTTTAATTTCGAATAAAAAATCGAAAAGTACTAAATTGCGCATAACTCCTAGACCGTTAGAGCTAGAATCACGATTTTCGCATCACTGCGATCCCTGGCTCAAGCCGAACAAGATGTATATCTCCGATTTCCATTTCGGGGACCATGGCGCCCGCCCGAGGCCACACTGAAAGGGGAGCAAGGGCGGGCGCCATGGGGACCATGGCGCCCGCCCGAGGCCACACTGAAAGGGAGCAAGGGCGGGCGCCATGGGGACCATGGCGCCCGCCCGAGGCCACACTGAAAGGGGAGCAAGGGCGGGCGCCATGGGGACCATGGCGCCCGCCCGAGGCCACACTGAAAGGGGAGCAAGGGCGGGCGCCATGGGACCATGGCGCCCGCCCGAGGCCACACTGAAAGGGGAGCAAGGGCGGGCGCCATGGGGACCATGGCGCCCGCCCGAGGCCACACTGAAAGGGGAGCAAGGGCGGGCGCCATGGGGACCATGGCGCCCGCCGCGAGGCCACACTGAAAGGGGAGCAAGGGCGGGCGCCATGGGGACCATGGCGCCCCGCCCGAGGCCACACTGAAAGGGAGCAAGGGCGGGCGCCATGGGGACCATGGCGCCCGCCGAGGCCACACTGAAAGGGGAGCAAGGGCGGGCGCCATGGGGACCATGGCGCCCGCCCGAGGCCACACTGAAAGGGAGCAAGGGCGGGCGCCATGGGGACCATGGCGCCCGCCCGAGGCCACACTGAAAGGGGAGCAAGGGCGGGCGCCATGGGGACCATGGCGCCCGCCCGAGGCCACACTGAAAGGGGAGCAAGGGCGGGCGCCATGGGGACCATGGCGCCCGCCCGAGGCCACACTGAAAGGGGAGCAAGGGCGGGCGCCATGGGACCATGGCGCCCCGCCTCGAGGCCACACTGAAAGGGGAGCAAGGGCGGGCGCCATGGGGACCATGGCGCCCCGCCCGAGGCCACACTGAAAGGGGAGCAAGGGCGGGCGCCATGGGGACCATGGCGCCCGCCGCCGAGGCCACACTGAAAGGGGAGCAAGGGCGGGCGCCATGGGGACCATGGCGCCCGCCCCGAGGCCACACTGAAAGGGGAGCAAGGGCGGGCGCCATGGGGACCATGGCGCCCGCCCGAGGCCACACTGAAAGGGGAGCAAGGGCGGGCGCCATGGGGACCATGGCGCCCGCCCGAGGCCACACTGAAAGGGGAGCAAGGGCGGGCGCCATGGGGACCATGGCGCCCGCCGCCGAGGCCACACTGAAAAGGGGAGCAAGGGCGGGCGCCATGGGACCATGGCGCCCGCCCGAGGCCACACTGAAAGGGGAGCAAGGGCGGGCGCCATGGGGACCATGGCGCCCCGCCCGAGGCCACACTGAAAGGGGAGCAAGGGCGGGCGCCATGGGGCACCATGGCGCCCGCCCGAGGCCACACTGAAAGGGGAGCAAGGGCGGGCGCCATGGGGACCATGGCGCCCGCCCGAGGCCACACTGAAAGGGGAGCAAGGGCGGGCGCCATGGGGACCATGGCGCCCGCCGCCGAGGCCACACTGAAAGGGGAGCAAGGGCGGGCGCCATGGGGACCATGGCGCCCGCCCGAGGCCACACTGAAAGGGGAGCAAGGGCGGGCGCTCATGGGGACCATGGCGCCCGCCCGAGGCCACACTGAAAGGGGAGCAAGGGCGGGCGCCATGGGGACCATGGCGCCCGCCCGAGGCCACACTGAAAGGGGAGCAAGGGCGGGCGCCATGGGGACCATGGCGCCCGCCCGAGGCCACACTGAAAGGGGAGCAAGGGCGGGCGCCATGGGTCCTTAATCCGGATGGATGGATGGATGGATGGATGGATGGATGGATGGATGGATGGATGGATGGATGGATGGATGGATGGATGGATGGATGGATGGATGGATGGATGGATGGATGGATGGATGGATGGATGGATGGATGGATGGATGGATGGATGGATGGATGGATGGATGGATGGATGGATGGATGGATGGATGGATGGATGGATGGATGGATGGATGGATGGATGGATGGATGGATGGATGGATGGATGGATGGATGGATGGATGGATGGATGGATGGATGGATGGATGGATGGATGGATGGATGGATGGATGGATGGATGGATGGATGGATGGATGGATGGATGGATGGATGGATGGATGGATGGATGGATGGATGGATGGATGGATGGATGGATGGATGGATGGATGGATGGATGGATGGATGGATGGATGGATGGATGGATGGATGGATGGATGGATGGATGGATGGATGGATGGATGGATGGATGGATGGATGGATGGATGGATGGATGGATGGATGGATGGATGGATGGATGGAATGGATGGATGGATGGATGGATGGATGGATGGATGGATGGATGGATGGATGGATGGATGGATGGATGGATGGATGGATGGATGGATGGATGGATGGATGGATGGATGGATGGATGGATGGATGGATGGATATTTTTATTTAATTGTAAAAAAATATTTATCTTTTTCTCACCTCCGGCCTCCAGTCCTCCGGCCTGCCAGTCCTCCGGCCTCCCAGTCCTCCGGCCTCCAGTCCTCCGGCCTCCAGTCTCCGGCACAAAATATCTTACTTCCGTCCGTCCGTCACATTAAAAGATCATAGAAAGAAGACCTAAAAAGAAGACTTAAGTCATAATGTGTTGGTTTTTAATGAATGAATCTACAGCACTGAGGCTACACAGAGATCCTGCTTGAGCAGGAACCATCAGAACATTTCCCTCCGCAGGAACAGCTGGAGAAAACTGCAGAGATACCTGGAACAAGGACCAACACGCTGTAGGACACACACACACCAACATTCCCAAATTGAAAAATAGCCACATCATTCAGTACATGGTTCTGGAAACACATATCAGTGTCAAACGGCACATTAGCAGCAACTAAATTCTCACCGGAAAGAACGCGTGTAGACCAGAATCTGCACTGCTGGAGCCATATTGACGCTGACAGACAACTGGAACGGACAAACTGGGAAACATCAGAACAAAATAAAGAACTGACCAACCACAAGACAAGAAAATAATGCATCATTCACTTGCCACAGGACTCAACTTTCAGTCCCATAACTGCAACGCTGTAGGTCTGCGGTGTGTTTAGTCACATCAGACTTGGGCAAAACTAAACCAGAAACAAAGCGCTTTAGGTTAAGGCCTCAGATCTGTCATTGAACTGCACATACAGAACAACTTACCATATTTTTTCACCTCAAAAACTTGGGAGACTTCTCGGTCAGCAATAAAAGCCTTTAGGGTGTACATCCCCATCTGAGCCTCTGGGTTCAATATCAGCTCCGTTGAGGAAACATTTGTCCACTGACCAATCCGGTTATTATCTTTGTCCTATTAAAACAAATTAACAGCTCAGAGAAAATCTGCAAAGAAAGAAAAGTGCAAAAAGCTGCATTGGCTCTATTCAGGGTCTTACACCGCAGCAAACTCACCTTCCCAAGCAGATTGTACTGCAAGACAGACCAGAATAATAAACATTTAAAAGCAGTCATTGAAGTTGAAATTTCTGCATCTTAAAAGAACCTGCATTTAATTTGCTTTTAATTTATGGTCGGAACACTCAAAATTGTGAAACATCTGGTTTTACCATTTGATCAAAAGGCACAAATTTGGGATCCATGGAGACAACTCTGAAATTAACTGCAAAGACACCAACAAACTCACATATATTGCATAATGCATTTGAAGATGATAGCTTCAACCAAGGGTCATTCACAGCTCACCTGTTTGTCCTGGATTGTAAATAAGTTTGTCTGTTTGGATGAAGGTCAAAGGTAATGGCTGAACATGATTTTGCTCTCTTCAGTCGCTCTGAAGACCTTCCCTTGAACAAAGAGGAAGATTTATAAATTATAACCACAGCCAACCCCTCCCGTTCAGTGATCCAATAAAAAAGACAACACAAACTACTCGCATACAACCGATTTTACACTTGTAAAACAAAAGTACATATTCATAAACCAAAACAACAACCACTTTTACTCGGAAACAAAATTAACTCAGTTTAGACAGAACTCAAAATAGGCTGTTCATACAAAAGGGTTGTGACCCTTACACGTTTTGTCTAGCAAGATAATCTTTACAAGTTAATCCAAAATGTATACACTTTTAAGCCTATATAAAGATTTTAAAAAGAACAATCAGACTCAATAAAGTTTAAAAAAAACCCAAGCAGGTTATAACCGTGTGTTCTATGTCATAGATCAAAACGTGAAAATATGTAGAGGCTCTGTTCACCACAGACCTTATTTCAGGCGATTTAGCAAAAATAGCGAGGGAACCGTAATGCTAAAATGCTAGCTCACTTCCGCGTTTTGGCCTACAGAGTGACGTCGTAACTTCGGCACTCTATAGGGCTTTAGAATTAAAAACAAAATAAATTAACTTAAAATCATACATACCCCAGGAGATTTGCAGCACTGAACTACACATCTTCACTCACCTTATGAGAATATGCAGCCCCTTAGGAAACAAACTGAAAACATACATTAAGCAATTCAATCTCCCGTTAACCAAGAAAACTCTTTAAAATATGGAAACTTACCTGGCAGCTATCGCAAGGCCCAGTGCACACCAGAGAGAAAACCAGAGGATGTATTCAACTCTCCTGCCAGTACATGCTAACGTACACATCTCAATCAAACCCAACACTATTACCATTACTCACCACCTTGCGTTTACAATGAGCAGGACCCACTGTGACGCATACCTGACGCAAACAAACCACTCACATTTTTATACTCCATGACACCAGCCCCCAAAAGTTATTAACCTGTCCTGGTTTTTTTTTTTTTTAAATCTCACACAACAATATAACGATGTCTTTATAGGCTACACTAGAATAACAATGTTTCATAAATCTAGATATAGAATAAAGAGGGTTATCTAACGTTACCCTATCCTATACATAGTTCCCACAGGCGAATTAATGTCACGTGACCTCCCCGGAGACGCAAAACCGCTTGAGGGCAAAACCGCTGTGTTTACCATAGGTTTTTACAAAGTTTTATCAGAGAGAATGTCGTTTTACAAACAAATATTTATTTCTGTTTATATTATTATGCAAATCATGAAAAGACAAAGTGAAATATATTATAAAGAGTATTAAAAAAAGACAGAGAGAGATACAATGCGAAAATTTCATTCATAAATGGTGTGGATCCATATGCAGTAACGAAGGAAGCACTGAGCAATGATTATGCAGCTTTGCCTCAGATACAGTATTTTCATGTGTAAGTTACCATTATCTGGTATTGGTGAGGAGTTTTTCACATTGTGAGCAATTCCGAGTCTGGAAATCACTGGAGGCGTGACGATCAGATTGACGTGGGGTTGGTTCGGTGACGTTTGCTCAAATGCAATCAATGGAAAAGTAACTTATAATAGCGAAGAGGCATGATGCTAATCTGCCTAATAAATAGCCATAGCCTGCACAACTTAATTCATGTTCCCCTTAAAACAGTCACCGGTGCTTTCTGTGATATGCATGTACTTGCGGGCGTCATGGTTTGGTGCATGAATATAAAAATAAATAACTCGCGTGCAATTTAATTAATGTAATGCGGAACTACATTATACGCGGGTATAGAGACATAATCTGAGATCGCAATGCTAGAATGTGAGATCAAACAGTGGAAACAAGGTTGTTTTGCACGCAGCAATGGCGCCGGGTCGGCAAATGCCCGTATGTCGTGACGTCATGTGGGTACTATGTATAGCCTACATGTGATCATCACAAAGCTGCTAAATGTGTATCTATATGTAAACATTTTCACATTTTTGTTTAACTTTAGTTTGTCACTGCTTTGTTTGTCTTTTCATGTTTTTTTTTTTTTTGTATTTAGTTTATTCAATGTAGGAAATAGTATTTCACATGACTTTGATTTTACTTTATTGACACTGTCATTTCCGGATGGTATTCATCATTAAAAATAAACAAGTTCCACCTTTTAAACTTCTCCTCAACGTGCATGCAGTGTAAATAAAGCAGTTGCATCAATTAAATAATATTAAACGGCCACGCCCCCGTGCTAATGGTACCTGGCAAATTACAAGACGAAAATTAAAAAATCATTTAGATTTCATTTATCCAAATGTTTGTTTCTGAAGTCACAATTTAGCGCAAGTAAAATTGAAAAACAGGAGAAAAAAGTAACTATACATTGATAATGTAACTGGAAAAACAAGAAAAATGAATGTCTGGTTTCCATTTTTCATTTGCATTTTATGGTCTGAAAATTGAATTGTGAAGAGTTACACGGACCTTAGGCTACCTTTTTACTTTATACATAATACAAACGCAAACACTAAAAGCCAAGTAGGCCTATAATTAAAACACATGGCTCTACACTTATATTTTTTACACAGCATTTTACACAGCACTTACAATTTGCATAAATAATCGTATGATACTAATGTATCAAATATCAAATTTGGAATACAGAAATATGAAATATTGAAGTAATAGTAATTAACTACATGTACTTACAATATAATTTAAGTAAGGAGTTAGTTGCATGTATCTATGCATGATTGACTATAGAAACTACATGTAAAATTAAGTGTTACCAAAATGTACACTGTTTTTATTTAAACATTTCTACTGGACTCCCTGCATTACTGTACCTTCGTATTAAATGAATAGAAAAAGCAAAGGTTTGATGTTGTGGTGTTTTTTCTTCAGGTCACCCTGTATCCTCTGCTGAAGCTGTTCCAGTCAGACTCCAGCGCCATGCCAAAGAAGACAGTCGTGTCTAGTTCTACGACGAAATGGTGTGAATTTGATCAGAACAGCACAATAACATGACATTATAGTAATAATACAATCATAAAGCCTAAAACCTGTGTTTTTGCAGATATTTCAAGACCCGACAGCCATGATGCAGCAACTTCTGAACACCACCAGACAGCTGACGTTGGGTGCTTACAAACACGAGACCGAGTGTGAGTGCTTCACTTACTTTTGCAGCTCCTATTGAACAGCTCAGTGGATGGGCTATAATTAAACCCTGAACATACTGTACATTAAAATGAGTCCGCAGTTGTAATCATGTGAACTAAACATTCAGTGTTTCATGTTGCAGTTGCAGAGCTGGAAATACGAACATTGAGAAAAAGCGGCAAAGAAGAAGACTAACCTGGAGATCGTAGAGCTGAAGGAGCGACTGAAAGCCTCCAGAGAAAACATCAACTTCCTGAAGGGGAGAGATATGCAGACTGGAGGAGGACGACCAGATGAAAGATCACTGAGGATGATGCATGCTGTGGGATTTGTTATGCTTTTGTGGGACTGATCAATTTAGGTTTCTGGTTCTAAGTTTGACAGTATATTTAGTAGTGAACTTTCTTGTCCAGCTAAATGTGTGACAATACATGACCTTTTGACTTTTTTTTTTATGAATAAAACTTTTTTTTACGAGTTCGGGCTTACCATCCAGTTTTGAGCATGATGTAACAATACATTGTAATTTGTATGCACATTGTTTCAAGCTCTGCACAGTTTGTATTTCTCCCTCTTTTAACACACCTGATTCAGATCATCAGCTCGTTAGGAAAGAGTTCTATGAACTGAACTGGGTGTGTCAGATAAAGGAGACAAATCAAATATGCAGAGCTGTGGGTCCCCAGGATCAGGTTTGAAAACCTCTGCTCTAGACCCTTCCAGAGCTGAGATATTTATAATGGCATTAATGCTACGTGGGATCTCAATATCTCAGCTCTGGAAGGGTCTAAAACCTCCATTTTTGCACTCAGGTCTAAGTCCTATGGCCCTCTATCAGAATCCAGAGCTTCAAGAAAATTGGAGAAACTTTTTTTTTGCACAAAAAAAAGACAGTGTTACCCCTTATGTTTTTTTTTTGTGCGAAAAAAAAGTTTCTCCAATCTTCTTGAAACTCTGGATTCTAATAGAGGGCCATGTGACTTAGATCTGAGTGCAAAATGAGGCTCTAGACCCTTCCAGAGCTGAGATATTGAGATATTTATAATGGCATAAATGCTACGTGGGATCTCAATATCTCAGCTCTGGAAGGGTCTAGAGCCTCCATTTTTGCACTCAGGTCTAAGTCCCATGGCCCTCTATCAGAATCCAGAGTTTCAAGAAGATTGGAGAATTTTTTTTTTCCACAAAAACAGAAGCAGACTGGAGGGCTTGCATTTTTTTTCCATTTTCAAGAAAAAAGAAACAAGCTTCCATGGTAAAGTGGTGTGCAGAACATGAAATCCACAGGGAGGAGTCGGATCCAGATCCAACTCCTCCCACTCCTCCACATGGGAGGAGTTCGGATCCAGATCCAACTCCTCCCACTCCTCCACATGGGAGGAGTCGGATCCAGATCCAACTCCTCCCACTCCTCCACATCGAAAAAAATCGTAAAAAAATAAATATTTTTTAATATATTTATTTTTAAATATATATGATTTTTAATTTCGAATAAAAAATCGAAAAGTACTAAATTGCGCATAACTCCTAGACCGTTAGAGCTAGAATCACGATTTTCGCATCACTGCGATCCCTGGCTCAAGCCGAACAAGATGTATATCTCCGATTTCCATTTCGGGGACCATGGCGCCCGCCCGAGGCCACACTGAAAGGGGAGCAAGGGCGGGCGCCATGGGGACCATGGCGCCCGCCCGAGGCCACACTGAAAGGGGAGCAAGGGCGGGCGCCATGGGGACCATGGCGCCCGCCCGAGGCCACACTGAAAGGGGAGCAAGGGCGGGCGCCATGGGACCATGGCGCCCGCCCGAGGCCACACTGAAAGGGGAGCAAGGGCGGGCGCCATGGGGACCATGGCGCCCGCCCGAGGCCACACTGAAAGGGGAGCAAGGGCGGGCGCCATGGGGACCATGGCGCCCGCCCGAGGCCACACTGAAAGGGGAGCAAGGGCGGGCGCCATGGGGACCATGGCGCCCGCCCGAGGCCACACTGAAAGGGGAGCAAGGGCGGGCGCCATGGGTCCTTAAGATGGATGGATGGATGGATGGATGGATGGATGGATGGATGGATGGATGGATGGATGGATGGATGGATGGATGGATGGATGGATGGATGGATGGATGGATGGATGGATGGATGGATGGATGGATGGATGGAATGGATGGAATGGAATGGATGGATGGATGGAGATGGATGGATGGATGGATGGATGGATGGAATGGATGGATGGATGGATGGAATGGAATGGATGGATGGATGGATGGATGGATGGAATGGAATGGAATGGATGGATGGATGGATGGATGGATGGATGGATGGATGGATGGGATGGATGGATGGAATGGATGGATGGATGGATGGATGGATGGATGGATGGATGGATGGAATGGATGGATGGATGGATGGATGGATGGATGGAATGGAATGGATGGATGGATGGATGGATGGATGGATGGAATGGATGGATGGATATTTTTATTTAATTTAAAAAATATATATCATATATCTTTACCTCCGGCCTCCAGTCCTCCGGCCTCCGAAAAATATCTTACTTCTGTCCGTCCGTCCTTCCGTCACATTTAAAAGATCATAAAAAGAAGACCTAAAAAGAAGACTAAAGTCATAATGTGTTGGTTTTTTAACGAATGAATCTACAGCACTGAGGCTACACAGAGATCCTGCTTGAGCAGGAACTATCAGCAGGAACAGCTGGAGAAAACTGCAGAGATACCTGGAACAAGGACCAACACGCTGTAGGACACACACGCACCAACATTCCCAAATTGAAAAATAGCCACATCATTCAGTACATGGTTCTGGAAACACATATCAGTGTCAAACGGCACATTAGCAGCAACTAAATTCTCACCGGGAAGAACGCTGTAGACCAGAATCTGCACTGCTGGAGCCATATTGACGCTGACAGACAACTGGAACGGACAAACTGGGAAACATCAGAACAAAATAAAGAACTGACCAACCACAAGACAAGAAAATAAAGCATCATTCACTTGCCACAGGACTCAACTTTCAGTCCCATAACTGCAACGCTGTAGGTCTGCGGTGTGTTTAGTCACATCAGACTTGGGCAAAACTAAACCAGAAACAAAGCGCTTTAGGTTAAGGCCTCAGATCTGTCATTGAACTGCACATACAGAACAACTTGCTATATTTTTTCACCTCAAAAACTTGGGAGACTTCTCGGTCAGCAATAAAAGCCTTTAGGGTGTACATCCCCATCTGAGCCTCTGGGTTTAACTGAGAAAGCTCCAATATCAGCTCCGTTGAGGAAACATTTGTCCACTGACCAATCCGGTTATTATCTTTGTCCTATTAAAACAAATTAACAGCTCAGAGAAAATCTGCAAAGAAAGAAAAGTGCAAAAAGCTGCATTGGCTCCATTCAAAGTCTTACACCGAAGCAAACTCACCTTCTCGAGCAGATTGTACTGCAAGACAGACCGGAATAATAAACATTTAAAAGCAGTCATTGAAGTTGAAATTTCTGCATCTTAAAAGAACCTGCATTTAATTTGCTTTTAATTTATGGTCGGAACACTCAAAATGGTGAAACATCTGGTCTTACCATTTGATCAAAAGGCACAAAATAGGGATCCACGGAAACAGCTCTGAAATTAACTGCAAAGACAACAACAAACACACATATATTGCATAATGCATTTGAAGATGATAGCTTCAACCAAGGGTCATTCACAGCTCACCTGTTTGTCCTGGATTGTAAATAAGGACGTTTGGATGAAGGTCAAAGGTACGTCTGAACATGATTTTGCTCTCTTCAGTCGCTCTGAAGACCTTCCCTTGAACAAAGAGGAAGATGGCAGAGACACTTTGGATTTTCACCCCACACTCAATATCCAACATACACACACAAATGTGAAAATACACAAAATCAAATTATAACCACAGCCAACCCCTCCTGTTCAGTGATCCAATAAAAAAGAAAATACACTACTCACATACAAAAGATTTTACACTTGTAAAACAAAAGAACTGGGGAAGCTACTCTGAAACTGTAGTTTGACAAGCGTACTCGTAAGTTAAAGTAAGTTTAACTACAGCTACCCGTTTAGAAAAGTAGTTAGCTACACTACAAGTTACAATCAAAAAGTAGCTAGCTACACTGAAACTACTTTTGCTTTTTGAACAACGTATATTATAAATAACTGAATAAGTGGCTGAGGAATGATTTAAGTAAAATATTTAGTGTTTAAAACAAGGCAATGCAATTGCGATTTCAAAGACTATTGTTTTATTACACACAACACTAAAATATCTCTAGCTGCTTGTCAAAAGTGCAACAAATAGCCTACACCTGCTAATGTGACTGAGTAAAAGTGTTTGTTGCTTTGGTTTATGAATATGTACTCAGTGTTGGGGAGTAGTTAACTACAAGTAGCGTAGCTACTAACTTAACTACATTTTTCAGTAGCTCAGTTGCTTTTTAAACAGTGTAGCTTTTCCAGTAGCTAACTACTTTTTGCAGCAAGTAAGTTAGCGGTGTAGCGCGAGCAAAAGCTACATTGCTACATTGAGAAAATGTTCTACATGCAATTTACGTTGGATGTATATTTCGTTCTTGCAAAAATCCTGGCCACAAATAAATCACAGGAACCCTTGGACATTGTTGTCACACATGCAAAAGATTAAAAAAAACAACATTTCCTTTGAATTAAAAACAAACTAACTTACCTTAAAATCGTACTTACCACAGGAAGTTTGCAGCACTGTAGGCTGCTACACGTCGTCACTCGCCTTATGATAATGCAGACACTTACAAAACAACACACTCAAAATATACGAGCAAATCAGTCTCCCGTTAACCAAGAAAACTCTTTAAAATACGGAAACTTACCTGGCGAAAGGGCCAGTGCACACCAGAGAGAAAACCAGAGGACGTCCTGTCAGCCACAAATATGCTCGTAAACGTTCGAAATTCAAGTCCAACACACTCACCACCTGATGTTTACAATGGGCAGGACCCATTGTGACATACCTTAACAAACCACTCACATTTTTATACTCCCCACTGATAGGCTCACAGTATTGGGCGGGGGTGCACCTCATAGACATGGTGCACCTGGTCCACAATGCTTCTCATTGGTTAGGGGCAAAGTGCTGACGTCGATCGAGGTGGAGCCGCGCCCGTGAACTCATGACGTCGATCAAAAATAATTTTCTATCCTAATCTATCTATTCATCTCTGTGTGCATATTTATCTCTATCTATCTGTCATACCCATACATCTGTCTGTGCTTGATAAACTATATTGCCCTCAAAACTTTTAGGATAGGCTTGCTCAAGCCAAATTAAATGTTTTTATTTAGAGTTTATATTCTTCATAAACAATTAAGTCTCTTAGGTACTTACAGTAGGTACTACAGACAAAGCCAATAACACTCAAGTGTATCTTGTCTAACATTTTCCTATATAATATGTTTAACATGTATAAAAAAAAACAAATTCCTTGTATGACTCTGTACTGATAATGCCATTCTTAAAATGATTCAATATTGTTTGTTCTGTATCTGTATTTCTTTTTGTTCAAACCCAGTATTGTGTTTAGGTATTGTTGAATTTCTGCTCATAAAATTAAAAACAAAGGCTTGTTTCCAAATTTACATTAATGAATACGAAATTTAGCTAATAGAAGAAGCAGATTAATTAAGTAATATTCATTATGATAAGATTTGTCATTAGAGAAATAAACAAATATATCTTTTTTTAATGTGAAATTTGTCAAATTATATATTTTTTATTTACATCCAGAGAGGAGGAGCAAGACTTTGTGCTCCACACACGACTCTGCTTAGATAAATCTAGAAAAACTCATTTGGAATTTTGCATTCAGACACAAACACACACTTATTCACACACACACTCTCTCTCTCTCTCTCTTTTCTCACACACACACTTATTCACACACTCTCTCAAACACATGCACGCACAAACACACTCCATGTGTAAGTGCATGATTGTGCAATATTTATGATTTATATTTGCACATTAAGAGGCTGCTAATGGAAGAACTACATCAGGCCTACACACACACACTACACATTTACTATTCATGCAATAATATAGTGAAACTAAAAAAAAAAACATGTTCAGGTCACAATCAAACTCGCTTTCATGACCCAAGTCAAAACACACACACACAAGCAGCACATTACAAAAAGGACTGGGTGAAATTATATAACCAAGGAATATCACAGAAACATACTGCTCAAAAAAATAAAGGGAACACTTAAACAACACTTAAAAAGTAAAAACAAGAAAAAAGTATTTAATAAGATTATTTCATTCATTCAGATCTATGATGTGTTATTTTAGTGTTCCCTTTATTTTTTTGAGCAGTGTATATCAAATCAATGTCAATTCAGACTGATCCAGAATCAGGCCAATGCATAACTAACCATCCTATCAAGCTTGCAAGATACTATTCTTTTAAAATAAAGCTGTTTTGGGATGATTTATATTGTGAATATCCCAATACAGACGCGATCATGAACGACATCAGCATCTGAACATTATGATATACAAAGTTTATTGTACATTTGCCCATGAGCTCATGGATTTGAGTGAATACACGACAGATATGCTACATAATAATCAAAAGCTATATATATTTAGTATGGCATTTAGCGGTTCAGAACATGCCGGCAAGCATTCGCTTCTCATAAGAAGAAAAATAAAAGACAACAGCAGCGTTTCATCATTTGTGGAAAACAGCAATCATGGATCCGAGAACATTCAGGCGTGGTGTCACATGATTTAATGACATGATTAGCGGAAGCCAAAAACACAATTTCTGTCAATGTGAATCACATTGGTGTCACTTTCCACACAAAGACAAGAAACGTAAGGCTTGCAGGATATGTGAGATGCGCTGGCCGTTCCTTCTGCTCGTTCCTATTCAAACAAATGTGTAAGATTCAAAAAAGCAAAACTTTTGCTCCATAATGATCTTATTGAACACTTAAAACAGTCAAATAAGTAACGTAGCCACCATTACTTTCATGTGTCCTCAAGTGTGTGTGTGCTGGTTAGTGCTGCTGGTCGAAGCGGTTCATGCGTTCTGGTGAAGCTAGTCGAGATTTGCTGGTGAACTGAATTAAAGTAAACCCTGGAGGTGCAGAATCACAAACACCACAGTTATATTTATCGTACGCTTTACAATAACCCAGCAAACACAAATTTGTAAGTTATGAAAACATTTAATGTTGTTTTTCTTGGTTATGCGACGTTAAAGAGGCTATATGTAGAATTCAGAAACCCTTGTTATTAGCGACACCGGTGGGCATTAAGTGAACTGCGGCCAGGAACTTATTGCTCACGTAATCGTACGAGTCTGAACATGATTCAATATATATAATCAATATACTCAAGAAGTTCTATGGTTTGAAGTAAAAGTTCCCAGCGAACATCCCGATGCAATGTTTAGATCGTGACGACAGATGACACTGTTATGATAGTTTGATTAAAAGTTATAAAAGGCTATATGAGACTACAGTTTGAATGAATTCGCTATCTTCGCTTGACACATTGACATTACAGTACAGAACGTCTCTTATGGCTATTTTATCCTGAACATTGTATAAGCATTCGTTTGTTTCATGTGTCGTTGAACGGAAGAGAGGATCTAGAGAGCGTAAACGGTACATCCTTTTGATTTCCCGCCAAATCCGGCCTCATACTGCCCCGGCGGTTAACGGCGGTTATGTGTTGCCGTGTCGACTGGGAGAAACAGGTTCTCAAACGTCACATTGTGCGCCAGAAAATGCGTAACGTCATGCGAGCGCCCAGTTTGGCAGTTATGATGGTGCTCGACAGCGTATTTATGGGGTTGATGTAAAATTAAAACGTTTTTAAAACGATGTTGTGTGCACGATGTTATTATTGAAAACGGGAGGGGAAATACTCGTTTGTCTGAAATACCCGCCTATGTGTAAATGTGGCCATAGACGACATAGGAAGTCGAGGAAGTTCTCATTTTTAATGTTTCATTACAAGCTGATCACACATTGGCAATAAAAAACAATTAATACATGAAGATTCTTACATAAAGCCCCTTTAAGTGAACATTCCAATTACATCATTCTTCAACGATTATGAGAATGTTACTTTTGAACGTTCTGTGAACATTTCGAAACAAGTTACATTTAAAAATGTCAGACAAATGTCCAACTGAAACCTTCACTGAAATCTTTTTATGCATCCAACATTAATGTTGAAATTACCATGAACTAATTACCATTTTATTTAGAAATGAAAACTTTTTGTAAAGTATTACCAGATTTACTTTACAAAGTTCGTTCATATCTCAGACCTCTGTGAGTTTCTCTGTGTGTTTGTGCAGATCTAACGTGTGTATCGTGAAGGTTGTGAGTCTGTACAGTGAAAACAAAACAACAGCTTTAAGAAATACATTCACAAGCATTTCAGAAGCAAACTGAGCTCAAGTAAACATTTACACACAACTGGAAAAAAACGGACAGTGTTATAAAAGATACCAAAGGCAATTCAGCAAAATACACAATATTCTTTGGAAAAACAAATTGAAACCAAGGCAACTGTGACGATATTCAACTCAAATGACTATTACAGATTCACAGATTGAATGTGCAGGACTCAACTCTCTTACAAACGCGTACCGTGGTGTACGAATGAGATTACTCCTGGCACTTCTCCCATCTGATGGCATCTTCATGCACTTTTTCTGTAAGAGACTGTCAGCTTCGGATCTGTCACATGACTCAGCCGAATCAATGACTTGTCTTCCTCAATACGTCTGTTAGGCTAGAAGATGTTGTAGCCTTGTTTACCACAGTATTCTGACTCCACATCACATACTTATTGATTGTTGACTTCATTTGAAGTGTGTTGCATTCAGTTCAATGGAACTTGGGCAAGTTGTCACAAGGCAAAGATGCGTTGAGTCAAAGTGGTTGAGTCAAACACCAGTTTGTTTTGTTCATTTATTTTGATAGTATTGCATATTTCACTGTCAGCTGTTTTTTATAACTTATAATCGGTAACACCTTACAATGAGGTTCATTAGTTGAATGTATTAACTAAGTGAGAAATACTGTATTTGCTAATCTTGGTTAATAAAAATACAGCTGTTCATTGTTACTTCACAGTGCATTAACTATACTCTAAACAATGCTGGGTTATTTCAACCCAAAGTTGGGTCAAATATGGACAAACCCAAATGTTGGGTTAAAAATGTAATTAAAAATGTACAGTTGAAAGTGTAAGTTGAAGTTGGGTCAAATTTTTAAATTACATCTTTAATCCAACATTTGGGTTTGTCCATATTTGACTCAAAATTGTATTAAAACAACCCAGCATTAGAGTGTGCTGTATAAGTGCAGGTCATTTTTGGTTCATGCTATCTTATCACTCTAAAAAATGGCTGGGTTGTTTGAACCCAAATTTGGGTCAAATATGGTCAAACCCAATGTTTTAGTTTTGGAAAAAATTACAGTTGAAAGTGAAAGTAAAATTTTGAACCCAATATTTGTATTTGTCCATATTTGACCCAAATTTGGGTTCAAACAACCCAGCATTGTTAACAGTGTAGTTAACTAACGTATTGTACAATGTTACCCTTATATCATATAGTGTGACAACATGCCCCACTATAGATACAGTAGAGCAACACCAAGCTCCTGGGTTTGATTCCCAGGGAATGCATGAACTGATTAAATGTAAATATTAAGCATCTGCCAAATGTAAAATGTAAATCTATTTTTTCAACACACCATGAGAAATATTCCCTGGTTTTGTAAAGTGTGACAACTTGCCCCGGTGTGTCCAGCACATGCAACAGATGAACAGCATTAAAGGGAGAGACTGTCAGATATCTGAACGCAGGAGATATGGAAGACGAGATGATGTAAACTAACGAACTATCCTCTTTGGAGACGCTCAGTCTGACTTCTACGGGAACGCACTCTACATTCGGCCGACTGTCCGGTCTCCATACAGACATTTTTGTTCAATATGGTTTCAAGCAATAAAACAAACAATAAAAGGCAACAGAACATCTAAATACATCAGAACAAGGCAAAATTATACAGTGCATTTCTCACGTAAAATGAGTGCATTCAAAATATTTTATCTCTGTTTCATGACGAGTGATTCAACTAATTAAAAAGAGTTCGTTTACGTTCTCATCTGGCCCTCGTGTTTTCAGACGACATGAAATGTTTATATCTATAATGATGAACGATTGTGAAGCAGACACATTACGTTATTAAACGGTTACAGAAATCGTTTATGTACAACGTTTTTAGAAATTGCTTTGGAAGTGTCTTTAGGAAAAGATTTTTCTTTCAGCAGAAAATAGGCTTTTTTTCCCCATTTAAAGAATTAACTTTAAATATACATTCTTAATATTCCTAATTTATCAACATGCAAGTTATTAATCCAGGGTGTATTAAAAAATTGTAAACTTGAGAGAAAGTGATATTTTATATTTCGTATGTACTTGAAGTGAATTTAACCGTGGTGTTAATTTAGGGAGTATTGTGATGGACATTAAGTGACCTGGTGTTTAATGACATTTTGAAATTCACAAGCTGTCGTGAAATACATTCACAATGAACACGTACGACACTTTTCAAAGGGATCCTTCACCCAAAATCACTCATTATTTACTCCTCACCCCCATGTTTATCAGCAACTAACAACTTTCACTATACCTTCATATAACGTACGAGTCGAATAAACAACAAATAATTCCTGTTTGATTCAGTTTGGATCATAAACCTTACACACCTTCTGCAATGCAATGCAAACTCTGGATAAAAGCATCTGCCAAATGCATCCATGTAAATGTACGCTTATGTGTAGTTTGGCCTTTTTGGAGCAAGACACAAGAGTGAGTAAACCATGACACAACGTTTTGGGTTATTTTTCAGGTGAACGATCCCTTTAAAAGGATTAATTCACTTCAGAATTAAAATCTCCTGATCATTTACTCACCCTCACGTCATCCAAGATGTTCATGTCTTTCTTCTTTCTTCAGTGGAACTGAAGGTTTTCGAGGAACACACTCCGGGGTTTCTCCATATAGTGACTTCAATGGGTCCAACGGGTCGAAGAAGAAAGACATGAACATATTGGATGATGTGAGGGTGAGTAAATCAACAGGAAATTTAAATTCTGAAGTGAACTAATCTAACTAGTGAGATGCAAATCCAGAAAATGTTCTTAAAGATGAAAATGCACCACATGTGAAACAATAAACAAGTGTCTCTCCTCCATCCTTACGTCAACCTGATGGATAAGGCTCTGAGAAGTAATCTCCAACGTTTGCCGTCTCCACATTTCTTCCGCTCGTAGAGTTGAGCTTGTAAGTGAAACCCTGCTTCTTAAACACACAGGTGCTCATAAACACAATCTCATGAAAGCGCGTATCTATAACACAAATTTTATTTCTCAGTGCCATTTATACGCAAAAATAGTTTTGATACGCACTAAACCCCTAGAAGATGTTGCAGAAACCCCTTGGGAAGGATTAGGGGTGTGGACTGAGTCCATAAAGTTCGTATCATATGCACGCAAAAACTATTTTTGCTCTATAAATGGGAGTTTATTTCTTTATTGTTTGGAATAAATACATGAATCTGACACGTGTTTTGGGTCATCCTTTTTCCACCTGGAACAATTATTTATTTTGTTCGGACATACGAGAGACGTAACAAGAGTGGGGGCTCGTCCGGGATAAATTACTTCTGGAACACCAGGATGCTTAATTCATGTTTCAGGTTGGATGTATAGTGATTAAGCCCTATATTAACTGGTAAATGCTGTATGTGTGTGTACGAGAAATAAAATTTGTGCTATAGATACACATCTTCATGAGATCGGGCTGGTCTTAGCGCTGGTCGTAACGACGTCCCGGTTTCAAAGATCTTAAAGATGAAAATGCACCACAACACGTGTTTCTCATCCATCCTGATGTTAACCTCCTAGAAGTCGTTTCCAGCACTCAAGCTTTTGCCGACTCCACCTTAAAGATGAAAAATACACCAGATGTGAAACGATAAAGACTGTCCTCCATCTTTACGTCAGCTCCCAGAAGCATTTTCTCTTTCTTCCGCTCGTGGAGTCGTGCTTGTGAGTGAAACTCTGCTTTTTAAACACGCAGGTTCCCACAAATACAGTCTCAGCGCTGGTTTGTAAAGACTTCCAGAGTGGTTTCACTTGGGTCCGGTCCAGCCTCGGTCCCCGTACGCGCCGTCTCCGGTGGCTGAACTGAGGCGACGGGACACACAGATCCGAGTCCGTGTCCGACTCGCCTCTCTCGCGATGTACGGCCTCACTTTAGTGCAGCGCGGCACGCCGCTGAAAATAGGCGTTGTTCAGAAAGTCAAGGTTTTCTTTGGACTGCGAGATGCTGAATCCGCTGAAGGAGCGTTCGAGTTCCTCGTGATCCACCGAAGGGATTGATACGGACGTGTCGCTCTCGGCTCCGGCTTGGGAAAGGCGCCCGTCTTCGCGGAATGATGTGCACGAGATCCTCCGCTGTGTCCGTTGGACGAGCGCTCGTGTGCCGGAGGCGGAGGGATACGCACTGAGCGAAGCCGGGATCGGGGATCGGGCCGGGATCAGGGACGGTTTGTGGATGCCGGGACGTGGATGGAGGACAGTGGTGATTGACGCACGTCGAGGTCCGGCGGGTCGAAGTTCTTCTGTCCCACTGTGCTGTTGGACCGGATGATTTTGGTGATGGATCCGCTCTTCTCCATGTGCTCCACCGGACTGTGGTACGGAGGCGCCGGGTCGGGCTCCTTAGAGGCGAAGTAGGCGTCCGTCTCGGACTGCGGGATTCCCATGCGCTGGATGTAGATGTTCACCAGGAAATCCAGCTTTCTCTCCATTGACATCACCTGCAGAAGAGGAAGATCTCATTGTCTTATGACATTTTCTTATGGCGCTTTTCCACTACATGGTACGGCTCTGTACAGCTCGACATGGCTCAGACATGGCAAGCTATAATAAGAAAATCTAGGTTGACTGGAAACCCTGACTGGTTCAGTGTAAACGAGTGATTGTGATGTACCTGTTTCTCCACTTTCCCGAGTCGTCCCATCATGCTGGGATCCTCCGGCAGTTCTCCATCTGTGGTTCCTTTAGGACGATCCTTGTCTGTTATCTGAGCGCCTCGACCAACAATCTGATCCACTCTAACAATCAATAAAAGAGAGGAAACATCTTGATAATTCATGAGTTTTTCCTGCAAACATCTCTTATAGGGGGAAATATGCGAGACAGTGATTCATTATACATGGACAAAAACGCTTTTTTGATATAATCACCAATTATTAAATACAGAGTTTTGTTTCAGAATGCATCAAAAGAACATATATTTCCATTGCCAGTTCATTGTTAGTATCCCAAAGTTTTATCACAACAATATTCATATCAAAGAAACAATAAACCATGTATTCTATCTTGAAGCACACAGCATTGTGGGATGTAAATGAATGCATGCAGAGGGAGGGATATGATAATGAGTGGGCGTGTCCACATAGATTGACAGAGATGATTGGACAGAAAGAGTCAGGCCCTCCAGACAGACGTTTTCTGTTGATATCTGCCATTTTTGAACAATGTGTCAACGTGAAATCACATCTTTAGCTGCGTATTACATGTAGATTGCGAATGTAAGCATCAGTTTGACACATTATCCAAAGTTTCAGATGATAAGCTACACTAGCAGGGGTGCGTCTGATCTGAGAACACTAGATACGGTTTTCATCAAAGCATCAGAAATATTATATCACGTTCAATATGCTCCAAATAGTCCTTTAAAGAAGCACTGCACGTGCTCAGCAGACCGCTGGGAGTCAAGCATGCCCTGCTGAGACCGTATGAAGAAAATCGCACTTGCGAAAGAATAAAAATAGTGCATCATGTGGCATGCCTGAAACAACGCCATGCCGACATGCATTAGCAACAGCGATGCTAAATGAAATTAAAACCAATTTTTTTTGGACGTGTGCATCTCCATTTGCTGCTTCTCACTGCCGTAACGCTTCATTTCCAAACAGCGGTGCAGGCAAACTAGCTTAACCAGGTTTAGTTCAGCTACATGACTAGTAACTCACCGAAACGTGACTGATTTTCTCTCTACAAAGCAGCGTCTCTTGTGATTAAAGTTCAGTCACAACAAACAAAAGTCCATTAAGAGTTGATTATCAGAAGCTGCCTGGAGCGTTTGGGCCAAACGCTAATAGACTGAGATTATTTAGAGTAAGACTCTTAGAAGAAAAGGTTCCATTTAGAACATTCAAGGAATCATTTTGTGGAATTAGTTTTAATTAATACATTTTTAATGAATTATATAGTTTTTTTTATTATTATAATTATTTTTAAAGGTTTAGTTCACCTCAAAATGAAAATTTCCTGATACTTTACTCACCCCAATGTCATCCAAGATGTTCATGTCTTTCTTTCTTCAGTGGAAAAGAAATTAAGTTTTTTGAGGAAAAAATTTCTGGATTTTATAGACATGTTTAAAAATAATAAAATCTAATAAAAATGACAAAACAAACAACAAAAGTAATAAAACTTTAAAATGAAAACAGGAAGTAAAGAAATCAAGTTTTAGTGAAAACTATAATATGGAAAACAAAGCTAAACTCTTTTTTATTTAGTTTATCTTGATAAACTTAAATAACTAAAATGAAATATGAATAAAATAAATATATAGAGATCTTTTTAAAAACTAAACTAAATTATTAAAATTTTAACTAAAAATTAAAAATAAAAGCGATTTTGTTTAAAGAAAATGTGATTGTTTCGCTAGATAACACCCTTAAAAAATACTGAAATATTTTCCTCAAAAAACTTAATTTCCACTGAAGAAAGAAACACATCTTGGATGGCATTGGGTGAGTAAATTATCAGGAAATGTTCATTTTGAGGTGAACTAAACCTTTAATACACTTAGAATGTTCATCAACCAATCAGATTCAAGCATTCAACAGCACTGTGGTTGGTATAATATAATATTCTGTTGTAATGCAATGCAGTTGTAACGGCGGGCTGCAGTTCACTTGACGGCCACCGGTGTCGCTAAAAAACAAGGCTTTCTGAACAATACATACAGTATAACCACTTTAACCACGTTTAGTGTTTTGATTTCCCCTCATACTTAAAAAAATATCAAATACATTTCTTACACTCTAAAAAACGCTGTGTTTCAACCCACCTTGGTATCAAATATGGACAAACCCATTTAAACATTTTTAAATTAAAATTTCTAACCCAGCATTTAGGTTTGTCCATATTTGACTCAAAATTGTGTTAAAACAACCCAGCATTTTTTAGAGTGTAAATGTGATAGTTTAATCAAAACAAATATCCCCTCCAATAATGGAGAAATCATCATTTTTTGCTCTTTAGAGCCTAAAATAGAGCCTTTTTCCTCTAAGAGTGGAGTTGAGTGGTCCCTGATCACTCCAGCTCAGTGTCTACTAGCCATGTAGTCTGAAACAGAAGCAGGTTCTTCACTTGTGACTGGACAGAGATCTGGCGATGCAGTCTGGGGCGTCCTGAACCTAGAAGACAACAGGGGCGACTCTTTGGTTCCTTTGGCTGAACGCTTCTTCTGGCGAGGGGTGCTGGGACTCAGGACCGAGGACCTCAGAAAGGACCCGGAGGACCCAATATCATATCTAACCTGGCAAACACATGGAGTAGAGGATAGCACAATGCAGAGTGACGTGGATCCGGATCCGGCGCAAACGTCAGGAATCCTCTGACCGGGACACGGGGAGAAACACACACCAACAACAACAAGCCCAGGCTACCAGAAAACATATTCCAGACATACTTATTATTACGATAAAAAGCTCCCTGATTCGATGCATTGATGTCAGCAATCAGCGTGTGCTGAAAGTATGCCATTAATGTTTTCAAAATATAAAAGCAGGAATATATTACATTCTTTCAGGATTCCCCTAAAATAACATGGATGTGACTGAAATCTCTAAAATAGGCGTAAAAAAAATAATTCAATAAATGTTTTTACTTTATTGGACTCAGTGTTCACTATAGTTTTCACTAAAAATATTTTGAATTAGTTAAGTTTTAATTTAGTTTTTTTTTAAATTAATATTTTGTTGCCATTTTTTGGGGCATTTTTTTATTAATATTTTTTGTTAAATTTTCTTTTAATTGCATTTCAATGATTTTTTAATAAATTAATAGATTTGGACATATAAAAATTAGGGCTGTTGAAACGATTTAATTGTGATTAAATCTATGCTCCAAAATAAAAGTTTGTGTTTACATAAATATGTGGGTGCACTGTGTATAATTATTTTTGTATATAAATACACACACATGCTTGTATATTTAAGAAAAAAGTATTATTTATATATAAAATATTGATATTTATATATAATATTAAATATATAATAGTATATAAATCTATGTATATAAATCACATAATATAATATAAATTCTATATACAGTATATACATGAAAATATGTCTTAAATATATACTTGCATGTGTGTGTATTTATATATATATAAATAATTACTGTCTCACCCACATATATTATGTAAACACAATGGATAATTAACGTCTGACAGCCCTAATAAAAGTCATTACTGACCCACATATGCTGCTCTGATATCTTGATATTATTTCTCAATAAATGAAAATGTAGATAATGTTCCTCAAACACACACATTATGCCACTGAAGTGAAGTGTTTGGGTGTTGTATATGTACATATTCTGACAGATATGCAAACAGTGAGAGAGCGTTTAGGAAACTAAGCCATGCAGAACACAGAAGAACAGACACTATACGGTGTGTGTGTGTGGAGCGGTCAGGTGTTTCTGTTCTTGCCTGGACTGGACAGATTTTTAATCCTCGCCAACATGTCACAGATGTCTCGGCTGAATATTGCTCAATGACGTCCATCACGTCATACGGCCGAAGACTCTCTTTAAACTTGCGCTTGGACACCATGAACCTCATGATGCTGCGGGGACAAACAATTCACACACATTATCACTGATAAACACTCTGAACACATCTGTGACATCTGTGTGAATCTCAGAGAGGCCGGTCCAGAGTCATATTTCACAACAAAAACAAAGAAATGAGAACATATATTTTGCTTTCTAGGAACCATTTGTTGTATTAGTTTTCACTAGTATTTGGCTATATTTTCTGTTTTATTTTAGTTAGTTTTAATCATTCTGTCTGTGTGTGTTTGCCATTTTCGTTATTTTTTCGTCTATTAAATAAAACGTAGGTTTTTATTTTATTTCTATTCTAGGTAAAAGTTCAAGTTAAAATAAAAATGAGAAATTGTATGCTTCTGATTTTCACAATGTTAAAAATAGTTTTGTTAATATTCTGAATTAGTTTTTTACTTTTTCTCTCTATATATTTATTTTATTCGTATTTCATTTTAGTGAATAAGATAAACGTGAAATAAAAATATAAGCCTAAGTTTTGTTTCTCATATTTAGTTTTCACTAAAACTTAATTTCTATCATGTTTTCATTTAAAGTTTTAATACTTTTGTTTTTTGTTTTGTCATTTTTATTAGATTTTCATTATTGATTTTAAACGTGTATAATTTAAATTATTTTATTTCAGCTTTAGCAATTTTAGTTTCGGTAAATAAAATAAAAACAGAGAAATTGTCTTGGTTTTAATTTTTTCACTATTATAGTTTTTGTTAATATTTTGAATTAGATTTATTAATTTATTTCATGTTTTTTATCACAATAATTGTATTGTTTTTGTTATTTTTATTAGTTTTAACAAGAAAATGTCCTATAGTTTTTAATAATTTTATTTATTATTTTATTAATCTGAATAAAAAGTTAAAATTTCGCCCTTGGGTTTTCAACATCATATTTTTCACATTTCTCTAAACATTCTCAAATTAAGTCTTCTTTTTATATATATATATATATATATATATATATATATATATATATATATATATATTTTTTTTTATAACTTTGTCCGTGTGATCTTCGGCTTTAATGAATTTTTATTTTTATATAAATTGGATTTGAATTTTTGATGGGCAAATATTCATTTAAAAAATGGCACCATTTATTTAATTTTCTTGGTGTGTTTTGTCATTTTAATTTGACTATTATTATTTTTTAATATGTCTAGCCTATATCGGTGGAATTTATATAGTTTTTATAGTTTCAGTTTAAGTTATTTTGTTCAAATCAACCTAAATAAAAATGAGAAATGATGCCATGGCAACTATCTAAAAATAAATACATTTAAGTATTTATTTCTGAATAACAGTTACTTAATCGGTATAGTCCATATGATTTTTACTATTGATCTTGCAGTAAAATATGACCTGAACATTCTGAGTTTTCGTGAGATTTAGTCCTGAACCGAGTCCAAGACACTGCTATATATTTTTCCGTTTGATACTGACCTTCAATATTCAACATTTCTCATGCATATAAGCGTCACTGACATGATCTGAGCAATGAAAGTGTGAATGTAAGGATTCAAAAGACTGAAAACTTACATCAGGAAAGTCTGAGTTAATGAGGTAATATTATGTGATGCAGAATTCTCTAGTATTATCAATAATATTACACATGTGATGGAGCATTACGTCCCTTCTGAGTGATGCTGCCTGTCTCATCTTTGCTTACCACACGGCCCTGATGGTAACTTTTAGTCCCGGCGTAAATCCTGAGGGACAAACTCACAATGGCAGCTCTTATTGTCATCAACAATGTCTTCTCCGGGAAGGCTGGCTTCTAAAAAGCACAGACACGGACAGGAGGACTCTGGAGTTAGTGCACAAACCCCCTAACCCTGCATTCAACTCCACCCGACCTGAACCCGCTCCGGCCGACACCAGAGAGGGCAGTGCCATGCCATTCGTCAGCGGTGAACTGGTGCGAGGAGAGCATTATGGGGGATCTGAGACAACCGTGGCCCAAAACACACCAGATGCAGCCAGTGACCCCAAAACACACCTGGACAAAGTTAACCTGGATGAACATCTAAATGCTTCAGATCATAAAACATCAAATCAGCGCTATTTCATTTTAAAAGATGCTTTTACTCTTTTTATGTTTTTGAATCAAGTCTCTTACTGCTCACCAAGGCTGAATTTATTTGATCATTTCTAAAAAGAACATTAAAATAACTGTCTTCTATGTGAATAAATAGTAAAGTGTCTGAGTTTTCAGCATCATAACTCCAGTACTTCAGTGTCACATGACCCTTCAGAAATCAGTCATTCATTATCAATGATGAAAATTGTTCATATGTTTGTGGAAAATGTGATAGATTAACATTCAAACATTTGGGGTCAGTAAGATCTTTTTTTATTGAAATCAATACTTTTTATTCAAAAAGGATGCATAAAGTGAGAGTAAAGACATTTATAAAGTTACAAAAGATTTTATTTCAAATAAATTCAGTTTTTTTGAACTTTTTATTCAAAAAATCATTAAAAAGAATTTCCACAAAAATATAAAAAATACTGTACATTAATAATGATGAGAACCGTTATTAATAACCGACCAACATAACTGATAATAATTGAGCATCAGATCCCCATGTTAGAGTGATTTCTAAAGGATCATGTGACACTGAAGACTGAGAGTAATGATGCTGAAAATCACAGAATAAATTACACTTTACTATATATTCACAAAGAAAACAGTTATTTTTGAATAATATTTCAAAATTTTTACAATATTTTTTAACCAAATAAATGCAGCCTTGATGAGCAGAGGAGCTTTCAAAAAGCTGTTAATACATCATTGTTCTGATAAAAATACGCAGAATCAGACACTTCAATTTGATATTTGGTCTAGAATACAGTGACATTCAGACATGTATAGTGTAACTTAACGTCCAAACACATTGTTGAGGTTTCTGCTAATATAACAAGCAAACGGCAATAAACTCCGTCATTTCATTTAACTAAAATCTCTTCAGACTCATTTTGGATTCAATGAAAATTCATTTACGAAGCTTGATCAGTAAAACACACTATTTAACAAACTGTTAATATGAGTTAAAGGATTAGTTCACTTTTAAGAAAACATGGACATCTGGATGACATGGGGGTGAGTAAATTATCAGCAAAAGTTTGTTTTAAAAGTGAACTACTCCTTCCAGGCTCCTAACGGGTTCACTCTCGACTGTTTTGACGATATATAGATTAAACTTGAATGTATTAGTGAGATCTCAGTGCTGGACTTCATAACTACATTGAGTTTTCTACAGCAGCCGTTCTCAACTGGTTTTATGGTGCAAGTTCAACCCAACACAATACCAGAATCCTGTAATTAGTATTAAAGCAACACCAAGCGACTTTTCCTCTGCGACGCCCTACAGGTTGGAAGCGGAATTACATTACAACATGGTAAATAATTTATCCAACCGGCTTTGAAATAGACGATGTGCATATAGAGTATTTGCATGATTTCATGAAAGTGTGATGTATTGCGACATCAGAAACAAAGAAAAACGAAATAATGACTATTGTAACGCTTGACGTAAAGCAAGTCAAATTTGTAGTTTGTCGCATTAGAACTACAGAAACTCGACCTAGACCACTGAAATGATTTTGAAAACACTATTTTAAGGTACAAAAATCATCCTTAGTGTTGCTTTAAATGTATTACAGATCATTTTCTTTTACAAAAAACATTTTTGGGTCAAAACCCATAAGTTGAGAAAGAACTTATCACTTAAATAACACTAACCAGCCTTGTTTCTTGTCTCCATGCAAAACGCTGTGATTTTGGGCCACGGTGTCTTTCTCCTTTGTTCCCATTCATTAGCACAGACCGTCTGGATCTGGGCAGGTGCGTAAAAATGAATCTACCTGTGCTTATTATGCCAAATAAACCACAGAGCCTCGAAACAACCGTCCCTAGAGTGAATAACAATGCGCTGAGGAGGGTTTATTGAGGTCGACGATGTTCCTCGGCTCTGTGGTGTTTCATTGCATTCAAGGCTCTTCCTCAGGACTAACTGGTTTCCTCACATGCAGGTAAAAGAGCAGACGTTTGCAGCCATCAACTAGCACTAGTTCTCAGGGTTGGTAAAAACGGCCTCCAGCCGATTGTGATAATCTCTTACTGATTAACCCTTCGATTGCTGCAATAGTTTCGGGAGGAGAGATGGTAATAAAGGCTGGTTACAAAAACAACCACAAAACAAACCTGCTTTAAATCTAGAAACGGCAAATCTTCGGAATAATGAAAGAAAAAATGCATTTTGATTTTTTTCTGAAACTAGTCAATTCTCTGGAGGTGAACCAGATTTTGAGTTCTTTGTTGTATAAAGCCTCAATGCTTCAAATAAATCATTCACCCTCAGAGAAATGACACACTCTTTCTTGCATGATGTGAAATGTTCAAGTTCTCAAAGAGTGTCAGTGTTTAAATACAATGAAATGACATTCGAGTGAAGGTGCAGATTGAATGCTGCACACTAACAGGACAATCGCATGATTTCACTTACTTTTTGATATATGTGCGAACAACAGCAAGAATGAATGCTATTATTAATATTGCTATACATTCAAATATGCTAACCATCTGATCAATTTATAGATGACAGCAATAGCTTTACAAGTACAGCATGACGCTAGAAGCTTTTAAAAACAACTAAAATGAGAAAATATAATGTTACTATTAAAGAAAAACACATCACTGATAAAATAACATTAATGAAGCATGTATAATGTATTTGAACATGAAATACAGAAGTTGTTTAGTTGCATCACAGAATATCTTAAATCCACATTGGAGCTAAAAACACCGTGCAATGTGAACTGTAGTGTTTCTGTAATCTCATGTGCTTTGATTGGATTTTAATGCAATTTGCCTTCAATTTTAATTATTGCTTTAAATCTGTAACTGGTAATAGGGCAAAATTGTAGCCAGAACCCAATAATCTTGTATATATATTCATGTTTTAGGACATTGAATATATTTCACAAGCTATGGGACTTTAGAAACTTTTAGAAACAGAATTATTGACCATTAGTGGCACCCATAGTTCATATATTTATATAAAATGGCAAAATAATTAACAAACTAATAAATAAAATTAATCTTATAAAAAGCAAAAACAATAAAAAACCCCACCATGCTAATTCTTTTCAAATCAATGTTAGCAAGCAAACATGGAAAGATCAATAACACAGACGAATACTTTTGTGAAAAATATAGTTCAAAATTAAAGCAGGATTGATTTCACACACTGGCATATCCTCAGACCGCTGTGATGAACTTAATACACCAGTGGTAATGATCTGGATCCCAAACAAATCACATTTGAATCAGTTTCCTCTATTAAACGAGCTGTAGAGATATGAAGCTCACTATTGTAGCGCCCCCTGAGGGTATTTCCATGAAATTTGGTGCATGTCTTCAGATTGTCCCTGCGTCCTTGCGCACCAAAATTTGTTGAGTTTGCACACTGAGTTTACGAGAAACAGACTTATTAAAAATTTGGTATTTTTTCAACCGGGAAATACTCACATAACCCCTATATAGTCACATACGGTTGAGTTATAAAGTACATTTGCTTATTACAGCACCATGCAGTGGCTGAGTTACACTGAATTTGGTACAGTGCCTCTTAAAGAAGAATATGCACATATGTCTAAACTTCATGAAGATGAGACAATCCTATTTGACATAACTGGCTGCTGAATTTTTTGGTGGCCTTTTTCAGCAGATTTGTCCAAATGACAGCTTAATCCTTAAACGCAGGTACATTTCAGAGGGTTAGTTCACCAAACAAAAATTAAATTCTGTCTCAAACCAGAACAAAAAAGAAGATATTTTGAAGAAAATGGGTAACTAAACAGTTGATGGACCCCACTAACTTCCATTAGAGGGGGAGATTTCCAGGTCCAAATCAACTGTCATCACCCAAAAACTCTAGGGTGAGTAATTAATGACAGTTTTAAGCAGTTTAAACAATATTATGTATGATGTGAATGCTGTGAAATACTACATACAGAGTATCTGAAGTTCACATTTCATTTCTTTAAAGTCATCCCAATTCCTGAGATATGCAGTGAAACACTCTAAAAAATGCAATTGTTTCAACCCAATTTCGGTCAAATATAGACAAACCCAAATGCTGGATTGAAAATGCACTTTAAAAATTTAACCCAACGGATGGGTTTATCCATATTTGACCCAAACTTGGGTTAAAACAACCCAGCATTTTTCAGAGTGAATAAGAATTGGAAATTTTTTTATGATGTAGCTTTAAATAGGTAAAAAAAGAAAGAAAAAAGCGTATAGCATGCTGTATCAAAGTGAGCTCAGGTTTGAATGAAACCCAATTAAAGCACATAAGGAATTAAACTGAAAAAGTTAATTTTCAGAACAACAGCATGATTGTGTAATTCTGCTTCACTAATGTCAATACAGTTTTATTTTTTTATAGCCCAAACCAAATTGAAAGCATGGTAGCTGTATCTGGTTTAGTTTGATTGAATATATCTAAACCAGCTGACCTGGAATTTCCTGTGTCTTCAATCTTTCCTCTTGCATCTCAATGAGCACTCATTCAGCATCCAACATAGAAACGGAAAGGACAGCATCAGGATCCACGTTCATCAGAAACAATGAGGGAAAATCATAAACGCAAGATTCCTGGATTACAAAGGTTCGTTACTTTCCACAAGCTGCTGCTGTGATCCATGTTTCAGAGCTAACAAAATAATCAATCATCTGACAACTGTACATTATTAAATCAAAACCAATCACTGAATTGGCACCTGGAAAGTGTAACCAAAGCAAGAACTTTTCATAAAATATATTTCAATATATACAAACACAGTCTAACGATTCAAGCCAAAAGTTATGATTGGTATGTAAAAATAGATATATATTATGTCATGAAATCATAAACTGTATTCATACCAATCATAAAACTAGTTATCTTATGATTACACACATTAGCTAATAAAATAATTTTGCTCAAAAATGTTTAACAGTTTCTCCTCAAAAACATTAGCATCAAATGCAAACACTCGGCTACATTATATCAGATAAACTTGATATGCACAAATAACACAAGACAGAAAGAAATAAACACTGATCACAATACTGAACTCACATGCACAACAGAAAGACAGCAATCAGATCCTGATGTGTGGAACTGGTTCGCTTATTCCACTGCGCTTAAAAATGCTGGGTTGTTTAAACCCAATTTTGGGTCAATATGGACAAACCCAATTGTTGCAATTTATAAATTTAACCCAACAGCTGGGGTTGGTTGTCCATATTTGACCCAGATTGGGTTGGAGAGTAACCCACAGTATTTTTAAGAGTGTGGATAATGTAGTTTTCTGTCTTCACACTTTTCTGAGGATTCTTCCAAAAAAATCTCAATTTGACTTATTTTTAGCATAATAACGTCCCTTTGTATTTTGGGCATCCAGAGCACACGTCCAATCTACTTCGTCACTCTCAATTAACTCTTTATAAAAAATTTCAAATGGCCAGCATTTTTTATCATTTACACAAAAAGCACAATATTTGTCCTATGTTTTTGTTATATGAATATCTAAACATGCAATAATATATCAAAAGAAAGATCAGAGCCTCTGCTTTTTTATTTTATTCTTAGCTTTATGCATTCTTGAGAACACTTGGAAGTGGGTAGGTTTTATATAAAAAAGAGAACAAAAGCATTTATAAGCTATACTTTACCTTTTGTTTCTCTTTTTGCCTGTGTTTTGTGGAACAGTGGAAACAAATAAAGCCGCAAAACGACGTAAATTGCGAGGAGACGGTTAATTACATATTTTAATTAAGTAATAAACTCTGACATGAACTTGCCCATAAATATTATTTTAAAATGTATTAAAAAAGCGTATATATCACAACAGCTGCAATGACACGATGACTTTACCAGTTCCTGATTGGTTCTTTTATTTGGAAGGCGGGCTGATTCCACCATATTGCGCCTGCACTTTCTCCCATTCATAAGTAATGTGTTTGTATAAAGTACTTTGATGCCTAACCAGTTTAAAAAGACTCAAATCACAAGACCAGGCACTAGTTTTTAATTCTCTCAAGTTCACACACTATTGCACTTCACAACTGTCACTTGTGCTGTGATGACTGTCAAACGAAGCGGAATAGACCTATACGAACACATATCGAGTTCTTCTTCACTGATCAACACATACAACAACCAAACCATGACTAAAGCGTACAGACGCAGGAGTGCACAGCAACGGGTCGGTTTGCCTCACCTTCTGAGTTCTGGCGGGACGCGGCCCTTAAAGCGGAAGGCTTGCCGGGTCCGACTGGCACTGGCCGAAGCTGAGGCTCTTGGGAACTTTGGACGGGCTGTCCTCCATGCTGTTGGCACTGGGAGAGCGTCGGAGCGACTGCTGGCCCTGAGGAGAGCTCTTCCCTTTACTCGCAGAGTTCCTCGGGCTGGAGAAACACGCGTCTCCTTCAGGCTCACTTTCTGACTGTCAAGGGGACAAGCGTTTAAAAGTTAGAGATCATCTGCATTCAAAAATAATTATAAAGTTCCTGTGACGTTAATAGAACGTTCCTTGAAATGTGGTTTTCAATAATGTTCTCAAAATGTTAAACGTGTTTTGTGAAACATTTTAGTTGGACGTTAGTCTAATGTTTTTAAACTACTTTTTTACATTCAACTACTTTTAAACCACTTTTTTGAGTACATTCAAAAGTAACATTCCCATAATACTTGCAAAATGAGAAGGTAGCGAAAACATGTTTTCTCCAACGTTCCTTTTTAGAACATTTAAAAAACTGGCCTTTTTGAACTTTCAGAAATAACTTTTTCTGTTCATAACTTAATAGGTAAAGTTATCCACTTACACATTCGGATGTTGATTGTATATTTTTATGATTGCAAGGCTTTGTTTATTTGATCAAATGTCCTGAATATATCTGAAAAAGGTTGTAAAACACGTATAATTGACTAATTTTATTGACTAATAAATAATTGACTAATTTTGCATTGTATCACCAATTTGAGTGTGCATTACATTTGCATCAATTCAACAGCATATCTTTTGCTCATAAACAAAAAATGCATATATTTTCACTCAAAAAATATTTAGGCCTAAATTTGAGATTTATGCATTTGAAATGCATATAAAATTCCCATCTGTTTAGACTAGTTTTAATTAAAAACAAACTAATAAACTTGATGCATATTCAGGTCAGATTTCAGCACTTTAAAAGCATTGCACGTTTTATTATTACACTCTAAACAATGCTGGGTTGTTTTAACCTAAAATTGGTAAATATGGACAAACCCAAACATTGGGTAAAAAAAAAAAACTTTCACTTTCAGCTACATTTTTTATTACATTTTTAACCCAACATTTGGGTTTGTCCCATATTCGACCCAAATTTGGGTTGAAATAACCCAGTTGTTTCAGATGTAACTATTTGCATATGATTTTGCTTAAATAATCCTATTTTTAAACTTACGGTTAGATTAGAGTCAACATAAATGTGTTCAATTAAAAAGTATGAAGATGTACAAGTTTAACATGTACAGTTCGTTGAAATGTATGAGACTGAAACTAATTTGATTTATTGATGATAAATACATTAACCACACAATATAAAACACAATCAGTGTATTAGTACTGTTACAGATATCTGACATGGTTTCATTTACTGAATGACTGACAAAAATGCATCACATTTGTTTTTTAGGTTAAAACTATAATCCAAATGAATGGAAACTTTATATACAATTCAAATGCATAATAAATGCATAAAATAAATAAGAGTGTATGATAATTGAATGGAAAGTGTAATTTTAGCGTCATGTATTTGTATAAAGTTATTACTAATAAAGTACAATCAAACAGTTGTTCATATTCATATCTGAATAATCTGCATGACATAATGTGTGTTAATGAAGGTTATTATGAAGTGTTTCCCAGGAGGAAAGGAGTTTCCGTGTTCGTCCAACATGTGGGCGGATATATCGTGATGTGCATTTGGCTTATTAAACGCTACACATCTGTCTGCACACACACAAGGTCACACTAACATACACATACATACGTGCACATGCAAACAATGTGTTCATTGATGTGGATGTGCATCGCTGGACTGGTAAAATATTTTGCACACGAACAACATTCTCTAAAACACATCCTGTGCCAACAAGACAGGATTGGCTCACTGACATGATGCATGCAAAGAGAAAAGCATTTTTAAAATATCAGCATTAATCTTAGAATGTCATGTCTGAGAAATGTGATTTTCACTCACCTCGGAGAGCTTGGCTGACTTCCCTGTGTTGAAGCACAAAATCAGTACTCCAAGTGTCCTTTGCACAACTGACCAAACTAGAACACTGACATGTTTCATTGAATGTCCCAGTAAAGAAATACAGAAGATAATGGTGACTATACTTCAGGTCATTCGAACTTAAAATGTGAAACTGGAATAACTGATTATTAGGACAACAGTCACATGCAAAGTGAGATATTTCAAGCCTTTATTTGTTATAATTTTGATGATTATGGCTTATATGAAAACCTTTTCACAATATTAAAATTTTGAATTTGGGTTTTCTAAGCTGTAAGCCATAATAATCAAAATTATAATAATATAAAGGCTTTAAATATCTCACTTTGCATGTAATGAGTCTATATAATATATTCGTTTCACCTTTTAAGTTGAATAAAATAATTGAATGTTTATACCTATAAAAAATAATTGAGTTTTACCTGTATTTTAATATTTGACTTGGACCACAAAACCAGTCACATGGCTACATTTTTAGAAACTGAGATTTATACATAAATAGGCTTTTAATTGATGTGTGGTTTGTTTCAGATAGGATAATTTTTGGCCAATATACAACCATTTAAAATGTTAAATTATTGAGGAAATCGCCTTTCTCTAAAAAATGCTGGGTTATTTCAACCCAAATTTGGGTCAAATATGACAAACCCAAATGTTGGGTTGAAAATGTACAGTTAAAAGTGAAAGTTGGGTTAAAAATGTAAACTAGATTTTTAATCCCAACATTTGGGTTTGTCCATATTTTACCCAATTTTGGGTTAAAACAACCCAGCAATTGTTTAGAGCTGAATTTGTGCATTTATGTTCGCAATTGTGCAGCATTTACTCACAAAAATAAATATTTTATATATTTACGGTAGGAAATTGACTAAATATAGTCATGGAACATGATCTTTACTTAATATTACAATGATTTTTGGCATTAAAGAAAAATCTATAATTTATTGTTAGCTATTTCCACAAATAAACCTGTACGACTCGTGACTGCTTTTGTGATCCAAGGTCACATGTGTGTCATTAGTAATATGCAAATGTATTTGCCCGTGTGACGTCACTGTTTTTGGAGCTTGATTAAATAAATGCTTTGTTTATAAAGATCAGGAGGGTTTAAACATGTTTTAATGGTATAAAGACCATGTTATGTCAAAAGATGAAGGTGAATTTGATTTCTCATGTCATGACCCTGTATTGATTTAAGCTTGAGATGCCACAATTCACTTAAGCATAAAACACATAAGCACATTATTTATCTGTGAGAAGCAAAAATAAAAATGCATTTTAAAAAGCTGGCATGTGTGCCAATTTTCCTAAAGGGAGAGTAGATTTGCTCTTAGAGGTTCCTCAGGAGGTATCGAGCTGCGTTCAGGGGAGGGATGAGTCTAGGAAAACACCAGGAGCTGTTGGCACACACACGAAGTGTGAAGAGGGAAATGCTGCGCAATGCTAAAATTGGACAGATGAATCGACAGGAGACTAACAAGGTTATTAATAAATATAGCCGACTGCTGACTGTGAACTTAATTTAAAGAGGGACAAGAGAGAGAAATGCACATGAAGATCACAGGCTAGAATGCATTCAAGTTTTTACCAAAAAAACATGAAATACAAGGACTAACACTAATAATAATGCCTGACATGGACGCCACCTAACTAGAGATTCAAATGCAAAGTAATTTGTTTTGTATTTTGTTATGCTCACCAAAAATACAGTAAAATTCTTGAATAATATTATAATTTAAAAATAAATGTTTTCTATAAAAATCTGTCATAAAAGTGTAATTTACTTCCTGTGAATCGGAAAGGATTCATTTACAGTCTTAGACTGTCACATCGATTATCCTTCAGAAATCACTCTAATATGATGATCTGATGCTACGAAGAAACATTTTATGATTATTATCAGTTGTTGACAACAGCTTCATTTTTTTTAAGGATCCTAGATTAATCAGAATGTTCAAAGGAACATTTGAAATAGAAACATTTTGTAACATTCAAAATTCTATTTTTGATGAATAAAAGTATACATTAAATTTGAAGTTACTTTTAATTTGAAGTTACAATTATATTCCTTAAACTCCACTGTATTGAGCGATCAGTGCAATAGATGCTTCAGTTTAATGCATGTCGTGTGTATAAGCTTTGGCATCTACACACTCTCTCAATGACTCAAAAGCAGCATTAGTGGATGCAACACACACACATATGTTATGCATAACGCCTCCTGATTAGATATTCAGAAGCATGAGTTATGATGTATAAACATGCCATCCGCAGGTATAGAATGAAGAGTGTGTGTGGATAACACCGTTCACCTTCACTCTCTGCACTACACAACCTGAAGGTCAGGGAGCAGATCGAATGTTGAGATGTCTGATCTCATCTGAATTTCCCAGAGGAATGCTGGGATAGAGAGATGGAGGATGGGAGTGTGTGAAGCGGAGTGTGTGTACCTGTACATGGGCACCGATGAAGAGTCCTCTACGTAATAGTCCCACGTTGAAGTGGAGATCCGATGCGAATTCAGGTTTGTGGCGTAAAACCTCCAGGCAGCCTGAGGGATCACAGTCACTACAGGAGACACACATTACAGGAATAATCACTCACATACTGCTCTGAAACAATACAATGGTTTTCACAAAGACATTTTCATTAATATTTGCAACACTGAGAAAAATGGATTGTGTTTACGACTTCATGAGATGTTATTTGACTACTGACTGTCTGATATTTTCCATTAATATAACTTATGTATGAATGTATATTGCAATTGTTAAAAATTAAGCAAGTCTTATGATTTTGTATGTTTATGTTTTTAAAATAAATAAATATAATGACAGACAGATGAAATGACAGACAGACAGATTTACCTGAATGAGTCCGGCTGCAGGATTTCTGCGCTTCTCAAAGTGTTTCTGCCGATGTTGTTCCTGAACTTTCAAGGCAAACCCAGATCCCAGAATCCCCTGCAGAGAATAAAGAGAAACTTCTTTAATGATGACTGGAGCGCTGAGAGTATTACACGGCACTGACGGAGCGGGACGATATTAAAGACGTCTTTTATTTGGTTATTGTTTCCTTCAGCTTAATTATGCGGCAAAAACAGTCCAATAATTTAGTTTTGCTTGTAATGTAGTGACTTTCTTCTCTGAATAAACAGGCTTTCCAGAATACTGGGTGTGAATAGATGGACTAGAAAGAAAAATCTTGCAAATTTCTTCATTATAATGCATCATTAATTATGCCTTGTAATGCACTGTGTGATCTAAATGATTAATGTAGCCAAACGTAAAAGTATACACATTGAAACATTGAAAATTTTCAGGAATCAACACATATTATAATGCATTTTGACTTTGGTTACAATTTTAGGTGAAAACTATAATGCATGATTACATACATTATGAAAACCTTTAAAAATGCATTATAAAGGCTTTGATAAAGCATGATGAGTTTCCACTAAAGCAGAACACATTAAGCAGCCAGAGGGATTGTTATATCCATGATAAACTGCACTGATGTCATCCAGCGGTTTGCTCTCTCCACACACACTCCATTAACAGCCGGTCAGACTTTATCTGTGTGAGTCTTCGGAGACTGACCGCAGGCAGGGCGAAGAACGACACGCCGATGAGTGTGAAGGCGGCGGCCAGGAGACGGCCGTTCCAGGTGATGGGGTATTTATCTCGGTAGCCGATGGTGGTCAGAGTGATCTGTGGGACACCGAGGAAAACTACGTCAGAACACACTTACTCAGTGTCACATGACCCTTCAGAAAACACTCTAACATGATGATTTAATGCTCAAGAAACATTTATGATCAATGTTGAAAACAGCAAGGATTCTTGATTAATAGAAAGTTCAAAAGAACATTTTGAAACATTTTGTAACATTCGAAATTCTATTTTCGATCAATAATGTTAAATTAGAAGTTATTTTTAACGGCAGTGTATAGCAAACCACAATTATATTTCTTAAACTCCACTGTATTGAGCTGATCAGTGAAAAAGATGCTTCATATCTATTAATAACAGTTTAATGCATGTCATAATTCAATTAATGTGCTCTTCTGGCTCACATTTTAAAAAAACGTGTATTTTGCATAAAATGAAGCATATTTTTAAACCAGTATGTTTTTAAAATTAGGATTAAGATGAATTAATTTTCCTCCAAAGGATTATTACCTTAATGCATAGAAGTGCATGATGAATCCCATTAGATTCTTATCATATACACAAATACACACACACACACATATATATATATATATATATATATATATATATATATATATATATATACTGCTATATATATATATATATATATACATACATACATACATACATACATACATATATACATATATATATATATACATATATACATATATATACAGTATATATATATATATATATATATATATATATATATATATATATATATATATATATATATATATAGACCATTTCACAAGATGTAAACAACACTGGTCCAGAAGCACTTCCTGTTTCAGTTTTTTAACACTACATAAAAGCTGGGATAAAATACAACCAACAGAACATTCAAAACTGAATCAAAAAGTTAAACAACACATCTTTAAGATGTTTTCTTAACATGTGAAATAAAGAAAACAGATACAAACTGAAACAGGAAGTGTTTCTGGACCAGTGGTGTTTACATCTTAATGGTCTATATATATATATATATATATATAGGTGAAACTGGAAAAATTAGAATATGGTGCAAAAGTTCATTTATTTCAGTAATTCAACTTAAAGGTAAAACTAATATATTATTTAGACTCATTACATACAAAGTGAGATATTTCAAGCCTTTATTTGTTATAATTTTGATGATTATGGCTTATGGGAAAATCTTTCACAAATGAAGATTGTGTGGATTTCACAAGCTGTAAGCCATAACCATCAAAATGATAAAACAAATATAAAACATTAAATAAATAAAAAAAATATTAAATAATTAAATAAAAATATAAAAATATTATAACTGAAATAAATTACATTTTTGCACCATATTCTAATTTTTCGAGATTCATCTGTATAAAATAGATTGGTATATTTCTGATTAGGCACTATTACAGATGTAATATCTGGTACTTTTAGTGTCATGATATAAACAAACTACTCACACAAGGAGCAAATCAGAAAAAAAATATTATGAATAAAATCTCATTCAATTATTCAAGTCCTTGAACTCCATCATCTGTGATCTTTCTGAAATACCCCCTCATTAATCTCAACGAGCGATAAACATCCCTGCATAATTAATGATCCTCCCAGACGTGTGTGTGTGTGTGTGTAAACTTCAGCTGTTAGTCTATCTGATGTCCTTGGGTTTATTTCCAGAGGATTCACACCAGAGAGCAACTGCAGTCTTAGATACAGAAACTACCCTGAGTGTTGAGTAACCACATCATAAAGCTGAAAATAATGCAGAAGAGCTTATGCACCAGATGCACCAGAACATTTACAGTAACTCGAGTGCAAGAAAACAAATTGTGTTTATCAGTGTAGCGAGTTATCCAGGGAATCCAATCTGGAACAATATCCACCTCAGAGCACATTATGTTGATCTGCAGACACGCTCCATTACTTCAAGTGTGTATGTTAATGACGAGGGAGTGCGAAGTGCTCACCAGACCCCACCAGAGCGCATCAGCGTAGGTCTCGAACATCTCATTATCCTCCTTCTCCGCGAGGTACACCAGGAACGAGGCCAGGATCAGACACAAGAAGCCGATGTACCAGGCAGTGATCAGCTCCTGTGAGGACACACACATGCACAGGATCAGCACACATCAACATCAAGTGTCAAACTCGATGCATATTTAAATGTCAAAAGCCTATGATTGATGGTGCACTATTACTGCATAATATAAACTGTGCTTAAAGAGCCATGATTATGTATTTTAGAATATTATAGTATTTTGATTGATTGATATCTTTATTTTGAACATGTAAATACAAGAAAAAAAAATAATAATGGTAAAAAAACAGCAAAATAAAACTCCATACTTTCCAGTAAAAACTCTATTTACATGTACAAAGGAGTAGGAAGGAGTAAAATGTATATACTCCTTTATACCCTTACTACTATATTTAAGGAAATGGCTAAAATCTACAGAGATAATAAATCTATAATCAATGAAAATATTTATTTTCACATACATATATTTACACATACACAACAATATTTATACACATACTAGAAATGATTCAATATTATTATATATATTAAATATATTAAAGTATATTACTTTGTACCTCTGGAATATAATAATAATAATAATCTTTGCACATCTTTTTTAAAATGGAATATGTTTGTGCGCTCCTCATCATTCCACTCATTATTCAATTTATATAGGCTACAATTTAATGCCACTGACAGATAAACAGAAACGTTTCCTAGTAATTCGAAAACATAAAGTCTATTTTTCACTAAAGTGTCCTTTTATGCTATTTTAAACGCTCCTTAATGCGTCTTAAGACCCTTTCAGTACAAACTGCAAGCTGTTCAAAGGGCTTTAAACGACACATACGATGAATAAGGGTCTTATCTAGTCAAACAATCGCCTCATTTAATAAATAAATAACAAAGTTTAAGTTTTATAAGCTCAAATGCGTGCCTTGCTCTGTTCTGTGATGCACGTTCGTGACTCTCAAAATGAACGAACCCTTTTCTGAGTCATTTGGTTCATTCAACTGACGAAATGAACGAATTGACTCGGAAAAAGATTAGTTCATTTTGATGAACCAAGTTCGAACAGGACGTGCGTCACAGAACAGAGCAAGGCGACCTTATAAAATTTAAACTTTGTTATGTATTTATTAAATGAGCGATCGTTTCGCTTAATAAGACCCTTATTCTTTGTCTGGAATCGTTTAAAGCCCTTTGAACAGCCCCCTTTAATAATAATAATGATGAGAAGACACGCTATCATAATCAAAATCACTACAAAACACAACACAAGCGAACTCCTGAAACAAGCCAAAGAAAAGCATTGCACAGTTTCTGCTGCGTCAGCGTGTGTGTGTGTGTGTGTGTGTGTGTGTGTGTGTGTGTGTGTGTGTGTGTGTGTGTGTGTGTGTGTGTGTGTGTGTGTGTGTGTGTGTGTGTGTGTGTGTGTGTGTGTGTGTGTGTGTGTGTGTGTTCACTTCTTCACCCGCTCCTCAGTGCTGGAAACGGGACACCGCTTAAACACGGAGAGACACGGCAACGCAACGCCCCTGCGGGAAACGCACCGCAAGCACATTCACACACTTTCTTGCCCTTGAGAGAGACGTCTCCTGAGACTGAACTCACGACAGCAACTCGATGAATGACAGCACACTTTAATCAGACTCAGGACCGCAGGCGATCCACTTCACCGCTTCATCCGGGCGGAAACGGCCAGTCCGCGGAGAAACGAGTAGAGTTCACTTGTTAGTGGATAATATGACAAGCCGTTTTAGCTTAAAGGAGTAGTTCACCTCTAAATGAAAATTTCCTGATACTTCACTCTCACCCACTGCCATCCAAGATGTTCATGTTCATTCTTCAGTGAAAAAGAAATTAAGTGTTTGAGGAAAACATTTCAGGATTTTCTCCACACTCATCAATGCAGTTGACTTGTTTCAACAACGGCTTTTCACGATCCCAGCCGATGGAACAGGGTCTTATCTAGGCAAACATCGGTCATTTTCTAAAAACAATAAACATTTATATACTTTTTAACCACAATTGTTCATCTTGTGCTGGTCGGCAACCCGCCAGGGATTACGTCATCACGTTTTTCATCACCTATTTTCCTCTTTGATGCTGGTATCTCACACGATCTCACAGACGGCTTTCCTCACGTCACCCTGCTAGCATGCAACCCCTTTACAACTCATTTATATTTCAGCATGTTTACTGACAACATGCAATAATGTGTCCGCAGTCCGTCTGTTTCAGAAAACCAACACAACAGCCGATGTTCCCCGTGTGAACGTTAGTGCCTCTGGTGCTCTTCTGGTGAAACATTTTACTTTATTTATTCGTCGGAATGGTAAGGTTTGTGCTCCTCGTGGCCAAAAATGAGCGCATTGGAAATGAATGGGAGACAAGTTTCCTCTAGTGGAAGCGTTTGGTACTGCAGCCGAACTAAATCTGATCTGAAAGCTAATTTTTTTGGGATGTCAAGCTTAAATTCGGAACACAACTTATTTATATGTATAGTATAGGCCCTAGCTATATATAAGATATATGGTTTTCTTGCAGTTTTAGAGTAAAACGTGATTTTGAAAATATATATTCCACATGCAAATTAGGCCTATTATTATTAAATAGGTTTTTTTGTGCATTTTTCACAACAAAAATTCTGTTACACTTTTTAAAAAATTTTTCACTTCAGCATTAATCTGCCAAGTGTCGTCTTTGACAAGAGATCAAACTGAAGTCTTTTATTTAAAAGCATTCAAGATTTACAGGATTTAGTTTAAGTTCAAAATAAAATGTTCAGGCTCAAAAAAGTGAATAAATGGATTATAAATACAGCGTAAATATAATTTAGTATAAAAAAATCCTCAAAACATTAAATAAAAAAAAACATTACCAAACTAAAATATAGTGCAATCATTCAATAAAAATAAAAAAAATAAATAAAAAAGATTTTTTTGAGTGACGTGCAGAGCACCAGAGGGTTAAAACATCTCAAAATGTTCAAATCTGACCCAGTTTCTCATCTAACTTATGATTAAAAGACATATTGCATGATGAAATTGAAAACTGTCAGTTCTCAGTCTGTGGCCGTGAGCCCTGCACTTACAGGACTAGTTTATGTCTTTCCAAGTGTTATCGATCGCAAACCTCTATCCGACACTTCATCAGGACGTCTCATTCGACATTTCTCCTCGAAACAGCCGCACAGAGCCAAAGGACGACCTCTCAAACACACTCCAACAATGGCTTGACGAATGACACACGACTGCTGTGGTTTCAATCTCTGCAAGCCTCGCAACCAGAAAACCTCTTAAAATCATATCTGGTCTATTTGCCATTTTTCTTGAGGGCGATTGAAAAATACATGATTACTTTGCAGTTTAGAAATTGGGTTTGGGTAATGTTGAAAAGTCAACTAATGCATTTCCATAATGTGATTTTTTTTGCACATGAAGCTTAAAAACGAGGTATTTTGAATTTCGATTTTTAACATGAATAAAATGCACTGATGAATTCATGACAAGAATAAAGCAAGTTAATGGAGTCAATGTTGATGGCATGGATATTATAGAAATTGTGTATCATTGGTTGTATCAGATCAGCATAGCAGTCTACTTTATCAGGACTTGAGAAGAAAAAATTAGGCCCAAAATACGGGATGTCCCGGCTAATTGGGGACAGTTGGACACCCCACTGGTTCCTGAAGAGGTTTATTTACCTTACTGTGAGCGTAGACGACAGATCCCAAGAGTTTCCATGTCCCTCCACGGCGATCCATGCGTATCATCCGCAGAATCTGCAGGAACCGGAGACTCCTGATGGCGGAGGTGGCGAACACATTCCCCTGCGTCCCAGCGGCCAGAACCGAGATGGAGGCGATCAGAACCATGATGTCTGAGGAACACAACAATGGATGAGAGGGAAGATCATGCTGGGATCACACTGAATATACACGCATCTAATGTTTTTAAATGCACATGCATTGGTTGAAAGGTGTGCAATAAATATGTTTAATGCCAAATCAGTTTAATTCGAGTTCTATATTAATGCACTGTTTTCATTTAAAGGAACACTCCAACTTTTGGGGGATTTTGGCTTATTCACCTTATCCCCCAGAGTTAGATAAGTCCATACATACCTTTTTCATCTCCGTGCCGTGCTATAAGTCTGTTTGACGCACTCACCACTAGCCTAGCTTAGCACAAAGAGTAGACATAAATGGCTACAGCTAGCATACTAATCCTAATAAGTGACAAAATAATGCAAAGATTTTCCTATTTACATGTTGTGATTTGTATAGTCACAGAGTGACACAGGTACGAGCTGTGCTTGTATGAGTATAAAATACACAAAAAATTATATTAAATACACTTTTTGACTCATCAAAGTGGAGGAGGAGGAGTTGTGGTCACAGGAGTTGCTTTGGAAAAATATTCTGGTAAAAACTGCTAGTAAATTTCAGAATCAAATTACAAAGAAACAGCATGGAATTAAACATGACGGTTTAAAGTGAAAAAGTATAGTGTTCAGAGCAAACAACTTCATTTACTCACCAGATAACACAAAAAGGTTTCCGTGAGAATTTGAGTCTTCCTCTCCATCCTCTGTAGCAACAGCAGCATCCGCAGACCAGATCCTCACGAATATCTCCACTCCGAACACCACGATCGTCACGATTTCCTACACACACACACACACACACAAAGTTAACATGACACTGATCAATCCACATGTGCTCTTCATCATCAGTGTGATCTTATGTACCAGGATGTAAAGCGCGTCCTCTGAGCTCTTCTCATATTCTCTGATCGTGGAGAACACAGACAACACCAGACAGGAGAAGACCAGCAGAAACCTGCAGACGACAAGAGAAAGTTCACCTGATGGGCACAATCAGACCAGACGCATGAATGATGAGCGTTATGAATGTCTTCATCTAAAGTTTAAAGACCAGAGTGTACATGTGTAACCTCATACCACAGTAAAGCATCGCCGACAGGGTTTCTCACCATCTGTGGTTTCTACACACTCAATCAGACGAGCTAACAGCGCTAAAGCCACAGACATCACAGCTACTGTTACACACACGACATGTACATTATAACATCAGAACACACTGACCTAAGACATTAAGTTTGACTACCTAATTTCTTTCATAAGTCATAAAAGGTACATTTTGGTCATTTTTTACTCAAATATGAGATGCAATCTATTTCAGATTCTGTTTGTTTTTACAGTGAAGGCAAGAAATAACATATTAAAGTAATAAATAACAATAAAAAGTAATAAAACAAATCTCAAACACGTAACAAAATTACTAAAACTCTCAGTAAATTTAAAGTTGAAACAGAAAATGTTAAAGTCCGCCTGTGGTGTAGGTCCAGCATTTAATGTTGTTTATGTGTGTATGTGGTGTTTTTAATCCGCTTTAACACACACCGTGTGTAAGTTGATAAGTGTTCAGCATTGCTGAGTATTTCCTCCTTAAAACTGCAGTGAACCAAAGACAAGTCTCGAACACACGCTTTTGAAATCGCTGGTGTTTCTGAAGTCACAAACCACCTGTAACCAATCAGATCAAGCGTGGTGACGTCAACCAGTGGATAGGAGTGGAAGGCGGGGCTCATTTGCATATTCATAGAACCGTGCATACTAAATGAGGCAAGGTGCTACAGAGTTACATTTAAGTTTTTTTTCAATGGAATTTTTTTTAAATGTCATTTTGATGATTAAAGAGGAGTTTTAAGTGATAAAATAATGGACTAAAGGGGGACTTTATAAAAATATAAAAAGGAAAAAATGTATTTAGAATTATTAGATCAAACACAGTTTCATTAGAAAGCACAAAACATTAAAGACAAATTATATTTCAATAATATCTTATTATTCAATAATAATCATTTATTGCATCTTGCAGGTTCCGCTTCACACACATGATATGGCACAGGTTTTACGTTCAGATGCCCTCCTGTCACAATAAACAAGTAAATAAATAAAAATATATGATATATGTATATATATATATATATATATATATATATATATATATATATATATATATATATATAGAAAGAAGGATAGTCATAGTAATATGCTACAGTTTGGTATTTTGTATATTATTTTCATATATTTGAAGTATCTTTGATATAATATTGCCCTGCAGTGCAGATATAGACTACAGGAGTGTGTGAGCTCTACAGGCTAGACTACAGGGAGTGTGTGAGCTCTACAGGCTGAGCTACAGGGAGTGTGTGAGCTCTACAGGCTAGACTACAGGAGTGTGTGAGCTCTGTGAATCTCATCATCTCCACAAGGTCACAGTAGAGAGTTCATGGAACGGTGAGAATCTAATATTCACCACATTCAGTCGGCAGTGATTGATATTGATATTGATATTGATGATGTACTGATGAAACACAACGCTCTTGATTTCTCACACCAGGATCATCTCAGTTTAATCCTGGAGGAAGAGTGTGACGCCCGGCTGAACCACAGATCGCAGACGAGTCCTTCTGATTCACACACACACACACACATCTTGCTCAGCAGATTCTCCTAATGAACATCAAAGGAACACGAGTTACAACTGTTGTGTTTTACCCAGGATTAATGGTGATTAGATGAAAAGAACAAGCAAGAACAGGCCAGCAACCACACACACACACATACAGATATATAGATGTTGGTTTATCTCCATCACACACATCACACACACACTCATACATTAGCGGGCTCATTAAACCTCCTGCGTTAATGTTTCTTCTCTAATTTACAGTAGGATTGTGGAGTCGAAGGCCTGATGCTCCTGAGCTCCTGATTACAGTAATTATTACAGTAATTAATGACAGCTGTGTGAGACTAATGACGAGAAGCTCGTCACGAGCCCTCTGAAGACACACACCTCACAGACGACATGACAAATATAATCAAATACACTGTAAAATCTAATATTGTTCTTACTAAGAATTTTTTTTGTTAACTTTACTTAATGTCCAATAATTTGTTACACTTACTTAAAATTTCGTAGTAATCTGTACTGCTTGCATGCTATGCCTTCGTTACTCAGAAAAACCTTGTAAACATTACTTGACTGGTTTGAGTACAATTTTGGCCCCTCTCCATACATTGCCATTGGTGGGCAAATGGTTTTTGAGGCAGGACAATTCTTAATAGATTTTTCACTAATTTCTTCCACTTTTGCAGTCATCATTCTTCTTATTCATCTTGAAATAGTCATCTTGAATGTTATTGTCAATACACTATAACATTTTGGGAGAGCATCAAAATTCTTTAGTTGGGCACTTGAAACGTAACTTATATTTTTGTAATTCTCTTCCTATTGATTGCAGTGATGCAACGTGAAATCACAATCATCTGATTTCAAAGGAAGTGAAGCAACAAATGTTTAAATTAATTTACCTTTACTTTTTTTTTTTGGTCTCTTGTATTTCCCCAATAACGATAGCAAATACAATTGTAAGGGTAAAATAAAGCCAAAAATAGAAAAATGAAGCTATTAATTTATTCATGCCGCAATGCACTCTAGGAGTACACTTCCTCAGATCACAGACAGAATTAAGTTGACAAAACTTAAATGGATTAAGTAAGAGTAACTTGATACAATTAAGTTAGTGCTTATTAATGAAATTAAGGCAACGAGTTTGCATAGAAAAATTAAGTAAACTGAACTAATTGGTTTTTACAGTGTATGAGCCGCTGACACAGGAAGTGCTGTAAACCCACAGTGTTGTGCAGGTTGTGGTTAAAGTCATGGGATAGGTGTGTAGAGTTTTGTAAAACTGTGTTCAAGCGATGAAAAACAAACGAGAGGTTGAACCGCATGAGCGGCTGCTGTGCAGACTGTGGTTAGAGTTTTGCACATGTCAATATCATTATCTTTAGCAATCGGAAAAAAACCTGTAATAAGAAGAAAACAGTTTTTTTATTCGCTTTGGTACTATTTTCACAAGAAAGGTGTACATTTTCAAAACTCTTAGTGCTAATATCACAACAGATCATCAAAAGTGCACAAACAGTTTCACTGTAAAAAATATTGATGGTTCAACTTAAAAAAGTAAGTAACCTGGTTGCCCTCAAATTTCATTGAACTGGAAAAAGTGAGTTAATACAATGAAGGAGATTAATTTAACCATCAGAAACTCACAATTATATGTTATCTGAACTAAATAAATTATTTAAGTTGATTTGACAAAAGAAAAAATGTTGTGATTACTACACTGTAAAAAAATAATATTGTTGGTTTAACTTAAAAAAGTAGCCTAAGTAACCTGGGTTGCCTTAAAATTTTAAGTTGATTGAACTGGAAAAAGTGAGTTAATACAATGGAGATAAATTTAATCATCAGAAACTTAAAATAATAAGTTATCTCAACTAAATAAATTATAATAAAGTTGATTTTGACAAAAGAAAATGTTGTGATAACAAATCTTGAAAATATTTTTACAGTGTTAGCACAATTCACAAAATCACAAAGTATCCTTTTCACAACACAAAATAAATGTTTCATCTACATAAATGTTTCACTCACACCCTTTCATAAAGCTCTTAAATATCAAACTTTTGATTTGCATCTCTTTTGGTTCAGTTTACAGTAATACATTTGTCTATTATTTAATCATTTAATCATATAATTAAAAGGTGAAACTACTATATATAACTATATACATATGCATGATTATACTTTTCAAAGGGCTGAATTTTTGTATTTAAAATCCTTTTTTTTGTTTAATATTCAATAATCATCACAATTATAACTTCATGCAAAGAGTTTCATGCATTTCTCCTGTATGTTGTGTTACTCTAATAGGACGCTCGTTCTTTGACCCAAAAAACATTTCACAACCTGCAGCCGATAATATTGTGAAATATTATCATGATTCAAAACAGCAGTTTTCTTTGTGAATATATAATAAAGTGTAATTTATTCCTGTGATTTTCAGCATCATTACTCCAGTCTTCAGTGTCACATGACCCTTCAGAAATCACTCTAATATCAAGAAACATTAATGATTAATTCATTAAAAATATGCAATTATTTCAAGCTTTTAGTCGGGTACATTCCCACTAATCATATTATTTTCAAGCCTTTATACAAACCTAATGAAATAAATATAATACATTATATGCCACATAAATAGCAGCAAATAAAGATGAAGGAAGGAAATGAGAGCGTATCTTTTGTGCATAAATCAGTTATGAAATATCGAACATTCACAACTAAAAAAGGGTGTAACAATATATCGCAATACAAAATTGCAACAATAGTGGATATTAGTGATAATATGTATTGTGTATAGTTGTGTATTGTGTAAAAAAATCAAGAATTGAGAGTTTTAGTGTCAGTACTACATTAAATGTGTGAGGTGTGCGTTCTCCTTCATCACACAAACAGCTCCCTATACACCAGCTCATGAATCAGTGTGTGTGTGTGTGTGTGTGTGTGTGTGTGACGGCCGCAGGGCAGAGTGCCTCGAACACGTCTTGTCTGCCGGAGACCATGCAGCTTTTTTCACAGCAAACTTAAATGGTGGTGCCTGATTCACACCCGAACTGAGAGGTCACACACACACACACGCGCACGCATTCACAGTCACACACACACACACACACACTCTGCCTAGAAAGACAGAAGCTAGACATATACGGCTTGAGTTTTCACAGGACAATGTTGTCACATGGAGAGGACGCGAATGTCATATTCATCATATATATAACATAACACTCACTTAAATAACACAACTTTACCTCCTTTTGGTGATTAAATGAAGTCAGCATTAAATTTTATGTTAAATTCTGCATTATATATATATGCCCACAAAGACTAATCTGTCTGCCAGTAAAATATGAAACGGTGAGATACTGTAAAAATGCTGCGTAACTGGGGACGTTCCCTGACTCTGTACATCTATATACATGAAATAATACAGTAAAATACTATTTTTGGAAGTAAAAAATTACATCTTATAATTTACATTGTAAAACATAATCTGTCATTCCCAGTCTTCTTATGTCACACCTTGATGGTTTTCTAATCGAAATAACACATTTCTTCATAGTTTTTTGTTATCAGTTATGTACATTAGGGTTTTATGTTCCATCTCATGTTGTGATATGAATGTTTTATGCATTATTTTAGGGTCACCTGTGCTGTTTGTGGAAAAGCTGCTTGTGATTTTCATATGCCGTTCTCTTTACTACTTGTGATTTTAAGGTGTTTGGAAAGTTAAATAAACAGATTTTAGTATTTTGGTAAATTAGCATATTTCTGATGTAAAGAATCCTGAACGAAATTGGACACAACTGTTTTCAAGATTAATAATAATCATAAATGTTTCTTGAGCATCAGACCATTAGAGTGATTTGTGAAGGATCATGTGACTCTGAAGACTGGAGTAATGATGCTGAAAATTCAGCTTTGATCACAGGAATAAATTACAATTAAAAATAAATTAAAATAGAAAACAGTTATTTTAAATTGTAATAATATTTCACAATATATCATTATTTTTATGTATTTTTAATCAAATAAATGGAACCTTGTTGAGCAGAATATTAAAAATCTTTAATATATATATATATACATATACATGCTGTGTATGTGTATATATGCTATGTGTGTGTGTGTGTGTATATATATAAAAGTTGTCAACCAGTAAAATGTAATTTTTGCAATGTCCTATTTTTTACACTAAATTTAACAGATAGGTTTTTTACAGTGTATGTAACCTTTAACAGCATTTGCTTTGTAAAATAACACACATAAACACATCGCGCCTGTAAAACATCGCAGTTTTGACTCCGTTTATTTATTTAACTTCTTCTCTCCAGTTCTTTAACTGTCCTCCACGATTTGCAGATTTTGCTGACGCGAGTGTGTTACTCTGCAGTTTCCTGTCAACGTGTTTCATAATCACACACACACCGAAACACACAGCGGTTTAGAAACATCTGCAGCAAAAACACAAGAGTGGGGAATTCCTCAGCGTATAAGTTATACAGCCAATCACTGATAATGCCCAATAATGCTTTAAACTCGTTTACCTGTAAAGTGTTTTTATACATATACTGTCCCACAGCAGCGTTAACACAAACAGTGCATTAGTGCTTTAAATAAAACTAAGATGACAGACACAGACAGAAAGCATTGAGGAACTAATCCTGTATCTACACCCACACAACTGCTAATTTTATTACTTATACGAGATATAATCCAGTGATAACGGTGACTAATGATAAAGAGTAAAGCAGACACAGAGAATCAACATCCGATAGGAAGGAAGAGAGGAAATATGGGAGAAAAATAAAGATAAATCTGAACGACAAGCCAATGTAGCGTTTCTCGTCGTATTCGCATTTTTAAGAGTAAGAATTTAATCGAGAGCTCTATAATTTAGCTCTTACTATTAACAATTATTATTAAATATTAGACATATCTAGTGTGTGCTTTTTATTAGTAAATTCATGAGAGCTCTACGCTTGCATCTTTACTAGTAAGAATTGAATTGTACACTGTAAAAAAATTGCTGTAATTATGCAGCAGTTTGCCAGTAACTTACTGTAGATTTAAATTAATGTATATTTACTGGCAACAGTTTGTTCAAAGTTAAATAAACATTTAACATTAACAAGTCTTTGTCTTTACATAAAAAAAAACTATAAAATAATCTAATGCAAAGCATTCTGGGAACCAGAAATCTTCATCAATCTTTTTCAGTTTTTTTCCTTCAGATTTTGGTTCCCAGAATGCTTTGTTATTTTAGTTATATTCTGTAAAGATAAAGACTTGTTAATGTTTAATGTTCATTTAACTTTGAACAATCTGATACCAGTAAATAACATCGATTTAAATCTACAGTAAGTTACTGGCAACTAGCTGCCAGGTTTACTGTAATTTACTGTAATTTCTACAGATTTTTTTACAGTCTAGAGTTTAATCGTAATTCAATAAAAAATGAATGAAAGTCAATGACTAGTGAAAATTCATTTAGATGGTTGTGTGTCTCAGGATGGTGTGTGTGTCTCAGGATGGTGTGTGTGTCTCAGGATGGTGTGTGTGTCTCAGGATGGGTGTGTGTGTATCAGGAGCTGTCTGTGTGTTCACTTTAATGAATGTATGAGATTATCACACCGCTGTGAAGACACCGGTCGCTGTGAGCAACATCTGCGGCTAACACACGACAACACACATCATCTACACTCATACAGACTCCAGATATCATTAGATATCGTTTCACTGTGTGTGCAGGACACTATAGTTCACTAATGTGAGAGAGAAGAGCAAAATAAAGTAAACTGTGACATAATACACCCAAATATTCTTCATACAGTGAAAATTATACAAATTTGGCTTTAAATTTGAGCTGATCATGTTTTCTTCAGTGTGTTTTCTTTAACTGCTAATGCTCTTTTTACACACACACTGAACAACATGAAACATTGCTTGGTCACTGGTTGAGCTAAACTGCTATTGTGTAGTTAAAATTTAAGAGATATTCAACATAACTGATGTGTGAGAGTCCAACAGAAGGACAGACAAAACCAGTCAAATATCCACTCATTTAATAACTCTGGGTTCTTCATATTTTCTAAACTGTGATGATGAGAGATGTTGAAGGTGTGTGAATAATGCTGGTTTGACTGCATCTGCACTGGATGAGAGGAATTTGATGCATATAAACGGATCAGATGTGATCGCTGTTGATGAAACAGTGTGTGTGTGTTTTGGTGATCGCAGACGTTTGTAATTCAGCTTGTGATGATGAATGAGGTCATTCTGAGCATATGAACACACACATACACCAGTCCTCAGGTCTTTACACTGTCTCCCAGTTACATAGGGTTGATTTTAAAGTATTATTCCTGGTATTAAAATCATTAAATATAGTGCAGATATGCTCACTGAATATAAACCAAACAGTTCGTCCGGCTGTATTTTACTATTCTAAACTGTATTTCTTTTGATTATTTAATTTGTTCTATATGTAAAGCACTGAAAATCCCGGTTCACGTGAGCTCTGGCCAAGACGAGGACGAGGAACACTGAAACTGAAGATCTTTCAAGCAGAAGATGTGCCTTTAAACAGCATCAGATTGGGTTTCTGTGGCTTGTAACGCGAACCTTCAACCTGAACATAATCTGAGAACGATTCTCTGCTTGAATAACTATTAAAAGCTTTCAGAGCGATATAACCAAACATCGAAATCTGTATGAGATGCACAACACAAGCAAGACAGACTTTTGGTACTAAATATTAATATATCAGCCTATAAAACTCACACTATTAAAAAGCTTTAAAGGAGTAGTTCACTTTAAAAAAAACTTTTGCTGATAATTTACTCACCCCCATGTCATTCAAGATGTCCATGTCTTTCTTTCTTCAGTCGAAAAGAAATTAAGGTTTTTGATGAAAACATTCCAGGATTTTTCTCCATATAATGGACTTCAATGGGGTCCAAACAGTTCAAGGTCCAAAAGACAGTTTCAGTGCAAACTGCAAACTGTTCAAAGGGCTTTATTAATCTTTTTTCATGTAATTTGGTTCATTCAACGAACGAAATGAATGAGTTGACTCGGGAAAAGATTTGTTCATTTTGATGAACGAGTTCGAACAGGAGAGTCACGACGCGCATCACAGAACAGAGCAAGGCGAGCATTTGTGCTTATAAACCTTAAACTTCTTTATTTATTTATTAAATGAGCGATCGTTTCACTTGATAAGACCCTTTTTCATCGTCTGGTGTCATTTAAAGCCCTTTGAAGCTGCACTGAAACTCTCATTTGGACCTTGAACCGTTTGGACCCCATTGAAGTCCATTATATGGAGAAAATCCTGGAATGTTTTCATCAAAAACCTTAATTTCTTTTCGACTGAAGAAAGAAAGACATGGACATCTTGGATGACATGGGGTGAGTAAATTATCAGCAAAAGTTTTTTAAAGTGAACTACTCCTTAGAAATCTTCTTAGAAATAATCAGGAACAAGAAGGAAATCTTCTATTGCAGAAAATCTGTTAAATGCACATCAGAAGTGCAGCAGAAAACAGTTAATCAGCACATAATCAGTATGCAAATATGATTATGAATTCAAACAACTGCAAGAAAAGTCTATTAATAGAACAATCCGGCCAAACATATTAAACATGAAGCGCTTTTCCACAAGCCACATTCAGAATCAACACTCAAGGGTTTTTGGGCAGATCTGGGTCCATGGCTAAATATTAATATTAAAGAAGATGATGTCCATAACACCTCTTATACAATCAATCATGTAAGATTCTTATACCAGTTTTTAAGGCTTTTCACAATCAAGCACTGTTATACATGTCCAACATGTGGTCCACACACACACTCGCCCAGATCCTTGAGATCAGAGAATCAGCATCTGTGTCAGCAATGCAAAATATATAAACATAAGAGTGATTCATTGATCCAAAACTCTCCATCAGATCAGCCAAATATATTACTTTCAAATAGGCTAAAATCACATCTATGTGAGAACACTCAGGATGGGTTCGTGTGTAGCCTATTAGTTATCTTTATGTATTTTTTGTGAAGCACAACCCGTTGCATTGCTATATAAGAATGAATAAATGAAAGAAATGGAGTGTAAACATCTCGCCAAGCGCGTGAAGAGATGCGTACAGGTTTGAGAAGCTCTTTGTTTTGATGCATCAGCAAAGGTGCAGATATTCACATAAACAAAGCTTTAAAAGTAACATCATCTATTAATAGAACAATCCTGCCAAACATATTGCGCTTTTCCACAAGCCGCATTCAGAATCGATAATAACTATCTATTAGGCCTACAGGTATGTTGGGTAGATCTGGCTCCAGACTGAACTATCAATATTAAAGAAGCTTTGTTCCAGTGATGCTCGAAACTGTTCTCCAATCGTAAACACCTCGCCAAGCGCGTGAACGGGATCTGACTGACTGACAGGTTTGAGAAGCGCTTTGTTGTGATGGCCATCAGCAGAAGAAACACTCAGAACACTTAAAGGTGCAGAGACTCACACGTAAGCGTGGTAAATGAACGCCCATCCGCGCGGTCTCTCCAGAACATTGTAGAGGAAATTCTGCAGGCGTCGGTAGAACGCGTTGCGCTTCGGCGGCCTCTTCCCGGAGATGCTGGATCTCTGTTTGCTCAAGATACTGCCGCGCTTCGACGCGTCCGCGCCCGCGATCAGCAACGCGCCGTCTCGACTCGAGTCCGTCGCGCCCGCGTCCAGCCCCACAAAGCCCACCTTCAGCTTCTTCTCGGCCGGCGGGGCGTCATCGGGAAACACGCCGCCGTTGCGGGATTTCTGCACCATGCTGGAAGCGCTGTCGTCATGGAGATCCGCTGCTGATGATGATCCTGATGCTGATGCTGAGGATGATGATGATGCTGCGGGTCGGGACAGGTGCGAGGAACAAGAAGCCAATAGCGATGCGAAGACGATCTGCAGTCTCTCCCTCTCTCTCTCTCTCTCTCTACTCTCACACACGCACGCGCACGCACACACACACTTTTCTACATCCCAGTAGATTCATGATTTCCTCATCTAAACTCACAACTGATACACACTCTCTCTTCTCTCTCTCTCACACACACACACCGCAGTAAATGTCTGTCAAATTAACGGTGGAAGAAATGCACATTTTCAGTTTTTCTGTTAGTCCCCCTGTAGTCAATCCCTCAAAACTGATCTTTGATCACCAACACTACACATTTAAAAGTGTTTTCTTTGGAAAAAAAAGCAGTGGTGTGATCAAAATCACATGACCTATTGTATGTTAAGGAGTTAAATAGATTTTAAACAAAGCAATCCTGCTACTTTTTAGCCTTATGAAATGTTTGTCCATCAAAAAATAGTGTAACTGTGTATAAACTATATATTTTATATTTTTATCAAATGTCCTTAGTGTTCCACATTAGGAAATGTGGTTTCCAAATCTGGAACATTATGATCAGCCTAATGTGGGACAGTACATTAATGAGTCAAAATAATGTTTATATTAGACAAATCTTAACTAAAGAAAAAAAAATGTTTCACCTGCATTGATGAAATGGAAACATGTTTTTCATGAACTTTTTTCAGAATCTGAGGTCAGATATTAATAAATTCCTAATAAATAAGTCAAAGAAACTCACTTTAAAATAATAAATACATATTATCCATGTAATGATTTTATTAGTAAGGAGTTTATCCATTATGCTGTTTTGGTAAAGAGGAAACAGAGACAATTGTACATTTAGTTGTAAAATTATACCGAATTATTTTGGTCCAAAGTGAATCTGTTTATTTTTTAGGTCTTTTACAAATGCATCACTATAACTGATACAATGGTTTTGTGCATGGATTGTGATACTGGTTTACTGGAAATGGATAATATAACTAAAGATTTAGTTATTTTACATGTTTCATTCATAAGAAAATCGCTAACTAAGATTTAAGAAAGAATCTAAAATAAAAAAATAAAAGTTTTTACTATTCTACATGTATCAATGTGATTTTTGGTATTTTATCATAAATTAGTAAGCTGCAGATTTTCTCAGACAACTTGCAATAAGAGCACTAATAGCCTATGTCTATAATTTCTCATATGAATTATCTGAATTTTCTCTTTTGATTTGATTAGGACACATACTGGGGGTTTTAAAATGGTATTTGGTGTGGATTTAAAGTTTTGATTACATGTCGCAATATCACAGAAGTCTGAAGTGGAAAAAATGTCCCACATTAGGGGAATTCACCCTATGCAAATGAGCCCCGCCTCCACTCACTCACTCAGCTCAGAGATGCACTGGTTGACGATCACACGTTGATCTGATTTCAGTTTTAAGGAGAAAATACTCAGCAATGCTGTCCACTTATGAACTTACACACGGTGTGTGTTAAAACATATTAAAAACACCACATACACATAAACAACATTAAAAGCTGGATTTTCACCACGGTGCAGATATCGAACCCGCCTCAGCCGTTAGCTTGATTAAGAGGGATTTTATCACAAAGATTGATCACAAATTGAGAATTTGTTTTTGGTGTCAAATGTTCAAAAATTAGAGTTTAAAAAATGGGAATAAACAAGGAAACATCATTTATTCCCCAATGTTTTTAAAAAAAGTGGTGGTTTGAGCAAGAAAAAACATATAATAAAGGTTTAGAAATATAACCAGAATAAAATCTGTAGATATTTCATTTGTGGAAGAATTGTTGAGAGTTAAGAATAATGAGTTAATAGGGTGAGTTATGGTGAAATTGGACCAGCTATATATATATATATATATATATATATATATATATATATATATATATATATATATATATATATATATATATATATATATATATATATATATATATATAGTGCTAACAGGGTGACGAGAAACAGCTGTAAAGCAATGAACAATCAGTGACAGAGAGGATCATGGGAATTGTAGTGAGAATGCAGAGACACCTTGAAAACTGAGGACCTCTAGTGTTCAACCCAGGGAACAACCAAACACTGTGACAGATTTGTTGTGTGTTTGAGTTCTCACAGTGTAATCTGTCAAATCAGTGAACAGATCAGCCTAATACACACTATTAAACCCCATCCACAACACAGAGAAAGAGCTTCCCTCGGCTGAGAGTCGTCAAGTGTAATAACGAACAAACTAATTAACTAACTAACTAATAAACAAACTAACGAACAAACAAACTAATTAACTAACTAATAAATAAACAAACTAACGAACAAACAAACTAATTAACTAACTAATAAACAAACAAACTAATTAACTAACTAACTAATAAACAAACAAACTAATTAACAAACAAACTAGTAACTAACTACATAAATAAATAATAACTAACAAGCAACTAATGAACTAACAAACAAACAAATAAAAAAGAACAAATGAACCAATGAACTAACTGATAACGAGCAAACTAATAAACGAACAAACTAATAAACTAACAAACGAACAAACTAATTAAAAAAATTGAAAAAAAAAATTGAATGAACTAGATAGATATGCATGTATATACAGTATATATATATATATATATATATATATATATATATATATATATATATATATATATATATATATATATATATATATAAAGTTGCACAATAACAGTGTGTGCTGCTGATCTGCAGGGTCACGACCTTCTACAGTATACGTCACATCATCTCTCATCAATCTCAGATCAAACCAGTCCATCAACATCTGAGAGCGGTCTAATAACCCTGAGAGAGCACACATGAGTGTTCTTCTTCAGCAATGCAGACAACAGTATTCCTCAAATGTACAGGATGCCTAATGGACAAAAATAACGTCACAATATAAAAAGTGCACATGCAGTATCTTATATTTCTATCATCTTCATCCCAGAAGCGCTGTTACAGGATGATGGTGATAAACACACACAACCCAATGGGACTCATTGTTAGCCGAGACGTTGTCATGGCAACGCCAAATCAAGAAGAGATGAAGAGCACTAAAGCAGAACTCCCGACACACACACACACACACACACACACACACACACACACACACACACACACACACACACACACACACACACACACTCTCTATTCATGTCGTTTCTTTATGTTCCCCTCCAGCGCTGATCAGAGAACAGATGTTTCTGGTGTTTGTTTCCCATCCTAGATTTAATTGTTAGTGATTTTTAGGTTATTTTTAGTTTAAATAACCCACTGATTTCCCACAGTCAATAATACATCCATTATTAATCCATAAAACATGAAAATATTATAACTTAACACATGCAAACTTTTAAAATAACAAGATTTGTAAAATTTGCATAAATATGCACTGTAAAAAAATTACTTAAATTATTAAACTAATATGTTGAGTCCATATAACAAAACAATTAAAACGGATTAACTTATTTTGATGAGTTCAAATAATGTAAAAACATGTTGACATGGCTTATTGATCTTTTTTATTACATAAAAGTTCCCTCACTGTAAAAAAAAAATATTTTGATGATTCGTAATCACATTTTTTCTTTTGTCAAATCAACTTAAATAATTTATGTAGATCAGATAATATAATATTTTGAGTTTCTGATTTAATCAATCCTTCATTGTATTAACTCACTTTTTACATTTCAATGAACTTAACATTTTAAGGCAACCAGGTTCATTCATTTTTTTAAGTTAAAAAATGTAAAAAAAAAAGTGCTTTAGCCTAAAGTCTTGAAGTTGATGTCCATTTGTCACATCTATTTATGTGACAAATGGACATAAATAGTCTCTTTATTATTTATTCCATAATGAGACATTATCATTAATGATCAGAAAATTCCCACTTAAATTTTAAATTTTTTTAAAAATTAAATTTTTTACATTTTAAAGTCATTTGAATTTAAATTACATAATATCTTGTATAACTTGTAAAAAATGTGCACTTCTTCTGATAAGTTAAAGCAATGTAAAAACATATGTTGTCATAACTTATTGACCATATCATTTTACAGCGCCTCACACCCAAAGATCTCCACATGCTTCCCGTCTGTCGTGTGTGTGTGTGTGTGTGACAGATGGGGTCAGTGCGAAAATCCTCTTAGCAACTTTCTGCTGATGGAGGTTCATTGAGTGAAGCTCCACACTTTCGCAGTAGCGAGGCCTTTAGTGGAGACACATTCATACGGACATGTCTGCGGAAAAGGTACGTTTGTTTTAATAGACTGATTGCATGATGTATTTATGAGCCTATAGGCATATTATTTTTTGAATCCCCGTTGATCTAAATGTTGATTTATTAAAGGACATTTGGAGATAATCTGAATTATTTTATTCTAAACCACATACATCTGTTATCAGAACTGTATATTTTTTTAACATTAATAATTTAAAATATTACAGTCATTATCTGGTTATGTCATGTCTAAATCAGTGAGTCACGGTGAGGTCAGTTCTAGTTTTTCAGGAAAGATCAGTGATATTACACACATGTGCCTGTGAATTTCACGAATATTTAACATAATTACATTTGCATAAATATTCTTAGTATTTCTTTTTAAAATAGCTAGTAAGAAATGTTAGACTTTGCAGATGTAGACGCTATTTATACGGTGATATACGTCTGAAAACTTTAGCTCCTGGGTTCAGAGCTTAAAAGATATTTTTGAAATGATAGAATTATAAATGGAAATATTTGAATGTCTCATTCAGGTGTGTGTATAGGTTATGACCTACAAACCCAACTTGAGTACATTTACACAGCACAGATATTAGAGTTTAGTTCTTGACCACAGAGGTTGTATTTAAAGTAACAAGCCTAATTTGTGACTGATTTCAGAAAATGTCTTTGGTGAAATGTATAGAATTTGCTGTTAATTTAATGGAAACATGATTAAATTAGGATTCGATGTTTTCCTCCACACCTCATGACAGGGATTGACTGAGGTGATGGTATTAATAGCCTTATTCTGGCTGGGTCTTAAGTGGATCACACACACACACACGCACACACGCACACATTGACTGTCAGTACAGGCCACATTGAATATCTTATTCTTTTGGTTATTTACAAGGGTTAAAAGATGTGTGGATATTTTTAAATTGAAGACAAAAAAATGATATGATGTGTTACAATAATTGACACCTTTGTTCAACAAGTTGCATAATGTTGTTATGCATCAGATCACTGCTATGAATCGATTATGCATTTAAAACACATTACAAATATCAACGTGCATCATAACTGATTATTATCTTCATAAGTAATGCATAAATAAAACTTCAACTGCATGTGCAAGTGTTTTGGATGCTGTTTGAAATCCATTTGTGTGCAGTTTTATGCTTCAGATTTTTCTCGCCCCACATTTTTTTATGTTCCTTTACATTTGATTAGGATGGATGAAAATAATTGAGTAAACATCTTTTATCAGTACTGTATAACTTCATCCGCATCAGACACATCCGTCAGCACATTTCATGCAAAAATGTAAAATCAACCAAATTTTGGAAAATTCCTGCTTGATTTTGCTCATAAGACAAACATTATTAGTAATGAAAGCCAAAATATTAAATTAATTTTTACTGGGTAAACCACTATTTTGTGGAGTGGGTCAAAATGACCATTTTCACCTAATTTGGAGCCAAATTACAGGTGGCGAAAATGACTTTAGAAAGATGGCAGCATTATTATTTTATTTTTATACAGAGATTGGTAGCTCTATTATTAAATTATTTTGTCCTCAGCAATCCTTGTTGCATTATATAGTGACAGTTCAAAAATGGGAAAAAGCTCTCTTCCTGCTTTCCCCCAAATTTTGCATGCCTGTAATTCAAGACGTATATCTTATTTTTTTTTCCTTGAGAATAAACCATATAGTCTTAAAAATTAAGATACCAAAAAAAAAAATTTTTTTGTTCAGAACCAGAAACTAAAAGGATATTGTGATTTCTTTACTACTTCTTGAGTTACAGTCAAACAAACATTGGAAAAATAATATTTTTGACACTCTCTATTCTCTAAACCAGGGGTTCTCAACTCAACCCACTGCTTTGCATATTGTGCATGTCTCCCTTATTTAACACACCTGAATCAGATCCTCAGCTATCCTAACGAGCTGAGGATATGGAATCAGGTGTGTTAAATAAAGGAGACATGCACAATATGCAGAGAAGTGGGTCGCGAGGACTGGAGTTGAGAATCCCTGCTCTAAACAATTATTTTGATAGAGGGAAACAAGATAAATTTCTTTTTTTTAATTTTTTTTATTTATAATACTGTAAATAGCCAAGGATTATGGGAAAATATGTGTTTACTACTGTAATTATTTTCTACTGTAAATTGTAAAAAATCAAATTATGTAATAGGAAATCAATTCTAATACTGTAAATAAAAATACAGTAGTTGAATGAATACAATATACAGTATTATTCCTGTAAATTAAAATATGGTACTTGTACTGTAAATGAAAAATACAGTACTCATACTGTAAATATTAATACAGTATACAATTATATTATTGTAAATGAGATTACAGTACTGATACTGTAAACTAAACTTAGTTACTGTAAAATAAACAGCAACGTTTTTACAGTGTAGTTTCAATGTTATTCAGAGATTGTTCTTTAAAAGATAAAGAAAAGTATGCTGAATGCAGAATTTTTGGCTTTTGAACACTGAAAATGTGTTTAACAATTTACTCTGAGATCCCCATATCTCTGCGAACTGAACAATATAGAGCCTTACAAATAAACACCCAAAGAAAAGTTTAAGAACCAGAATCCAAAAACATATCAAGATATCTTTGCTGCTTTTTTTAATTACACACATATACTTAGGAAAAACAAACAAACTAAAAGTGCTTCTCTGCATTGTTGAACTGTCACCGTTGGCATATAATGCAACAAGGATTGTTAATAACAAGACCAATCTCTGTGTAAAAATAAAATAATAATGCTGCCATCTTTCTAAAGTCATTTTCACCTGTAATTTGGCTTTACATTTTTGATGAAAATTGTCATTTGACCCACTCCACAAAATAAATAGTAAATATATGCATCCATGGCATTTAATATTTAGGCTTTAATTACTATTTAAGGTAGAGAAAAATATTAACAAAATGAATGATTTGAGCCTGGGACCGATTCATATGACTCAGACAACACTAAATAAACTAGAACCAAGTTACATAAATCCAAGTGTGCAGATGAAGAATAAGATGCTTCTGAATAACTTAAGATTGAGAGTGATGTTCTCTTCTTATTTGTTGCTTCCACATGCATCATTACTGGTGAGTTCTCTAATTTTCTAACAAAAAAATCTTTATGCTGTTCCTATTCCTCCCTGTTTTAGCTTCTATTCTGAATGATATCTGACACTTAGCATTAGCTTTTCTCATGTTTATTGACCAAGTGTCTGCTAAATGAATTAATGTAAATGCTTAATTTTTTGTCTCTACAATAATGTCATTTTATGACTGCACACATCAGAATATTACAGAAGCCCAAAAAGAAGAAGCCCGAGTCCACTCCAGTAGAGACCAACGGGAGCGAAGCCAAACCCAAAAAGCCGAAGAGTAAGAAGAGCGGAGACCTGTCGGCCGAGAGCAGTCCGGCCACTCAGAAGTACGGCCGAGTCCAGAACCTCACATCATACACAGTTCTGTCATGACACTCTAGATGGCGCAATCTGATTGGTGCTTAACTCAAACTGCGTCGCAATCACATCATTCTCTCGGTGCGTTCACGTGCTATGGAAAAAATATATATTTTCCACTCCAGTGTGTCGCGTTCAAGTGCTTTTGTTGTCGTGTGGTAAAAAGATGGAGATGCAGACCTGTTATTTAGCTAAAACTATTTTAGATTGTAGTTAAAAAAAAAAAACTGTTGCTGATAATTTACTCACCCCCATGTCATCCAAGATGTCCATGTCTTTCTTTCTTCAGTTGAAAAGAAATTAAGGTTTTTGATGAAAACATTCCAGGATTTTTCTCCATATAATGAACTTCAATGGGGTCCAAACGGTTCAAGGTTAAAAAGAGAGTATCAGTTCAAACTGCAAACTGTTCAAAGGGCTTTAAGACGACACCAGACGATGAATAAGGGTCTTATCTAGCGAAATTATCGCTCATTAAAAAAAAAGTTTTATAAGCTCAAATGCTCACCTTGCTCTGTTCTGTGATGCGTGTTCGTGACTCTGTTCGAACTCGTTTATCAAAATGAACAAATCTTTTTACGTGTCATTTGGTTCATTCAACGAACGAAATGAACGAGATGACTCGGTAAAAGATTCGTTCTCTTGAGTTGAAATATGAAGTGCTCGGTTTGAGACAATCCCAGAGAACGCAGTCCTGTAAACTTTGGTTCCGACCACATTAGTTCCCAAGCAAACTAGTGGAGGTTGAATCATTTGAATTTGATAAGAGAGCAACACTATTTAGCAAGATTTTCGTGCTACAACAGTTTTTCAGCGGGAATGCAAATTATAATAGCACTTAACCATGAACATAAAAGCCACACCACACAAATGACTTTTAATTTGTTTATTTCATTAGCAAACATGTCTCTATAATTTTAAAGTTATTTCCATCGATCAATTTTCGGCAAAAATAACGACCGACATGCTTGTTTGCTTTGCGGCTCCTTTAAATACGGAAACAACAGCGTAGCAGATCTGTTACACCAAGACCAAACATATAAACATTATCATATCCATAATAACATACCAAAAACTGCAAGAGTTGTCATGACAGAACTGTGCTTCTGTCAGTCTGGTGTACTCACTTCTCACAAACCTCCCTCACAGATGGAGAGAAGGTAAAGAAGAAGAAACTAGAGAAGGAAAAAGAATCAACAGAGAAGGAGAAAGAATCCAAAAAGAAAGCGAAAAGTGCCCCAAAGAAGAAGAAGAGTAAGTGACCCATGCGTAATGATATACTATTATAGTTATTCATATTTTTAATTTGCGTTTATTTTTGTATTTTCATTTTTTATTTGAATTCTGTTTTATTTGAAATGTGCTTTGTCGTAGTTTTTTTTTGTTTTTTTCTATTTAGCTTTATTTTTTTTTTTCAGTTTTAGTACTTCAACTTGCCAAGGCAACAGCTCTGATTTTAAGACATCATCTTTAATGTCAAGTTAAAATTAGTTTAGATGTAATCACTGATGTGTACGGCAGTGATCAAACTGAGAGTACGTCACCATTTGAAAGAAACGTGACTCTTCAAATAGAGATTGTGTCATTAAATCGTTAGACCAGTGGGTGGCGACAAGTGACTATTAAATAATATTTTATCTTAAGAGATTAATAAAAAAATAAAAACACGCTGATTCATCCAGAAATGGAATGAGTGATTAATTGAAAAAAAAAATCATAATAATTAAATATTTTTAAATATACTTTTGTTTAGTTGTCTAATCAGAATTAAGGGAGAATCATGACCTTTCGATTCAAAGTATAAATAACAACACTGAAGGGACCTTTCACAAATTCGGTTTTATTGAGGTCTCAATATTTTTTTTCTAAAACTATTAGACAATTACTGAGATCAATTAAAAATGTATAGTTATGAATGTGTATCATCTCAGATTGGAAGAATTTGATCGTATATTGATTTCAAACTTTAATATCTCAAGCTCATATTGAAAGATCAGTTGAAACTGAGATGATTGGAGGTTGTTTCTCAGGAGAAAAATCAATGCAACCCATTTTTCTCATGACTGAGAAACAACTGTAATACTAAACAATGTCTTCTCTCCTCTACAGGATGAGTGGCGTGACATTTGATAAGTGTATCAATCTTTCTTTAATGCGTTTATTGCAAAACAGGCTCTACAGAAGACGACGACGATGATGAAGAGGATGATGGAGAGACCACTCCTCAGAAGAAGACAAAGAAAAAGACTTCAAAAGAAAGTTCTGATGGAAAATTAAAAGACAAGGAAAAAGACAAGAAGTCCAAATCAAAAGGTGTCCTCTTCTCAAATGAGAAACATCAAGCTCTTTAAACTATCATGAGCTCCTGTTACTTTCAGCAATACTTGCTAACTAGATTTATTTTTGGATCTGTTTATTTATTTCTTACTTTATGTGAACATGAAGACATCAAAGAGGACGCAGACAGTAAAGGGAAATCTAAAGCCAAGAAAAAGGAGCCGGCCTCCATGTTTCAGATAAATGGAGACAAGCCTGATACCAAGAGTAAAAAGAAAGGTAGTGTTCTGAGAGCTTTTCTACACGCATGTCCGATTTATGATTCACAATAATGGATATGTTTGCTTATCTTTTTGGATGATAAAGCGGCCAAATCTGAGAGTGAAGATGAGAGTGAACCGGAAACCAAGAGCAGCAAGACGAAGAGAGAGCAGCTCAAACCCTTCGTCCATGTTTCAGAGCCGGAGGGGACAAAGACAAGGACAAAAAGGCAAAAAAGACCAAAAGTAAGATCTTTTCTTAAACCATTATGGTATGCACAGTTTGACATAAAAAGACATAAAAGCTTATATTCTAAAAAAACATTTTATGTTATTATGTTAAATGTTACTATATTACTTTTGTTTTATTATTTGTTATATTATACATTTTGTTAATGATTACACAAAAATGTATCATCATAAATACTTCACAAATAAATATATTAATTCTCAATGAAGAACAAATGTTATTATCCCAACATGGCAACATGTTGTATTTTTTTAAGATCTACAATTAAAGAACCATATTGAGGGTTATAGCATGTCATTGTGAAGAAATTGAATATTAACTATTATATATTTTATATATATAAAATATAAGTTTCTCATCCTCAGATCCTGCTAAAGCAGACGAGACTGAAGACTCTGATTCAGAAGTGACAGCAGAAAAAGAAAAAGGGCAAAGGGAAAAAAGGAAAAAAGGTAAATTAACTGTATTCCACATTATTATCACTCTATTATCAATTTAATGTGGGATATTTTGAATGCTTACCTCTTTTACTCCTGTGAAGGAGGAGCGAGCACCTTCTCCTGTCATAGAGTTTGATAATCTGGAGGAGTTTGTCCTTCAACCCGCTCAGACAAGGCGGTCACGGTAAAGTGCAAAGTGACCCGGGACAAGAGAGGGATGGACAGAGGCCTTTACCCAACGTACTACCTGCACCTGGACAATGAGAAGAAAGTATGACATCTACTGTAACGTTTGTATTTCTCCTGAGTCTCTCATGCTGTTGGAACATTATGAACATAAGCTCAGTTATGATGGATGAGTGGTAAACATAGACACTCTTAGAAGAAAAGGTTCTTATGGAACTTTAGGGTTCCGTCGGGCGCTTCATATTTAGAACCTTAGGGTTCCGTCGGGCGCTTTGAACCTTAGGGTTCCATCAGGTGCTTATATATAGAACCTTAGGGTTCCATCCAGGCGCTTTATATTTAGAACCTTAGGGTTCCATCAGGCGCTTTGTATTTAGAACCTTAGGGTTCCGTGGAGCGCTTTAGAACCTTCAGGGTTCCATCAGGTGCTTATATTTAGAACCTTAGGGTTCCATCTGGCACTTCTTATATAGAACCTTAGGGTTCCATCGGGCGCTTTATGTTTAGAACCTTAGGGTTCTGTCAGGCGCTTTATATATAGAACCTTCAGGGTTCCATCTGGCGCTTCTTATATAGAACCTTAGGGTTCCATCGGGGGCTTTATATTTAGAACCTTCAGGGTTCCATCAGGCGCTTCTTATATAGAACCTTCAGGGTTCCATCAGGCGCTTCTTATATAGAACCTTAGGGTTCCATCGGGGGCTTTATATTTAGAACCTTAGGGTTCCATCTGGCGCTTCTTATATAGAACCTTCAGGGTTCCATCAGGCGCTTTATATTTAGAACCTTAGGGTTCCATCAGGCGCTTCATATTTAGAACCTTAGGGTTCCATCTGGCGCTTCTTATATAGAACCTTAGGGTTCCATCTGGCGCTTCATATTTAGAACCTTAGGGTTCCATCTGGCGCTTCTTATATAGAACCTTAGGGTTCCATCGGGGGCTTCATATTTAGAACCTTCAGGGTTCCATCAGGTGCTTCATATTTAGAACCTTAGGGTTCCATCTTGCGCTTTTATATAGAACCTTAGGGTTCCATCTGGCGCTTCTTATATAGAACCTTCAGGGTTCCATCTGGCGCTTCTTTATACAGAACCTTAGGGTTCCATCTGGCGCTTCTTATGTAGAACCTTAGGGTTCCATCGGGCGCTTATATTTAGAACCTTAGGGTTCTGTCAGGCGCTATATATGTAGAACCTTCAGGGTTCCATCTGGCGCTTCTTATATAGAACCTTAGGGTTCCATCAGGGGCTTTATATTTAGAACCTTAGGGTTCCATCAGGCGCTTTATATTTAGAACCTTCAGGGTTCCATCAGGCGCTTCTATATATAGAACCTTAGGGTTCCATCGGGCGCTTTATATTTAGAACCTTAGGGTTCAATCAGGCGCTTTATATATCAGAACCTTAGGGTTCCATCTGGCGCTTCTTATATAGAACCTTAGGGTTCCATCTGGCGCTTCTTATATAGAACCTTAGGGTTCCATCGGGTGCTTATATTTAGAACCTTAGTGTTCCATCAGGCGCTTTATATATAGAACCTTAGGGTTCCATCTGGCTCTTAATATTTAGAACCTCTAGGGTTCGATACAGGCGCTTTATATATAGAACCTTAGGGTTCCATCTGGCGCTTCTTATATAGAACCTTAGGGTTCCATCTGGGCGCTTCATATATAGAACCTTAGGGTTCCATCAGGCGCTTTATATTTAGAACCTTAGGGTTCCATCAGGCACTTTATATTTAGAACCTTCAGGGTTCCATCAGGCGCTTTATATTTAGAACCTTAGGGTTCCATCAGGCGCTTTATATTTAGAACCTTAGGGTTCCATCAGGCGCTTTATGTTTAGAACCTTAGGGTTCCATCAGGAGCTTTATATTTAGAACCTTTAGGGTTCTGTCAGGCGCTTTATATTTAGAACCTTCAGTGTTCCATCAGGCGCTTTTTATTTAGAACCTTAGTGTTCCATCAGGCGCTTTATATTTAGTCCTTGCTATATAAAATTATTAATTTCTTAAAAAAAAAACCTAAGAAAATCATACCCCAATATATGGTTTAATATTTTTTTAACTAATTTTAGCTTTGCAAATGGGAGTAATATAAATTTCTATCGCCTTTTTTTTTTTTTTTTTTTACATCCAGGTGTTTTTGTTAGCGGGAAGGAAGAGAAAAAAAAGCACAACCTCAAACTACTTGATCTCCATAGACCCCACCGACCTCTCCAGAGGAGGAGAAACTTCGTTGGGAAGCTGAGGTACGTGGGTTTGGACTGCTCTTTATATGATACTTTTGTAGGTCTATGACACAGATTTGTTGATTTAAAGGTTAAATTCTCTGGTATTTCAGGTCAAATCTGATGGGAACTAAGTTACACGGATGTTCGATAACGCACTGCATCCGGAACAGAGCTCTGCCGGACATGTCTAACGCTCAGGCAGGAATTGGCAGCCATTATCTATGTAAGGCAACATTACAATACTGCTGTAGTTTTGGTTGAAGCACTAATCAATGAAACAATATCAGTGATATTTCATATGATATTATATTGTGACTTTAGGAAACAAATGTTTTGGGCATGAAAGGGCCGAGAGACGAATGATTATAATTATTCCTGGCATGACCAAAGATGGTGAACGAGTCCCCATACGACCACGTAGTGTCAGTAAATCACAAATGTATACAAACACACACACAACCATTTAAAGTGAAAACTAAAAATACTGCTTCCCAACAGGACAATAATGGCCTCCTCATGAGACATCAAAACAGAAACATGGAAAACTTGATAGAGCTGCGCAATAAGACGCCAGTGTGGAATGAAGACACGGCGTCACATGTGTTAAACTTCAACGGCAGAGTCACACAGGCCTCCATCAAAAACTTCCAGATCGTGCATAACAAAGACCGTAAGTCTCTGTTGATCGACTTCACAAATAGATAATGTTTGAATAAAGCAGTCTGAAATACTACTAACTTTGCAGTTTGCTAATCATCACAGCTACTACAGTTGTCAAATGTGAATTATACACTCTAAACAATGCTGGGTTGTTTTAACCCAAAATTGGGTAAAATATGGACGAACCCAAATGTTGGGTTAAAATGTAATTTAAAATTTGAACCCAACTTCAACTTTCACTTTCAACTGTAGATCTTTAATAACATTTTTAAACCAGCATTTGAATTTGTCCATTTTTGACCCAAATTTGGGTTAAAACAATCCAGCATTTATTAGAGTGTATAACCTGAAGTGTTATTTTAGGATTCTTATATACTATTATAGTATTTATTTATATTTAAATTAGCATTTATTTTTTTTAGTTTAATTTTCAGCACTTTTTTTGTTGTGCTTTTGCCATTTTTATTATTTTGCTTTTTAAATGTCTATTTAGTGATAATTTATTATTTTTATTTAATTAAGTAATTTATTTGATTATATAATTGTTTATAATTTATTGTTTAGGTTTTAGTACTATTTAAAGCCAAATTAGTTAATCCAATATACCGTATCCCACAATGCAATGCACTTGACTTCACCATCCATTTCCATTGTGACAAATGTACAAGAAATAATATCAACAGCAATTTTTTAATTTCTTTCTTGACTTACTGTTTGATTGAACTGTGACAAGTTAACATTTAAATGTAAATAAAAATAAAAAATTAAAAGTTAGACATTTAAATAAATTTAAAATGGATAAAAAAAATGCTAAATGTATTTTGAGAAGATTATTCAAGATTATTTAGCATTTTTAATCCATTTTTACATTTATTTGAAAAATAATTGTTCCATATTGCATGCTTTTTTACTTTAATATAATCGTACACTCTAAACAATGCAGGGTTGTTTTAACCCAATTTTGGGTAAAATATGGACAAACCCAAACTTTGGGTTAAAATTTTCCTTTAAAATGTTAACCCAAGTATTGGATTTGTCAATATTTGATCCAAATTTGGGTTGAAATAACACAACATTTTTGACTGTATACAAAGTGCCCAATAAACACTGTGCAGAAGGATGTTTTCAAATACATTTATAAATAATGTAAGTATTAATATGTTGTCTAAGTTGTATGTTGTCTAAATTTATATTTCAGTGGACTACATTGTGATGCAGTTTGGGAGAGTTGCAGACGACGCTTTCACTCTGGACTACAGCTATCCTCTGTGTGCTGTACAAGCCTTTGCCATTGCCCTCTCCAGCTTTGATGGCAAAATCGCCTGCGAGTAACAGCGTCACGTTTCCTGCGGGTGTCTTTCTGTGATGTTGTCACATGGGAAACGTTCTCACTCAGCATCGGCTCAATTCTCCACAACCCATAAATCTGTCAAAATAAAGCACCATTGCTTGTGGGGTTACATGATTTTACATGCATCTGTTGGTCATAACCTCTTCTATGGGCTAAAATCAAATAATGGTTGTACAGTGGGTGTACTGGAGAACGGAGGGAGTGCCTCCTTTTATGATGTTTGATTTGAGGGTGTGAAGGATGCAAATGACCCCTGGTGGTGAGGAGGCCACATTAGACGTGGTCTGTGCGTAAAAAGGGGGAAAAGAAACAGTTTTTTGGTTGTATACATATTTTAATATTAGCAAACCAGGTTAAAAACAGCAGTTTAACTTTTTTGTATTGTGTTTTATTGGCTGTCATCCTATGTTTTGTGTGTGTAACTGTGTAAAAATGCTTGTCCAAGAAAGATATGTCTGTGCAAGTGTGCCGAAAGCTGAAGATTAAAGCAAGGTCCAGATTTATCAGCTGATTGTAAATTTCAGAATATCATTGGCATGACTGATGCATGGAGAATGTCAAACATCTCAACCACTCATGCAGTTTTTTGCTTACTCAGGCAAACATTATCTGGAATAATAATGTGTCATTGCTGAAATAAGTCCATGATCACCTGATACAGATGCGAAAACCCATTGTTTGGTGTTTCATTCATTTTGTTTTGCCTTTTACAAGTCATTATAGTTTATGATTACTTCTGTAACATAGGATGTATTTGATAAAAACCCATAACTGTCTTAATGCAGGCAGATAAAAGTAAATTAGACATGTTCTTTTGTTTTTACTCAATGTAAATGTAAGGAAAATGCAACTGCAAAATGAAATAAAAGTGTTTGTAAAAATCTGCTTTGTTTAAGAATTTATTTTATAGGTGTGTTTGAAAAGTTAATTATGTATAAAACTTTAATATAGCACATGCCATGACTTATTAGCTTAACTAATAGCCATATATCTATTTTGACATTTGTTTTAGGCTTTTAATGCTGCCTAATGTTAATTTAATAATGCCTTGGGAAATAGTAGGCTTACAGATTTAAAAATATCCAGTGGATTGTGAATGCTTATTTATGTTGCACTCTAAACAATGCTGGGTTGTTTTAACCCAAATTTGGGTCAAATATGGACAAACCCAAATGTTGGGTTAAAAATGTAATTTCAATATAATTTCATAATATAATTTCAATTTTAACCCAACTTTCACTTTCAACTGGAATTTTTAACCCAGCATTTGGATTTATCCATTTTTGACCCAAATTTGGGTTGAAACAACCCAGCATTTTTTAGAGTGAAAAGTATTGCATATCTGGGTTATTTTAACCCAAATTTGGGTCAAATAGGGACAAACCCAAAGCTTGGGTTAAAAATGTAATTAAATAATGTACAGTTGAAAGTGAAAGTTGAAGTTGGGTTAAAATCTGAAATTACATTTTTAACCCAACATTTGGGTTTGTCCATATTTGACCCAAATTTGGGTTGAAACAACCCAGCATTTTAAAAGTGACTGTAAATGCCTTTCTAAAGCGCTTGCAAAAAATATACATGTTGAAGATTAAGTCATTGCATGGGGCCGAATGAATGAACTGCACACAAATGAAAGTCTCTGTGGTAATATTATCACTTTAGCTCAGCTTTAGCTGTGATATTACACTCTTTAAACTGTCAGCCTCGGGCCAGACCTGATGATCTGTCACAGCTTGCTGGGTTGGTTGTCCAAACTTGTCCAAGAAAAGTTTACCACGTAAAGTTGCTGTGATAGTTTCAACTACTTCCTCATCTGGTCCCTGTTGCTTTTTGTAACCTTTGTAAAATGTTAACTTTTCTTAGCTGATCTTTACTTTGGACTGTTTACTCACATGTCTCAGGTTTGACCTACAGACGGAGCTCTACGCCTGTCGAGATGCATGTTAAACCAGCATATGCATTATAATCTCAGGCTTCCTTCCAGGATATTACATCACTGAGTTTGACTGTTCTGCTCCCCTGAGACGGTGGTTGTGGTGAAGAGGTTTCACTGTTCACACTCATCGCTCTGGAATGTTGCATGGATTCTATTAGAATTCCTGGACAATGATGATGATGATGCCGAGGGTTCTAAAACGGGTTCGGGAACCATGCTGTATTTGACCTGCAAAGATAACAAAAAACATAATTGGTTCATGTAGTGATTTAATTAGCATGTTGATGAACAAATCTAAAAATATACATTCAAAAAATAAACATTTCAAAAGAGAAACATTCCTGTGCAATGAAATTCCTTTGTTTCAAAACATGTATCTTTTATATCTATAAAAGAAAAATACTGAATTAGTTAACTTGTAAAAGTCTAACTTGTTTATTGTTTGATGAATATTTTAGAAAAATGTGCAATAATAACATAAACTGTGTTGGTGATAAAAGTGCAATTTAAGGAATGTTTATCTTTTTTTTTTTTTGCATTTTTTTGTCAAGATTATTCCTGCATTTCTCATGAAATTAATAATTAGGACAAGTTGCATAAACATAGCCGACAAGTTAAGAACTAGTCTGACTGATAACTTGTTATTTATTTAATCTTCAGATTCATATTAGACTAAAGACCTCACCATCAGTCTTAAAGAAAAACATGGATTGTAAGAGTGTTCTAAGCATTTTATACAACCGACCATATAATACATTTCATATATGACATACCCAACGAAAAAAGTAATTACATTAATCTAAACTTGGTTTTTGTACAGTACAGTAGCTCAAGAACAGCTTTTCTTCATGTGGCCCCCCGAGTGGGCGTGGCGTCTGGAGAAAGTCCCGCCCCCAGCAGTGTTGATTGACGCTCAACAGTGGCCCCTCCTTAAACTTTTTTTCCCTCCTTCGTTTTCCACTGAAGTGCGTGAATTTCATACCAAACCCATACTTCGCATTCCACCTTTACTGTCAAACCGGGAGAAATATTACTGAAAACAATAGAGCACCAAGATAAATATAACTTTAAAGACATAAACCTCGTCCTGATCTTTCGGTAGAGGTGTTTCCTAATAAAGGTGAGTTTTAGATTCACTCGTTCCCTTTGTCTGATCGCGTTTTTCACTAGCGAAGTTTTCAGATCTTTGTCATATTTTGCATTTTTCCTCGGAACTCCCTGCGTTGGGTGGGATGAGGGACACGATTCCGTGTGGATATGCTGTAATTGTGCCTGTGTGAGAGCGAGGAAGCCGTTTTAGTGTGCTAGCCGGGAACTTTTGCCTCAGAATTAGACTTTTAAGTTAGAAACATTATTCCAACTAACGCTTCCATTGTTGCACGTAGAAGTTGAGGCGAAAATGTCATGCTCGTTTGCACAGGCTCTTATTTACTCTGGTGGCAGGATTTTCCAAACACTTGTATATGAAAATAAGCAACGAGGTTTTGTTGTTCCAGAAAATTGGCAGAGAGAAACGACAGAAGTGTTTGGAGAGATCGTTCGCCCTTTTTTCTGCGTTATCAGGTAAGAGTAACTGTATTTGTTTCACTTGACAGGCTCAAGAAGTGTACTAAGATTTGATATTTAGTGATTTCTGTGAGGTTAACACTGATAAATGTTTTAAGAGTGGAGAAATAGATGTTTATACAATGTTATGTTATTTGTTTACAAGACTTTCTTGTAAATAACTTTTTATTTCATAACTGAAAATGAAAACAAATAAATGTTTTTATTGTGGGTTCCGTAAACTATTTAAATATTTTCATAATATATTGTTTTTAAATTTAACCTATTGCATAAAATATTTAATATGAAACTGATATGATAATGATTTCAGTTCAACTGATTTCTGTGGAAAGTGCCTTCAGGCACTTTTCATATGGCAGCCAACTGGTTTGTCAACACCGATTTATATAATTTTCATATATTTGTATGGTATGGGGCTTGATGTTTTAATGTCTGTAATATATTGTTTATGCTATAATTATTATTTTTTATATAGTATAATTTTTTTTGCCAATAATAATAATTTAAAAAACGATCATTTTACCTCAGGTAAAGCAGTGACGTTGAGTGATCTTCCCGCCCAAATAAAGTTTAAAGGTTTCGATATTAACCCTTCAATGGTTTTAAGAGATAATTTTGACTCTTTTTGGTGTCTGAAGCTGGCTTTGTGACACTTTTAGGAATATCCAAACAAAAACAGCAGTTTACAGTTTGGTGTAAAACTTTTTTGTAAAAGTTGTTTTTAATAAAAATATACATTTTTCATCTGTGGCCTTTATGGTCATATTTGTCAAAGAATCATGAGACGTCAACGTATTATAAAACATATTTTCATATAGTAACATAAACTATAAAATACAACAACAAAAAAACAATGTGACAGCAAATCACTGGTTGATGAAGTTTCTTGTGACAATTGGAGGGTTTCTCACATTATTAATATCTTTTCCATCTCATCAGTGTATTAATTTGCATTGTACAGTTATTTTTTTTACTGGTGAGACCTAAGTATTTTCAATGTATTACTCCTCGTAAATGTGTGAATTTGTTTTTAGTTCTCCCACACATATGCAAGTATGTGTAATGATGCTCTCCACATTTTGATTGTTCCTCCGAACTTACTATTAATGGACAGGTTTCGTTAAACAGAAATGCTGCACTTCAGGTTCGACTTAGTCAGTTCAGCCCAAACTGCTTCTTCAAGTCCTGCTGCTTGGTTAGGTTGACTTCTGTTTTAACTCCTTTTAGAAAGGTTGGGCTTCTTAAAAAAGGTTGAAATCCTTCTTGATATAGGTCAAGTGGTGTTAAGTTTTGCTTAGAAGTGATTGTTGTTGTGTGAATTTTTTCCCTAAGTTTGTATATTGTTTCTCTTTAAAGAGACTGTACACCAGATGTTGTGGTGCTTTTTTGTTTAGTCAACAGTTCAAGTAACTAAATGTGCTCCAATTTGTTTTGTCTTATTTTTGTTTACATTTTGATTGGTCAGTTTAGAGCCAAATAAATTTTTTTTGCATATTCAAATTCAAAATATTGTTGCATATTGTTGCCCCAATATCTGATCCACAACAAATTAAACCAATCAAGAGATTTACACTAAAGGTGGTGATATGCAGGGAAATTTGAGCAATTTTTCTAAAAACTCTAAATTATCCAAATAGAAATTATTGTCCATTTTCAAAGGGAAAGTGCCCTGGCAACAAGATTGCCCAGCAACATTGCTCAAAAAGTTGCCCTGTGTATTATCAACTAAAGTCTTTTTAAAGTTTAGTCTAGTTTTAGCGTGTGATGTGCACTTTAGGCAACCTGTCCTGGTATTTGCCACTTAAGTGATATGTGCACTTTACTGTAAGTCAGTGCTGTGGGACGGAAATGTCTGTTGAAAAATTCCTTTGGGTAAATATGTAAGCTAGAGCCTCTAGTGTTAATGTCAGTGGTCCCTTATGCAAGTATTCAGTGGCTAATATTCATATCAACACAGGCAGTCATGTCCCAATGGTTAAAGAGTCAGACTGGTAACCTGAAGGTTGTGGGTTCGATTCTCAATAGTGGCAGGAAATGACTGAGGTGTGTGTGTTCAGTACTCACTGCTCCTAATGTTTGTGAACTTACTTGAATGGGTTAGATTCTGAGTTATGGGTTACTTCACATTATGTAACTCACAATAATAGAATGCTAATTATTTTAGATTTTTAATTTTAGGCTTAAAGGAGTAGTTCCTTTAAAAAACTTTTGCTGATAATTTACTCACCCCATGTCATCCAAGATGTCCACGTCTTTCTTTCTTCAGTCGAAAAGAAATTAAGGTTTTTGATGAAAATATTCCAGGATTTTCTCCATATAACGGACTTCAATGGGGTCCAAACGGTTCAAGGTCCAAATGAGAGTTTCAGTGCAGCTTCAAAGGGCTTTAAACGACACCAGACGACGAATAAGGATCTTATCTAGCGAAACGATCGCTCATTTAAAAAATAAATAAAAGAGTGTAAGTTTTATAAGCTCAAATGCTCGCCTTGCTCTGTTCTGTGATGCGCGTTCGTGACTCTCCTGTTCATCAAAATAAACAAATCTTTTTTCGAGTCATGACTCGAATCGTTTGCTAGATAAGACCCTTATTCGTCGTTGTCTGGTGTCGTTTAAAGCCCTTTGAAGCTGCACTGAAACTCTCATTTGGACCTTGAACCGTTTGGACCCCATTGAAGTCCATTATATTGAGAAAAATCCTGGAATGTTTTCATCAAAAACCTTAATTTCTTTCCGACTGAAGAAAGAAAGACGTGGACATCTTGAATGACATGGGGGCGAGTGAATTATCAGCAAACGTTTTTTTATATAAGTGAACTTCTCCTTTAATGATCGCAAATGACATAGGAAATAAAATGATTTCCACAGTATTGTTTTACAAGGTGTTTTCTCAAAATTGTGAGGTGATTTTGTATATTAGTTTATGCACAATTGTATGTTTTTCAAAATGGCAAAACATTTGTGCATTGCATTTGAATTTAAACAGATGCCGCACGCACGTTGCCTTTTATGGCTTCCGCGATGGGCCACATTTGTTTCTCAGCTGCAAATTTTCTGTTTGCTGTTCTCATTTTTCAGACATCACAAACTAACCCCGGACTCCCTTCACTGTCAAGCTTTTGCATTCGCCCTTCCATGCTAAATAGAGCTTCACTGTTTAATAAGCTAACAAATCAGTTTTAATTATTTGTTTGTTCTTGCACTGAGCAGCTTTCAATCCAGTACCCAAACCAGTCCTGAAGTTTAGTTCTCGATGCCGAGCGTATCCTCCTAAAAGGATTCGAGCGTGTGCGATTGGAGCAGATTGTTTGTGCCATATGTGTTTATGTTGCTGGCCAGTTGACAGTTCCTTTGGCTGGTTTGTGTTAAGGGCTCAGCTGAGAGCGTAATGAGCCTCTTTCCATTTGTCCAGACTGAAGCGGCCTTTTAGCACCCGCCGCAGAAGTGGCTCTCCAAATGGTGACCACTTACCTGTCTGTCAACAGAGCTCTGAACAAATATCTAGCTGTGTGTGTTTTCAAGCATTTGAGAGAAAGAGAACATCTTGCATGATGCACTGCTGCCGTTTGGCCTCCTCACCTCCCTGTGTTTGCAGACGGAAACATTTTATACGGTCGAAATTTAATTTTTCCCTTTCAAATTAAAGTCCTTTTCCACGTCGCGGTCGAAGGAGCCTGTGGCGAGACGCGAGCCAAAGCACACAGAATGTGTCGCTATGCTTTATTAATTATGATGGAGAGGCGGCCTATGAAAGCGTGTTTACATTGCGCTGAAAATTAATGCCCGCTCTCGGGACACTTGTTTACACACATTTCCTGCGTGAGACATTGGCAGATAAGATTTTCTGGCTTCTCCGTGGCCGTTCTCGGATTGAGGGAGGGGCGAGCCGTGGGCTAGAACAGTATAGCCTTTGTTTCTGTCTGTCTGAAGTTGCTAAACTTTCCAGTTGTTCTTGAAACCAACTGTTTGTGGCAGTGCACCGGGGTTCACATGGCAGTCATGTACGCTCCACACACACACACTCACACACACACACACACACACACACACACACACACACACACACACACACACACCTGAGTTGCATCTAATCTAAAAATTTGAGTTGAAAAAAAAGAAGGCAAGTTGATTTTTTTTCTTCTCTCGTCGTTCCTTTTATTTGACATTGTTTGCTTAGAAGATCTTTCATGAGTTCATTATGAGAGTGTGATAATCATTTCAGTGAACATTGTTGGCATTTTTTTTTGTCATATCATGATTTAATGTAAATATTAATTAACTTCAGGAATGCAAATTATTAGTTAATTCATTAATCAGTTTATCAAGCTTATCGATCGCCTATTTTCCTGAGAATATAAATTTCTCACGGTATCATTTTAACATAAAAATATTACTTATATACTGAATAAAAATGCATGTTTTATTGCTCTATTGATGTTTTATTGTAACATTTAGGAGACGTCAAGGAAAAAAAAAATTTACTACAACTTGTAACTCGTGGAAATAAGGTGTGGCCCCTTTAAGAGCTGCGCGCGTATGTGTGCGCCTCGAACAAACACCCCTTTTGCTGTCTATGCCAACACCCCATCTACAAACGTGTGACAAACAGTTAGACTAGTTTTCCGAGAAAAATGACAAACCATGAGGGGTCCGGGAGAAACCCAGAAAAATGGTAGTATTGACAGGTGAGCTAAGTTATTGTTAAAATAAATAAAGCTGGATTTTCAAGGTTTTCGAGCATTTTTGTTTTTTGCCGCTTCAGTTTGTGTCGTCTCTCTCGCGTGAACATCTCGTGTCACCTCGCATTGTTCAATTACCCGACAGTTAATTCAATTTAATAGAGTAAATTCTTGTCAACAATTAATCTATAATTGTCTCACCCCCATGTCATCCAAGATGTCCGTGTCTTTCTTTCTTCAGTCGAAAAGAAATTAAGGTTTTTGATGAAAACATTCCAGGATTTTTCTCCATATAATGTACTTCAATGGGGTCCAAAAGGTTCAAGCTCCAAATGAGAGTTTTCAGTCCAAACTGTTCAAAGGGCTTTAAACGACACCAGACGATGAATAAGGGTCTTATCTAGTGAAATGATCGCTCATTTATTAAGAAAAAAACAAAGTTTAAGTTTTATAAGCACAAATTCTCGCCTTGCTCTGTTCTGTGATGAGCGTTCGTGACTCTCCTGTTCGAACTCGATTCATCAAAATGAGCAAATCTTTTTTTTGTGTCATTTGGTTCATTCAACAAACGAATTGAACGAGTTGACTTGGGAAAAGATTTGTTCATTTTCATGAACAAGTTCAAACAGGAGAGTCACGAACGCGCATACAGAACAGAGCAAGACGAGCATTTGTGCTTATAAAACTTAGTTTTCTTATTAAATGAGCGCTCGATTTGACTGGATAAGACCCTTATTGGTCGATATCGTGTAGTTTAAAGCCCTTTGAAGCTGCACTGAAACTCTCATTTGGACCTTGAACCAGTTTCAACCCCATTGAAGTCCATTATATGGAGAAAAATCCTGGAATATTTTCATCAAAAACATTAATTTCTTTTCTTTTGAATGACATGGGGGTGAGTAAATTATCAGCAAAAGTTCCTTTTAAAGTGAACTCCTCCTTTAAGTCATTCAAAACCTGTACACAAAAGAAGAATGTCTTGTGTAAAACTAAATATGGTGCAAAACAATTAATTTTATTGGAATACAGTGTCGTTTTGGACCCCACTTAGTTTCCATCTTTTGCGTTCCACAGAAGTCAGTCATTCAGGTTTGGAATGACACAAAGGCAAGTAAATGATGGGATTTTTATTTTTGAGTGAACCGTCTCTTTAAATTGTTTATGAGATGTAAGATCGTGTGGCTTTTTGAAGAGA